>CM029017.1:32312332-32862332 GCA_016801055.1 Panax notoginseng
TCACATGCATTATTACCACAATTTTTATAATATTCAACAAAGTCTTAAGTATGGTGGTATAAGTTAGTTTTAATTAGCAAAAATAAAAATAAAAATAAAGTTTGTTTTAGCTGCTAATCATAGAATGTTAGAGCCTATGCAAATTCAAAGAATTTCCCTCCAAACTACTGCTCTTGGCACGATGTTAAGAGCATTGTACGCTTGTTCGTTTTGGTGCGCTCGGTGTGTTGGAGAAATGTGTTTGAGCAACTTTTAAATCCATACTTGAGAAGAATAATGTTAGGGATACAAACTATTTTACAAATATTTTACAAACTGCTGATTTAGCATACTCCACCTCATCATATTGTGTGGGACAGAAAACTATATTGAAATAATTTGTTGATCAATATGCTGAGTTGGAGTATGTCACATCAACAGTTTTTAAAATGTTTGTAAAATAGTTTGTGTCTGTAACACTTGAGAAATGTGTTTGAACAACTTTTACGCTAAAAATAGTACGGCAAGTTTAAGATTTAAAAGTTATGTTTATGAGTTAAAAAAATTACGTGTTGAATAAGTTGTATTTAGTAGAAAAAGATACGTTTGGACTTCAAAAACTCCAAAAACTGTAAACCAAAACACGCTCTATGAATTTATAGTGTTTCCGGAGGGGTAGTTTTTCTTTTTTCTTTTTCTTAATTTATTTTTAGATGGGAAAAAAAATATTATTTCTAATAAGAAAAAGATCACAACCCGAAAGGATCGGATTGAGGCAAGTTCAACTGACTCTGATCAAACATGCCATAGGCATATCGTTATACTTCCAATACAACTATTATTTCACTCTACTCCATCCAAATCACAAATTTACAGTATATAAAACACAATAAAGTCCTCAAGTTTATCAGCATAATTTCATCATTTTGTCACCACATTAATTAAATTCTCCATTTATTAATTTTAGGAGAAAATATTGAACCAAAATAGATAATTATAATTTGAAAATGACTATTACTATGGAACAAAAGTACATAGTACTTGATAATAATTGACTTAGAAGTACAAGATATTGTAAAAGATTAAATCCATTATTAAAGTCAAGATCCGTCTACGTGCTCTAATCACCAAAGCGCGTCCAATCTTGCACAGAAACGAGTAAACATCAAAAGCTTGACGACGTGGACCACCGGGGGATAGCTCCGGTGTGAGAATAAGTACTGAAAAATAATAATAATGTGTGTACCTTAAGATCAGCATAGTGCCTTGTATTTATAATGATCACACCTCCTTCATGCAATCCTTCTCCAAATTAGATTAAGGTTCCCAGCCAATAACTAAGCAATGTCAGGATTGTATCAAATATCCTATAATAAAGGAAGTGGATTCACAATCCAACACTTCCTTTAATTCAAAGTCAAAGTCCATATATAATTAGGAACCTCAATCCGTAAGTCCCCCGTCCATTACAACAACCATCGACCCAAGCCCACCTATCTTCATAAGGCAACCAGATCACCATAATCCACATGCCCAAATAACAAAGAGATCCAACACCAGATTTCAAACAAACCCTTCAACTCCATCATCATTGCCCCCCATTAATACGTCGCCCTCGAGATTCGAAATCAACTGAAAAGACAATACTATAAAAACTCATTTCCCCCAATTCTCACGGTTTCACCTGCTTGTTTGAATTTCAAACTTAAAAAGTATCCCTCTTTTATCCTTCCTCTCAACTTCCAACCTTCAAAGTGCATCAATGGCTTCCCAAAATCCAAAAAATGCCATACCCATCTCTGTAACCCCAATCTCAGTCATCCCCCAATCTCCTAATACTACGACTAACCTCCCTTCTACCAACTCCATGCCAAAACCAACTCCTAACACTGCCCCTTCCTCCAATAAAAATCCTCCAGTAGCCGACTCTTAGAAAACCGCCCTTGAATATCACAAGGAAGACCAATTCCCCCATGCCAACACCCCCTCTCAACTCACAGAAGCTGACATTTGCGTAATCCAAGAACACTATCAAATTCCAAATACCCATCACCTGAGAACCCCCACGCCCACCGACCGTATGTATCAACGCCCCGATGGCTGAACCGCCATGCCACTCACCTTACTGGGGAAAGGGGTTCGCCTCCCCCTCCACGCCTTCATCATCACCTTCTTAGGGTTCATGGGCATCAGACTAGCCCAACTAGTGCCCAATTCCTACATCCACATCCTAGCTCGCCTTCATCGGCTTCTGCCACGAGATGGGGGTTCCACCTTCAATCGACT
The DNA here is from genome assembly GCA_016801055.1 of Panax notoginseng. NCBI lineage: Eukaryota > Viridiplantae > Streptophyta > Magnoliopsida > Apiales > Araliaceae > Panax > Panax notoginseng. Next base: position 32,314,598 of record CM029017.1, read on the forward strand.
TCTTCTTTTCCTTATTCACAATCGAAAACTCTCGCAAACGGGGTTTCAAAGTATTAAGCAAACAAGCCCCAAAACCCAATTCCAAATTCGAAAAACGCCCCCTGATGGACACCCCCTCCAGCAACAAAGGGTGGCACAAAGACTGGTTCTTCGTCACAAGACCTGATATTCACATGATCCCAGAGTGGACTTCTCACAAATGCCCCTCCTTGGACTTGTGGCGACATCTCAAACGAACGTGTGATAGAGATGGCGAAGCTACACGAAAAACCTCCTCTGAAGGAATGGAGCTTCAGCCTCTTGAGCAAACAGGCATGGCTATACGACTATAAATGTAAGTTTCGAACCTTATCTTGGATAATTTTTCAAATTTGTTTTCATAATTATTCTAAGAGACCCTTCTCCATCTTCTACAGTATCCCTCATCAAACCTACCTCCATTGACCGAAAAGAACTTGAAGAATTCCTCTCTGCCAACTCAACTCGAACTTCTGCCGAACCCCAAAACTCCAATCCTCAATACACCGAACCCCAAAACTCTGAACCTCAAAACGCCGAACCAACCCCCGCCGAAGACTCATCACAACCTCAACTGAAGAAAAGAGCCGCCAAAAAACTCAAACACATCCCTGTTCCCACACTTAACGAAAGCCTTCTTGACATGCCCATCGCCGAATGTACCTAAATTCTTCGAACCAAAAAGAAACAAGCCAAAATTACCCCTCTCACAGTTGAAGAACTTAGGGTTCCCCAAACCGAAGCAAACCAAACTCCCAACATTCCAATCGAGATCAACGAAGCCAAAGAAATAGCCGAACCCGATTCTCCCCTCATCAAAAAAAGAAAACATGCTTCAGACAACCAACCGACCCCATCATCTGAAATACCAACAACAACTCACACCCCAAATTCAATCGCACAACCAACACCTTATCCCCAACGACCATCCTCCTCCGAAGGCATACCCGAAGTCCTCAAGTTTATCAGCATAATTTCATCATTTTGCCACCACATTAATTAAATTCACCATCCATTAATTTTAGGAGAAAATATTGGACCAAAATAGATAATTATAATTTGCAAATTTGAAAATGACTATTACTATGGAACAAAAGTACATAGTACTTGATAATAATTGACTTAGAAGTACAAGATATTGTAAAAGATTAAATCCATTTATTGCAATTAGAAACACAATTTGGTAGAAATGACACACAATATTAAGAAAAAGTTGTATCTGAAATGTACGTGAACAATATATATTAGTTACAACTCAATATAAATGTCAAAGAATTAAACAAAAAAGCATGAAATTTTTATGATGTCTATATAGATTTACTTCTATCTGATTACTATTAAAGTTTGAAGTTAGACTGAGAGGTAATCACCTGTGTAAAGTTTAGGGATTGAAAATAACTTGGAACTAACCATTTTCAACTTAGGATAACTCGTGATATATATAACTCCTCAAGGTAAGGGAACAACTTATTGGTGGACGACGAGGAGGGATCATGCACTGTGACTGCTTCTAACCAATCCTGAAGCTTTGGCATCTCAAAAAGAGTGAGTTTTCTCAATGACGGAAACATTATTTTAACTGCTAGTGCCTCAGTTCCGTTGTGAGTGTTAACGCCAATATCTTTACACGCGTCTCAATCATCAAAAAGCGCGTCCAACCCTGCATAGTAAACAAGTCAATACCAGAAGCTTGACGGCTTGGACTGTCGGGGGATAGATCCGGCGTGAGAGTCAGTACATGTCGACACAAGGTTAACAATGGAGGTTTTGTAAGTATAGTGTCTGAGTGATAAAGTGTATCTTACCTCCTTAGTGAAGTGCCCTGTACTCTTATAATCCTCCACCGCTTGACATGCAGCCGACTTCCCAACTAATTGTTGGCAACCCACCTGTTATTCCCATCACTGTTTCCCCTGACTAGGATTATGTCAAATCCTCATTAATTAGGATGTTGGGTCAGCAGTCCAATACTTATCCATCCAACCCCATCAGTCCAAGCCCATAAATATCCTTACTTAAATGATGGCCCAATACTCCAAAGGCCCAATCAAGTGTGGCCTAATAGGTCCAAATATTCATGGCCTAACATTGCCCCTCAGTCTTTTATTAAACAAAATGTTTAATAAAAGAGTATACAAGAATGACCCAATCAATAAAGAAGCCCAAATATTAATGGAGACCAAATGAAACCGAACCAAGCCCAATCGGTAGGAAATTCAAAACTGGACGTCAACTCTCCAAATTCACCATCACTACCATAATAAATGTGTCGTTCTCGTGTTTTGAAATCAATTGAAGGGACAACCACTATAAAACCCCATTTTCCCCAAATTTGACGATTTTACCAGCTCATTTCAAAATCTCAATGATCTTACTTTCTTCTTCCTCCGAATTTCTCTCTCTTTACAATTTGTTAGTAATGGCGTCTCAGAATCCAGATGACTCCATTCCTCCTGCTCAAAACCCCACCAATGTCACTTCGAAAAAAAATCCTAAATCGACTCCTTCTGTCAGTAAAATCCCCCACCTAAACCCATTCCAAACCCTTCTCTATTTTTCAAAGATGATAAACGATTCCCCCATGCCAATACTCCTTCCATACTTACAGAGGTAGACCTCCGAAATATTCAAACACAGTACTAGATACCAGACACTCACTTGGTGAGAATGCATGCTCCTACTGAGAGAATGCACTAGCGTCTCGAAGGCTGGACTGCTAAGCCTTTAACCTTCCTGGATAAAGGGATTCGTTTTTCCCTCTACGCTTTCATCGTTACCCTCCTAGGGTTCGTGGGCATTGGATTCGCCCAATTAGTCCCTAACTCATATATTAACATCCTCGCCTTCATCACTTTTTGCCACGAGATAGGGATTACACCCACTCTTGATTTCTTCTTCACTCTATATTCAGTTGGTAAATCTCGGGAACGGGGCTTCAAAATGCTGAGCAGGCAATCCCCCAAACCCAATGCTAGGTTCAAGAAACGCTCCTTGATGGACACTCCTTCGAGCAACAAAGGATGACATAAGGAGTGGTTTTTCGTCAAAAGACCTGAAATCTCTTCCTTTCCTGATTGGACTACTTCTGATTGCATCTCTGCAGACTTCGGCGATATCTCTGAGGAACATGTGAGATAGATGACGAAGGTTTTGGAGAAGATCCATATGAAGGAATGGAGCTTCGGACTCCTAAGCAAGTAGGCATGGTTATATGACCACAAATGTAAGTCCCGAACTCAATAATTGTGTATTTTTTCAAATTCTTCTTTTGTAACTATTCTGAAATAATGTCTTTATCTGCTTTAGTATCTCTCATCAAACCTACCTCCATAAACCGAAAGGATTTAGAAAAATTTCTTTCTGGTAAATCTTCTCAAACTCCTACTGAACCCCAAACTTCTGAACCACAAACTTCTAAACCCCAAACTTTTGAACCAAAAATTGCTGAACCTCAAACCACTGAACCAACTCCTACCAAAGAAACAAGCCATCCTCGTATGAAGAAAAAAGTTGTTAGAAAACCAAAGCATGTTCCGGTCCCAACTCTTAATGAAAGTCTTCTAGATATGCCCATAGCCGAACGTACCCGAATCCTTTACACTAAAAAGAGAAGAGCCAACATAACCCCCCTTTCTGCCGAAGAACTCAGAGTACCCTCCACTGAGGCCACTCCTCCTCCTGTCGTACCAATTGAAATCGATGAACCTAAAGTAGATTAAGAAGAATATGCTGAACCCGCTTCTCCCCTCGTCCGCAAAAGAAAACACACTTCAGACGACCAACCACCAACAACACCTGAACCTTCAACAACTCATGCTCCGCCTCCACCTGAACAAGCCATACCATTTCCACAACGTCCATCTTCTTCTGAAGCCAGGCCCGAAGCCATAGCATCTCCCACTTTATGGCCAGACCTCAATGAAAACTTCCCTCTACACCTCTACAATTCCTTCGTGCTTGACACTGATGATCATCGCTTCGGCAACAGTTCCATCATGGACTTGATCGAAGCTGGCATGACTCACCAAGCCAGAGTAGGTTAATTTATTACTTAACCATTTTTATTCACAAATATTTCCTTGAAACTTAATTAATCATTCCGAATAATTGCAGGCAAATAGTATCTTCGGGTGCCTCCACCAAAGATATAAAGAAATTGAAGACGAAGAGGATGCTACCCGAAAGGAGAATGTAATTCTAAAGTCTGCTCTAGCAAGGGAGAGAAGTCAACACAGAGATGCCAGGTGGAATGTTGAGTGCCTCCGAAAAGACCTTGATAAAGTTAAAAAGCGACTAGATACAACTGAAGCCCTTCAACGAACTACTGTTGAAGTGAATGTAGATCTAGTTCGAAAGAATGAAGCTCTTGCAAGCTCCAACCAAAGCTTGGCGAAAGAAATTAACAACGCCAAAGTCTCCGAAGAACAACATCTCGAGATTCGGCGTAAAATTGAAACTGAACTTCGAGAACTCAAAGCTCTCGGCCCCCCACTTACCGCATAACTCCGCAAACAAATACAAACCGAATACCTCAAATCACCTGAGCTGACAAACGAAATAGTTCAGATGCATGCTGAGGGTTATGAAACAGCCCGAAGCAAAGGCAAGGAGAAGCTTGTTGCAGCCTCTCTGAACCCAACACTCCTTGACTCTTCTGAAGACGAAGACGAGGATAACGCCTGAAGACGACCTTCCTCTCCTTTTGCTTTATAAACTTTGTAAAAATTTATCAACAATATTTTGTAATTGCTTCTTTTATTTTAATGAAATGCTATCAGCTTCTTCCCTTATTACTCCTTTTTAATTTAGCTTGAACTGTTAGTACATAATCAAGCAATCTGAACTTCAAACTTCAGATAAAATCAAGCAATAATATAATCTGAACTCAACACTTCAAATAAAATCAGGTAATAATGTAAAGTAATACTTATTCATTACCTACCGAAGTGTGAAACAGATCATCAACAATCCAATTCGCTATCTTTGGGACGAATAGATCCAATCGAACCTCCTAACATGCCTATTCGCCGCTTTGAGGATGAACATGTTCTGTTCACCACCTTAAGGATGAACATTCCCCCGAACCATCAGAAAAATCCAGTTCGCCATATACAGGCCGAATCTAGATCCTGTTCATCGCCTAAAGGATGAACATTCCACCGAACCTCCATGAAATCCAGTTCACCATAAGCAGGCTGAATCTGGATCCTATTCAACGCCTAAAGGATGAGCATGTCACCGAACTTCCAAAAAATCCAGTTCGTCATCAATAGGTCGAATCTGGACCCTGTTCACCGCCTAATAGGATGAATAGGTCACCGAACCTCCACGAAATCCAGTTCACCATAAGCAGGCCGAATCTAGATCCTATTCAACGCCTAAAGGATGAACAGGTCACCGAACTTCCAAAAAATCCAGTTTGTCATCAATAGGTCGAATCTGGACCTTGTTCACCGCCTAATAGGATGAATAGGTTGCCGAACCCCCAAACAAACATTATATAAAGCATCATTGCAGACATTGGAGATATTAGAGAAATTGGAGAAAAAAGATTCTGTTATTGATGATAACTGTTGGCATAATTACATACTTTTGTACATTGACACTGGCCCTACTGAAAATATTTTCGAAGCCTTCCAGCATGCCAAGTATTCCTTATTTCAGACCTATCTAATGCCCACAACCGGTAAGTCCCTGACTTTGGTACTTCAACAACCTCATAAGGACCTTCCCAGTTCAACATCAGCTTTTCCAAATTCTGAGGCGTAGAAGCTTCAACTTCCCTAAGAATAAAATCTCCTACTTCAAATATTCGAAGCTTTACCCCTTTATTGTAGTGCATTGCCACATGATGTTGATACTCTGCCAACTTTACCAAGGCTGCTTCCCTGACTTCTTCAAGCAAATCCAAGTTGACCTTCAGCCCCTTATCATTATACACTTCCCAGAACCGACTGACCTGAATACTTGTTGACCCAATCTCCACAATGCATTTGAACCATAAGACAACCTAAAAGGCGAGTCCCCAGTTGTAGTCCTCGATGTAGTTCTATAAGCCCATAGCACGATGAGCATTATGTTCTTTAGGCCATCTACCTTTTGCTTCATCCAGTCTTCTTTTTATCTCATTCAGGAGTGTTCTGTTAGTAACCTCAACTTGCCCATTCGATTGTGGATGAGCAACCGACGTCTTTCTATGCTGAATTCCTAACTCTTTCAAAAATGCTTCAAATTTCAAGCCCACAAATTGGTGTCCATTATCCGATATTACCACCATGGGAATGCCGAAGTGAAACACTACAGATTCCTTAAGAAATTTTAGACATTCTTGCTCCGTGATTGTTCTAAGTGGCTTCGCCTCCACCCACTTGTTCATATAATCAATTTCCACTCTAACAAAGTTAACCTTCCCTTTTGCTTTTGGTAAGGGACCCAGTATATCTACCCCTCAGACAGCAAAATATATAGGAGATAAAATCGAGTATAGCTCTTCTGGTGGCTGATGTGGGATCGGACTATTCAACTGGTATTTTTGACACTTCTTCCTGTACTCAGTAGCTTCTTTGAAGATGTTTAGCCAATAATATCCCTGTTGAAGCACCTTGTATGCAAATGACTTTGTAGCCATATGGTCACCACAAATACCTTCATGCACCTCCCGAAGGACATAATTAGCTTCAGAAGGAACCAAACACTTCAATAATGGAGATGAGTAAGCCCTTCGAAAAAGATCTCCATCAATAAGCACAAAGTTTGCACTTTTATACTTGACTTTCTTAGCCAACATCTGATCCGAAGGCAGTACGCCTTCTGCCAAATACTCCAAATATGGAGTCATCCAACAATTAGAGCGCTCTACACACATCACTACTTCATGTTGGATACTGGGATGTTGCAAAGTTTCTAAATACACTAAGCCATCAAAAGTACTCACTTCAGTAGTAGCCAACTTTGACAACGCATCTGCAATGGAATTATCATTTCAATCAACTCCCTGAAACTCGTAAGAATTGAAATACTGAAGTTGATCCTTCAATTCTGCTAGATATTTGACCATTCTTGAACCCCGAGCTTCATATTCCCCTGAAACCTGCTTAATAACCAACTAAGAGTCGCTATAGATGATTAATCTCTAAACCTCTAGACTCTTTGCTAACCGCAACCCTGCTAAAACTGCTTCGTACTCTGCCTCGTTGTTCGTTGCCCTGAACCCAAACCTGATAACCTGTTGTACTTTGAATCCCTTCGGACTCGTCAAGATAATCCCAGCACCACTAACATCCAAAGTAGAAGACCCATCAGTATACAAAGTCCACGAGCTTTGCACCTGCTGAAGCACGGCAACTGCCTTCTCAGACCCTTCAGCTTCTCCCAAACTATCATTAGCTTCAGAAAATGAACATTCAACCACAAAATAAGCCAAAGCCTGACCTTTAATAGCTGTCCGAGGATGATACTCTAAAAAGAATTGAGACAATTCCATCGTTCTTGCAACGAGTCTCCCCAAAACTTTTGGCTTACCAAGCATCTTCTTTAACGGCTGATCTGTGTATACTATTATCAACCGACCTTGGAAGTATTGCCGAAGCTTTTGACTAGTTATTACCAAAGAAAAGGAAAACTTTTCAAGGTTCAAATACATTGTCTCTGCATTCCTTAGGGCATGGCTCACATAGTAAACCGGGTGCTGCTTACCCCCAATCTCTCGCACCAACACTAATCCTACTGCCAACGAACTAGCCACCAAATACAAGTACAAAGGCTCAGTAGGAACTGACTTTACCAACAATGGTGTCGAAGACAAATACTTCTTGATCCCCTGGAAAGCATCTTCGAATTCCAAAGTCCATTGAAATGTCTTAGCATTCTTCGGCCCTTTCAACGTTGCAAAGAATAACAGACACCTTTCTGCTGATCTAGACATGAACCTCCTTAGAGCTGTTATTCTACTTGTCAAACGCTGCACATCTTTATAGGACTGAGGAGACTTCATGTTCATAATAGCCTGGATTTTTTCTAGATTTGCCTCTATACCCCTTTTACTAACCAGATAACCCAAAAATTTTCCCGCTCCCAATCCGAAGGTACATTTGGTCGAATTCAGCTTCAAATTATAATGACGTACCGTCTGGAAACATTCTTCCAAATCGTCTAGATAACGTTGGACTGACATACTCTTAACAATCATGTCATTAACATATACCTCCATATTCCTTCCTAATTGCCTTGTGAACACATAATTCATCATCCTTTGATACGTAGCACATGCGTTCAACAAACCGAAGGTCATCTTCTTATATGCATACACCGACCGATGAGTAATGAATGTTGTCTTCGGGATGTCTTCTTTGCACATAGAAATATGATGATACCATGAGAAAGCATCCATAAAACTGAGTAAAGCATATCTCGAAGTTGCATCGATGAGCTGATCAATGTGAGGCAGAGGATAAAAGTCCTTCGGGCATGCTTTGTTAAGATCCGTGTAGTTTATGCAAACTCGCCATTTTTCATTCTGCTTCTGCACTAGAACTACATTCGCCATCCACTCCAGATAGTTGATCTCAAATATAAAGTCTGCAACCAGCAACTTTACAATTTCTTCATCGATTATCTTCTGCCTTTCCGGTTCAAAAATTTGCCTTTTCTTTCGAACTGGCTTCTTTGCCGGGTCCACTTGTAACCGATGCTCAGCAACGTTCCTACTCACCCCAGACATATCACTTGGAACCCAGGCAAAAATATCAGCATAACACTAAAGCAACTCTACCAGGTTCGTTTAGAAAGGTTCCGACAGACCTAAACCTATCTATACCGTCTTTTCCTTCTTTCCAGAAATTAGCTCAAACTCTTCGGTTTCTCCAGCTGACATAACCAATGGCTCCATGCTGCTTTCAATAAATGGTTCGATCTCAATGGCTATGGCTTGCTTCTGTTTGCTGACCCCTACGCCTGAATTGATCAAAGCATTACGATAACACCTCCTTGCCAAGTCTAGATCCCCAGCCACTTCCTCAACCCCATGTGGCATTGGAAACTTGATCTTGAAATGAGAAATTGATGTCACCGCTTGGAGAGCTGTCAAAGTGGGTCTTCCCAAAATGGCGTTATAGGCCGAATCCACATGCACTACATAAAATTTACACATAATTTCAACCTGCTGTGGAGCCGTCTCGAAGATGACTGGCAGCTCAATAGTCCCCGCCACCTTAACTGGATTGTTAGTGAAGCCATACAGGGGAGCTTCCTGCCCAATTTCCATCTTCCTACCAACCAATGGCATCCTCTGGTAAGCATGAGCGTACATGATGTCCATCGAAGACCCATTGTCTATCATCATCCTCTTCATATCCACCGAACCCACTTGTGCAGTAAGCATCAGAGCTCCTTCATGGGGTTCGATGGGTTCAGAAGGGAGATTGTCATCAGTAAAAGAAATTACTGAACTTGGATACATTCTTTCTGTCTTCAGGGGAACACCCACCATAGCCATCACCGAGTCAAGATACCCTCATCGCTTCTTCCCAGCGACTTTACCAATGTTCCCTCCAGTAATGACATCATCAACATGCCTTGCTGGTTGATTTGGTGGTGGTAGTGCATGTTGAGCAGCCTGAACAGGTCTATCACTCCTCTGCTGATCCCTCGGGGGCTCTCGTCCTGCTACATAATGAACCAAAGCACCACTTTGGACTTTTCTTTCAATGAACTCCTCCAAACTCCAACAAGAATTCGTATCATGCCTAGCTGCCTGATGATAATCACAATATTTGTGAGGATTTCCCGACCATGGTCTGAGATTATCATGAGGCTGTTCAAAGTAGGGCTGGTTTTTGATCTGCTCCAGAATGGTAGCCCGATCTTTATTTAGTTGAGTAAACACCTTATTCACCTTCTGATTGGGAAAGGGCTGTCGACCTCCTTTCGACCCCCAAGTTTTGTTGTATTTCTTTTTATTCCCATCAGTTCTATCATTGGTGCCACCACTCTTCCTCTGATTACCATCAAATTTGTCTTTATCCTTTTCTTTCGCCTTTTCCGAAGGGCCTTGCTTCAGACTATTCATTGCCTCTTCTACCACGATGTAGTCTTTGGCTTTCTCAAATGCTTCGGCTAGGCTCTTCGGATGGCTGAACATCAACTTCTTCACCAGGTTTTCAGACTTCACCAAGTCTAGTTCATTTTGAAATAAACCTACAGCCTAGAGATTGTTGAGGTCAGTTACTTGACCCACTGCTTCTCTGAATCTCTTCACATACTAGCCCAGAGATTCACTTAAATACTGTCGAACCTGTGCCAACAACCCATTAGGCTTTCCTCTCCTCTAATTGCTTCTAAACTGAGCATGGAATTTGTCACATAAGTTAGCCCAGGACGATATTGAGTCTGAAGGCAAAGTCCCCATCCATTGCTTTACATCTTTTCTCAACGTCGTCACAAAAGTTTGGCACTTGATTGCATCCGAATAATCATAGTAATCCATTAGCCTATCAAATTCCTAGATGTGGTCATATGGATCTCCTAAACCATCACAACTCTCCATATAAGGAAGCTTTTTATTAGGGTCTGCCTTCTCTCGAAGAATTTCAGAAGAGAAAGGGGACGCCTTTTTACTTGAGTTTCCCTTCGCCTGCTGAACTTTAGCCAGTTGCCTATGAAGCTCTTTCACCTCTTTGACCAAGAGTTCCATCCCTTCGGGTTGCGAAGAAACTTCCTTCTTTGGGGACCTTTTCTTCTTTTGTTTAGTTCGGCCTTTTCCATCTGAGCTGGAAGCTTCTGATGGACTTCGTCTATGGCTTCGGCTATGATGAGAATCCACAGGGCGGTGTGCCCTCTTCGAATCCTCTGGAGAACAACCTCTGGATCTGCTGCGGCGTCTACCCTTCTCGCTGTGTCGAGGATACTCAAGGCGAGGTGCCTTCTTTGAACCCTCGGGAGTGCGTCCTTTGGATTTGCTTCTTCGTCGGCTTTTGTCACCACCCCGAGAATCCACAGGGCGAGGTGCCCTCTTCAGATCTTCGGGAGTATGGCTTCTGGCTCTTCTTCGATCTCGAGAACGGCTCCGAGACCTACTTTCAGACTGCAAGGGCCTTTCATCTCGCCTTGCTCGTTTGTCAGGAGACATACCACGTTCTTTAGGCCGAATATAACTAGACGCCTCATCTTCCATTTTGGCCATAAGAACCATTTACTTGGAAATTTCCTCTCTCTGCTGCAGAAGCATCTTCATGGCTTTATCATTCTCCTGTGCCATCTTTTCCAAGGTAGATGTTCTGTTGGCCTGACCTTCTCAGTATAGGGTTCTAGGCGATGTGCCTTCTACCCTTTTTCGATCCTTGTCAGGTCCTTTGCTTGCAGTGGAAAATAACCCTCTTTTGGTGTCACCATGGTCTTTTGCATGAGACCCTTCTGGAACATCTTGTGATCCAATCCTGTCATGGATGCTTTCTGAAGGACTCAACCTATCCTTAACAGAGATTCTTTGTAAAGAAGAACTCGCCGTCGTCGGCTGTCCCACAGCAGTAACTATCTTACTTTTCACCATAATTTCCGTCGTAAAACAGTCAATAACTGTGATTGAAACCCAGCAACACTAGAAAAGCCCTCCTTCTAGCGCCAATGTTAACGCCAAGATCTTTTCACGCTCCTTAATCACCGAAAAGCGCGTCCAACCCTGCACAGTAAACAAGTCAATACCAGAAGCTTGACGGCTTGAACCGTCGGGGGATAGCTCTGGCGTGAGAGTCAGTATAGGCCGACACAAGGTTAACAATGGAAGTTTTGTAAGTATAGTGTCTGAGTGATAAAATGTATCTTACCTCCTTAGTGAAGTGCCCTGTACTCTTATAATCCTCCACCGCCTGACATGCAACCGACTTCCCATGACCTCAACTAATTGCAGGCAACCCACCTGCTAATCCCATTATTGTTCTCCCTGACTAGGATTATGTCAAATCCTCGTTAATTAGGATGTTGGGTCAGCAGTCCAATACTTATTCATCCAACACCCATCAGTTCAAGCCTATAAATATCCTCACTTAAATGATGGCCCAATACTCCAAAGGCCCAATCAAGTGTGGCCCAATAGGTCCAAATATTCATGGCCTAACCGTGAGTATTGGTACCCATGCCACGATCAGCATCATTAATGTTACCACCGTAGAATTCTTTCCCAACACACTTACATTACTCATGCGACTAATATGAACAACCTTGAGATTAGGAAGATGCCCCATTGGCGGGATTTGTTCACATTTGGTGCACTTCATCAAACTGATTTTTACCAAATTTTGAAGTACTACTACAGATGACTTTTGCACTGTATTCATCCAAGATGCAAAGTTCTTACCTTTGAAGTTTATTCTAATACTTAACTCTCTCAAATATGCATGAGGTTGGAAACCTTCCATGACATCTTCGTAATTATCACAATCTTCTTCTTCCGGTACATCATTATTTATAATATATACTTTAACGTTTCCATTGTTTCCGAATCAAATTCTAGACCTGAATGTTCGAATTTCTAGACAAATTTGCCTTCCTGGTTTCCCCAATGTCTCTCACATCCCCAAGCCAAATATACGCAGCTCACCCCTAATATCTTTTTCAAGGTGACATTTCTTATCTCGACTAACAACTTAAAATGGTAGTGTCCGTAGACAAGTCAATCGATTTATCCCAATAAACCTACAACCTTCTCTATGTACTCTCTGAAATGACATCAAAATTTAGATGTCTCATGTTAATCAAGTTCCCAAACTTTTTGGGAATTTCTTCCAGACGACCAACTCTCAAGGTCTGCAAGTTGTCAAGTTTCGTGATAGAATTTGGCAGTTTATCGATATTGGTCCTTGAAATGGCAAGATATCACAAATGTTTTAACTTGCCAACTGAACTTGGCAATTTCCAAATATCGAAGCTTGACAAAATCAACCATATGCTATGTTTATTTGCAAGGATTATTATCCAGGACTATATTCTCATATATTATAATTCCAAGACTATTAATCCTATGATTAAATAGTCGTAGTCGTAGTCACGTTTATTTTAATAGGATTATTCATGGATAACTTAAAATAATCACATATTATGTTTGTTTTGTCCAATATAATTTAAAAAATTGGATAAAAACTTATCGTTTGTACTATCATACCCTTACTACTAATAACAAAGATACCATATTCTCATTCGTTTAAGTATAGATAGATATGATAAGATACATCGGTCTTTTTAAACAAAGTTAAAGGTTAATTTTGTCCACAAATTTTCTATATCAAATAGTAGGGATTATAATTTATAGTTGGACATGGTGTTAAATAGTCCCTCATTTCAAGTTATTTTATTATCCAAAAACTAATTAATAGTCTCAAGTCTATTTTTAAAAATAAACAGAAGACTTGAGATTAATAATCTAATAACAAGTATAATCTTTACAAACAAAAATATATGATGTCATGTAATATGTTGCCAAGGAGATCAGCTTCTAAATATAGTGTTTGTACTCTCTTAAAGCTTCCCTTTGCAATATTTGGTTTTATCTTATTCACTACTCTAATTAATAAATTGGGTTTATTTTCAAACTGGTTAACTTCTAGAGTATCGAATTCACTCTTCTTCAAAATTATGAGCCAATTTTGTTCATTTTTTCTTTCTCCTTGGCATTTTCTTCATCATCAAATTACATTCACAAGATACTTTATGGTCATTAATAGCAGTTCACTTTCGATTAATAGGAACGAGATTTCTTTTGGTTATATAAAAAGCCGTAACAAAATTCTCTAGAAAAACTAAAGTCCTATTATGTGTTGTAAAAAAATTTCAGCCGAATTATAATTGCGACGTGTGTGCATATATGATATGACATATGTAAGAATTAAAATAGGGTCAACTATAAAAGTGGCTCTTAAAGTTCAACAAAATTTCACTTTTAGCCCCGAAGTATCAATTTTCTCAATAGTGTTCCTTCACATTTATTTTTTTTACAAAATTGTTTCCTTTTAACATATTAGTGAAATTATAAGTCAACTCACATTTTTTATAGTTAAATACATATTTGACACATTCCAAACATATAAATATAATAATATATACGTTATATAAAACGTAAATAGCATAATTACTAATAATTTCGAAAATCTATGTAAAAGATTTTAACCTATAATTTCACTAATATATTAAAAGGGAACACTTTTGTAAAAAAAATCAAACTTAAAGGAACACAATTGAGAAAGTTGGTACTTTGGGACTAAAATAGAATTTTATGAAACATTGAGGGACTCTTTTGCAGTTAACCCTTAAAAATAGCCCCACCTAATTTATTCTATCTTATCGTTTATAGTTCCACGTTGATCGTAATCCAATTTCGTCGCATATTTGTCGATAACAACCGGTTCCTGGAAGTACTATTCCAACAATCACATCTAACACCTTTCATCATAATATCCGAAGGTTGTGGTTAAATAGAGCTTTGACCATGCCGCTAGAAGGTGTAGCGGTAGTACTATTCTTTCTTAGCAACATGCATGGATAAAACGTTGTCGTTTCGCCATACCCCTAGAGGTCTAGCGGCATGTTAAATCATATAGATATTTTCCTTTACTTTCCCTGATCTGGTTGCCGAATTTCACTCCATTATTCAAGCAGTGTATACATTCAGCTCTTGCGATTCAAATTACTAAGTTCTTTCTTAATCTAGGTAAGTTTTTCAAAATTGCAAGAAAAATGCATGCTCATAATATATTTATATCTAGTTCTTCAGATTCTGTAGTTTAGATTATACAAATACATAATTTTAACCCACCCATGACCCATGGTTCGACCCATCTTTGTTGGATCTTGGTTTGGGCTTGGTTCGATTTCAATTTGGCCAATCTTTGGGCTTGAATTAACATTCCTTTGGGTCTTGATTTAATTTATCATTGGGCCTCCTACATTTTCCATTTGGGTTTCACAAAGTCCAAGTCCACAAGCTAATAGTAAACTTTGACTTTTATTGACTTTGACTTTTCGTATTCTTACCATATAATTTTCGTATTATATTCGTATCATTTTCGTATTCTACTCGTATAATACTTCGTATTATACTCGTATTATTCTTCGTATTATACTAGTATAATAGTTCGTATTATACTCGTATTCTTCTCGTATTCATTTTTTTTAATTTTTTGAAATTCATTACACAGTCGAAAAATTACGTTTTTCGTTCTCAAATTTTATTTGACATTCTATCTTTCCTTTTCATTCTAACGTTTACGCGTTTTTTGAAAAATTAAAAATATGCAAAAGCATTTTCAAGTGAATATTATTTTTGTGTCTTTTTCTCGGAAAAAATTTATTTTCCCATACGATCTCGAATTCATAAACCCTAGCATTCAAACATATTCTAGGTTATCAAATTGACCTTTAAACACATAACACAAATAATATTCATAAAATATTATTTTAATCATTAATATTCTACAAAGCTTATTTATAAGCTAAGTGAAATTTCTCGGTCGTTACATTTTCCTCCCTTGTAAGGATTCTGTCCCCAGAATCACGATACACAATACCCCATAAAAATGGAATTACTTATTCTTCATCTTTATCTTTTGAGTTTTCACGTTGCTTCAAAAGTATTGTGTTTTCTCCATATTACCTTTTCTGAAGGTAAATCTTTACTTCTCAATTCTTACTCTTTCTTATCAAATAATTTAATTTGAACTTCCTCATTTACTAATCCTTATCCAACCTAAATAAGTTCACATTTTATCACATACTCGTAATCTTACTTACATGATCGTAATACCGACACATATAACACTTTATACAGTTTCTTCAACTTTAGAAGGTAAGGCGATTTCATAAGTCATCCTTCTTTACTTTTTAATATTCTTAACTCCACACTAAATCTCAGATTTTCATTTCTTTTTACTATTCATGACGGAGGTCTTGAGTATAACTTATAGGATTTGAATCATTCTTTCATTCTAATCGTTAGTTTAAGGATGATATCTTATTCAACCTCAACTTATGGCTTTCATGGTTTCCACCATAACACCTCGTGTTTCAAAACTATTATTTTAGTTCCTTCATTTACTTAAGATACTACAGGTACCTCAATCTTCCTTAATCTTCAACACTTCTTCTCTTATAATTGCGACTCCGCTACTCTGTCCAATATACTTGAACGAGTTTCCCTTAACGCTACTTTTCATCTGAATCCTTTGAAAGCCTTACTTCTAACCCCAATTTATTTATCTTTTTTATTAACTTATCTTGAGCTATTAACATTGACAATTCTTCCCGAACTTGATACCCTTAAGTTATCAATGACTTCCTTTATCTTTCCTAGGTGATACAAAATTCACAATCTTAATACTTGATTAGTTCCAACCCGCTTCTTACTCTCTTACTTATGTTCTTTTTTATGCAAATATATTTTAGACCCTAACGGTCCGCATATATCTCACACTCTTACCATATAATAAATGTTTTCAAAAACTTCAAGGTAAACATAATTGTTACTAACTCCACCTCATGAATAAGGTATTTTTTCTCATAATTCTTTCTTCACTATAATGCACACACATTAACCTTACTGTACTATTCTAGCACATATTCAAATCTCTTATGTGATAAATAACCATTTATAATAACACTTCCAATATCTTCAGGCAATGATAATATCGTAATCTTACTTAATCTCTTTATTAATTCTTCAAAAAAAATATTCATCTTTCTTTTACCATATTACTATATAGCCCTTCATCGAAATCTTTCATTAACAGGATAACTATTTTAGAAAAATCTTAAATAAATCCTCGATCGTATCCTGCTAATCTTAAAATTACATACTTCTGTCGACTTCCTCGATTTATCTTTAAAATCTCCATTCTTTCCTTCATCAAATTTTACGGATATACCGCCTCTTCCAAATTATATGACTCAAAATTAAGCCTTCTGTCAATTAACATTCACTCTCAGTGTATTTACATACAACTTCTCTCTTCTAAGTGTTCCCAACACTATTCTTAAACATTCAATATAATTCTTCTGTGTCTTGAAATGGACGAGAATACTATTTACTAACTTCATTACAACTCATTCAACTATTGCTTAAATACTTGATTAATTTAAACAATATCATCTCTAACATTTACTCATTTTTACAAACAACCGGCAATACCCAGTTCTCAATTCTATCTCTAAAGATAATTTTCACCTTCTGTCTGATCAAAAAGAACATTGATCATGACAATCTTTACTTACTTTTAATCGTTACTTTGTTCAACTAAATATAGTTGATACAAAGTCTCAACGCTCCATACTTCTCCTTTACAAACAACACTGATGCTTCTCATGAAACACACTTGGTTGAATATCTTTCTTATCTCATAATTCTATCATCAATTCATTCTTTTCTACTAACAAAATTCTATATTATGCCCTCGAAACTGGTGCCCTTTTTGCACAACCTCTTTCACAACTTATTCTCTTTATTTATCAGAAAACCTAACAATTTATCCGGGATTACATCCACTCATTTCTTTAATAGAGGTATCTCACTCGTCTCTTATTTTACTCATTGATTATTTATAACAAAATTTAAATAACCAATACTTCATCTTCTTAATAGCCTTCAGGCCCTTATCATCTTCAAATCACCAAAATATCTCGGTGTCTTACAACTTCAAAACATTACTCTAAATTACCTTATAATTCAAGGTTTACACTTATCTTCTGGCATTTAATCACTGTCATCTGGTTAAACAACCAATCCTTTACCTATTTACTTTAATTACTTACATCTTAATAGAACTTAAATCTATCAATATCTTTCATCTTTCATCTTAACACATCAATTCCTACGATTAATTCCATAAAAATTTCTTATTTATCCTTCTTCTCTTTAACGTATAGGTTTACCTCTCCTCTTCAATTGGCTATTCTAGCCTTTCTCAAAATCTCTTTTAACGTATCATCATTCTATTATAGAGCCAAGGGTTCTACCCCCACTCAAATCTTCTTATTTATATTATCCTCCTTGACCACCTTATATGGAACAAATTTAGTCAATTCATTGAACTTGGCGACGCACTGGGGATTTAACATATCTCTCTACTTCTCTTTCTAATAAAACATTCCCATGTAATCACGTTTACTACCTCGATTCTTTATCTATACTAGCATTTCAAGATGCCTTCTCGCTTATTCAATCTCTAATTGAACCTTTAACAACTAAGTGGTCTCCTTAAATTTAGGAGGTCCCACACTGCTAAAATCCTTTAAAAATAGCTACTTGCACATATAGAGGATTTATACTCACTCCATTAAAATTTTTGTTATTTGCCTCCCTTAGGAGGTGTGACGCCCCCAAATTCGAGTCACTCATATCTCAGATTCAGTGCTCACGATACAACATACACATCACATCTAACTACCCATTCAATATGAATTACATCATTCATATCATTTCTTAATACAAACATAACATTATCCCAGGTTTATCTATCCTTAATTTAAATACATACCCTTAGATACACAAAAGGTTTACATAATAAGATAACATAATTAAACAATACTTCAAAGACCCTACTCGGTCGCCTTCTCTTTTCCTTTGCTCTTCTTGGAACTTTTGGCAACCTCGGCTTTAGCTGAAATATTTTATTTTAAGCAAGGGTGAGCAACTAGTTTGCTCCGCAAGTTAAAGCGTTCAATAAAGGATACAAAAGAGTCTGACTTTCTAGAATGTCAACAATATTTAAAAGATTTCAAGGTAGCTGAATAATAAATCATTTTCAATATCAAGAATTTTCTTGTATTCCATGCTGAAAAACATATCAAAAATGAAAGATGTTAAATTCTTTCAAGGATTCAATAATATCAATTTGATTATGAAAAATTAACAATGTTGTAATAATATTCAATAGGGTGGGATATTCCCAGATTTCATGTTGAGTGATCACAAATGGATCAAGAGCTACTCGAGGAATTATCAATTCATTTACTGATTTAATATGTAAGACTCTAACTTTTATGAATAAAGATTTAATTTTCTCTTAATGTTATTTTGAATAATAAGCTGTAGATTTGATATAATGCTATAGTTGTGGGTAATATTTATAAATTTTACAAAGTAAGCAAGTTATCATAAAATATTTGTTTGGCCGGGGAATATTCATTTTATCAGGGAATATTCATACAACGACACAATCATTGGTGGACCTTACAACGGAATTACTGTCGGATATAGAAAACGATAGAAATAACCTTTATATAAAAATAACAACAAAACTTTTACCGTTATACTGTTGAAATAACCGGTGATAAAAGTACAGTAATATGTGGGGTTGCACAGTAGCACACAATATTGTACAGTATCTCTGATTAGTGATGCTTACGTGAGAAGTCACTCAGTTTTATTCAATTATTGCAACAGTAATAAATGCATAGTATCTCATATTATTAATTCAATTATTGTCACAGTAACATATGCATAATATTTTATATTATTAAATCAATAAATGAGACGACACAGCTATTCATATTATTATTTACATTATTGATAATGTCTAGAAAGTTCTGTCGAGGAAAGGGGTTTGGTTATCTAATTGCGCGCCAATAACAATAAATCCTTATCAGAAAGCTCCCTCTTTCTTGGGAATGATCTGGTTGTTAATATTGTGAGTTATAATATTAATGATAAATAATTGTTAAAAAATTAAAAATGTGTTTAGTCAAGTGATTTGTGATAAATAAAAGGGGTTTGTCATGAAAAATTTATTATAAATTTGGCTTATTACATGAACCCCCACTTACTCATTTTTTAAAATCGTCGGTAGAAAGTTATCTCAATTTTTATTTTATGTTGCATAGTGTTGCATAGTACTGTATAGTGTTGCATAGTACTGTATAGTATTTGTATAGTGCTGCATAGTGAAAATCAAAATTTTCAGCCAAATTTTTTTTTTCGCCCGTGAACTTCCTACTGTGCAGTCCGTGATTATTTCCTAAATAGTATCCTGCCATTCTCCTATAAATAGGATGCTTAGTTTAGAAATAAAAATCACACCAGAATCAGAGAACTTCTTCTATAATATTGAGCGTATTTCTTTTGAGTTTAAGGAAACTTTGAGTGTAGCAAATAATACAAGTTTTCTTCAAAAATATCCCCGTTATACCAGTCATAATTACTCTCCTTTTAAGGTAAGGGATATTATTTATTTCATATTCATAAGAGATATTCTTTTTCGTATTCATAAGGAATATTATTTTCGTTCAATATTCGTAAGGAATATTATTTTCGTTCAATATTCGTAAGGGATATATTGTCTTCGTTCAATATTCGTAAGGAATATTATTTTCTTTCAATATTTGTAAGGGATATTATTTTCTTTCAGTATTCATAAGAAATATTATTTTCTGCCATACTCTATAGTATGTAAGTAATATTATTTCGTTTCATATTCCTAAATCTACACTTATTTTGATAAATATTGCTTCTATACTCCTTGAAATTAGTAGAATATCCTTGAATTTTGCGTTTCATCTAGTATCGTTTCACGGAAATATTTTTCTAAACTTTCTTGTTATATTTTAAGCTTTTCATGCCGGAGTACTATTCATACATACAACAGTATTCATACATACGATACTATTTATACAGTAATATTCATGAGGTATTATTCACGAAGTACTATTCACAAGGTACTATTTACTCGAGTACTATTCACCCGGGGTACCATTCACGATAAAAATTGATTTCTTTTATGTCTAAATTATTTTTGATACATGAATATTATTCTTGAATTTTACTCCACAAAGTAGTTATCATGTTGACAATTTGGACATTCTTAAACTCTGGATAAATTTAATTAAAATTTTTTAATATTTATCATTGATCCCATTTGATTGATTCTTATATCATTGTCATCATCCTCATGCTTATATTGTGATGAAAGTCATCTTTGGCCCGTAGTACATAGATGGACTGTTAATTAGTATGAGTATGATCAGGAATTATGTATCGGTATAATCATAACCTGTAATGTTACAAATGATATGATAAAAATTCCCATTGGCCCGTAGTGCATTGATAGACAGTTGTTTGGCATAATCATGACCACTGGTGATAATAACGAATATCCTTGGCCCGTAGTGCATGGATAATTTGTGAATGTGATAATAATGAATATCCTTGACCCGTAGTGCATGGATAATTCTTGGATGTGATACTAACGAATATCATTGGCCCGTAGTGCATAGATAATTCGACGATGTGGATTATTTATTGAAATGTGTTACAAAGATAAAATATTGATGATATACTTTTAAATCATAGAAGATAGTAGACTTCATGCTCTACTTCACTCTTCTAATGAATTGCTTGTTCCGCTGCAGTAAAACTTATTGTCTATTGTATTCTATTAGTTTTTACACTGTTGAAGACTAAGGATAATTTATTCTACATTATCTTAGTCATAATATTCTTTACTAGGCTAGTTGAGCTCACCCTTTTCTTTCATTGTTCTCTTTAGGAAATGAGAATATAGCTGGGACAAGTCGGGAAATTGAGTGATGGTCCAAGATGGTGGCTATAGTAGTCCTCACTATTCTATAAAATAGTGTGATAATAATTGTAATGAAGACTTCATTTGAGTTTAGATATTGTCTACGAGACAATATTCGTATTAAAACTCACATCTTACGTTTGTTGTATTGTAATAATGAAGTTTGTATTTAAATTATGTACCTTGTATTTGGTGACTCAGAATGGGTTGTGTATACCTATTTTGGGAGCATCACAGTTGGTATCAAAGCTTAGGGATATGAACCCTGGCGGATATCTAAGGCTAGAACTAGGAGGGGAGAGACGAGTAAATTCTTCGCTAGTGTGTCCTACCTAAGCTTATTTGTTATTTAATTGGTCAGCCAGAATATAGGGATAATATGTGGCACGTCAATTTCTTAAAACTTGTTTTGTGGCAGTATTTAAGAATGACATCTGAAAATCAGGAAATGAACTCATATAGAGTTTTAAGTGATGAATCGAGGAGATTCATTTAAAGAATAAATATTGGAGTATAATATATTGTTATAATAAAGATTTTTTTATTAGGGGGTACTAATTATGTTATTAAAATTGATTGTAGGATGTCAGGCAAAGAAGAAATTATAGATATACATATGATGAGTGAAGAATTAATAGTTGCACCCGAACTAGTCGCAGAGGTAGCAGCTGAGAGTGAGGAAGAAGAGGAACCTGAGAAAGATTTATTAGGAGAATTTTATGATCGAAATATAGAAATGCAAGATCTTATTCGTGAGTTAGAAGAGCAGGGTGAAGAACGACAGGCGGTCGTAGAATAAAGGGATGCAACAATTTAAAATTCTGCTACCCGATATGCGATGCTTAAACAGAAGCTCTCTTTGACAGAGTATATGATAATAGAGCTGAAATATGAGAATGCAAATGTCAAATATCATCTGAAAGAAGAAACAACTGAACGAGTGAAAATGGAGGATGCGTGGGTAAAAGTCGCACGACGCGTTGATATTATAGAAAAAGAAGTTTGATCCAAGAAGGCTAAAATAGATGATATATATTTCTCTTTTTGGACAGCAATTGGGAGAACCCAACATCG
This sequence comes from Panax notoginseng, assembly GCA_016801055.1. Classification (NCBI taxonomy): domain Eukaryota; kingdom Viridiplantae; phylum Streptophyta; class Magnoliopsida; order Apiales; family Araliaceae; genus Panax; species Panax notoginseng. Next base: position 32,337,241 of record CM029017.1, read on the forward strand.
AGTTTTGAATTACCCTGTACATTGTGGTCAACCTCAATTCGATATGGATAGAAGATTAATGATTCAAATCATGGATCAGGAGTACGACAAAGCAATTGAGGGTAGAATATGCCCTATTGCAAAAGTCAATTCCAGCGATAACGATGACACCAAAGCATGTCCCAGACAAGTCAAAGTCGGTAGTTCAAGGGAGAGTATTTTTCGTGACTTCCCAAAAAGCGAGGAACCCGAACGAAGTTATCACGGGTAAGCTAATCATAAACTCTTGCGAAGTTTATACCTTATTCGATACCGGTTCTACCCACTCTTTTATTTCACCTACTTGCGCTCAACGTTTAAAATTGAATCCAGAGAAATTAGACTTTTTCTTATCTGTTGAAACTCCGTTAGGAGAAACCTTCATTACATCCACTGTTTATAAATCTTGTTTGATTCAAATTGATACCCTCACATTACCTGTTGATCTCATCTCTTTGAAAATACTTGCATTTGATGTGATTTTAGGAATCGACTGGTTAACTACTCATCATGCTGAAATTGATTATTTTCGTAAGGTTGTTAGCTTTCATATTCCTAACCAACCTATTATGCGAATTCAAGCAACCAAACCACTAAAGTCAATCACTGTCATATCAAGCCATAAAGTCATTCGTTTATTAAAAAATAGATGTCAAGTTTTCTTATCCCATGTCACGAATTTAAACAAATATACGTCAGATTTGAACGATATTTCTATTGTTAATAAATTTCCTGACGTATTCCCTGAAGACTTCCTGGCCTACCCCCAGAGCATGAAATCAAATTTTGTGTCGACCTTGAATCCGATACAAAACCCTCAAATATTTCTTCACCCAGAATGAACTTAAAATGCGCCAAAGACGTTGGCTTGAGCTGTTAAAAGATTACGACCATACCATTTAATACCATCCTGAAAAAATGAACGTAGTAGCTGACGCGTCGAGTAGAAGATCATATACGAGTACGAGTACAATGTTGTTAACACAAAGACCCATTTTGTATGACTTATAAATGATGGAGATAGAGTTAAAGACTCTAAGAACCCACGTGACGATGTCAAATATACGAGTAGAACCGACTTTAATCGATAAAGTTAAAACTGCTCAAGCTACAGACCCGGTGCTGATGAATATGAAGAAGAAGGTGCAAGAAGGCGTTATTCTAGAAGCAAGAATCGATGAAGAGAGAAAATCCCAACCCTCAATTTAATTGGTCCATTTGAAATATTTGACCGAGTAGTAACTATGACCTATAGACTAGCCTTACCGCCAAGTATGTCTCATGTTCATAACGTTTTTCACATAGCTATGTTACGTAAATATGTGGAAGACCCAAACCACATTATTGAATTAGAAACAGACAAGATAGCGAAAGATTTAACGTATGAAGAGATACTTATTAAAATCTTGTATAAGAAGGAACATATTCTACGCTCAAAAGATTTACATCAAGTTAAAGTTTTATGGAGAAACCACGATATTGAGAAAATAACCTGGGAGTTAGAATCTGAAATAAAAATAAGGTATCCTCACTTCTTCGACATACCAGGTACGTACACCAATTTTGAGGACAAAATTTCATAAGAAGGGGAGGTTGTAAGACCCCAACTTTTATGAATAAAGATTTAATTTTCTCTAAATGTTATTTTGAATAATAAGGTATGGATTTGACATAATGGTATAGTCGTGGGTAATATTTACAAATTTTACAAAGTAAGCAAGTTGTCATAAAATATTCGTTTGGTCAGGGAATATTCATTTTATCAGGGAATATTCGTAAAACTGCACAATCATTGGTGGACCCCACAACGGAATTACTGTTGGATATAGAAAGCGACAGAAATAACCTTTTTATGAAAATAATGACAAAATTTTACCGTTAAACTGTTGAAATACCCGGTGATAAAAGTATAGTAATATGCGTGGTTGCACAGTAGCACACGATATTGCACAATATCTCTGATTATTGATGCTTACATGAGAAGTCACTAAGTTTTATTCAATTATTATAACAGTAGTTGATGCATAGTATCTCATATTATTTATTTAATTATTGTCACAGTAACATTTGCACAATATTTTATATTATTAAATCAATAAATGAGACGACACAGTTATTCATATTATTATTTAAATTATTAACAATGTCTAGAAAGTTATGTCAATAAAAGGGGGTTGGTCATCTAATTACGCGCCAATAAGGAAAAGTCTTTATCGAAAAGCCCCCTCTTTCCTAGGAATGATCTGGTTGTTAATATTGTGAGTTATAATATTAATGATGAATAATTGTTGAAAGATTAAAAATGTGTTTATTCAAGTGATTTGTGATAAATAAAAGGGGTTTGTCATGAAGTATTTTTTATAAATTTGGCTTATTACATGGACCCCCACTTACTCATTTTTCAAAATCGCCGGTAGAAAGTTATCTCAGTTTTTATTTTATATTGTATAGTGTTGCATAGTGTTGCATAGTACTGCATAGTGTTTTCATAGTACTGCATAGTCTTGCATAGTACTGCATAGTGTTTGCATATTGCTGCATAGTGAAAATCAAAATTTTCAGCCGAATTTTTTCTTCGCCCGTGAACTTCCAACTATGCAGTCCGTGATTATTTCCTAAATAGTCTTCTGTCATTCTCCTATAAATAGGATACTTAGTTTAGAAATAAAAATCACACCGGAATCAGAGAATTCTTCTTCTATAATATTGAGCGTATTTCTTTTGAATTTAAGGAAACTTTGAGTGTAGCAAATAGTGCAAGTTTACTTCAAGAATATCTACGCTATACCAGTCATAATTACTCTTCTTTTAAGGTAAGGGGTATTATTTATTTTATATTCATAAAAGATATTCTTTTTAGTATTCATAAGGAATATTATTTTCGTTCAATATTCGTAAGGAATATTATTTTCATTCAATATTCGTAAGGGATATTGTCTTCGTTCAATATTCGTAAGGAATATTATTTTCGTTCAATATTCGTAAGGGATATTATTTTCTTTCAATATTCGTATGAAATATAATTTTCTTCTATACTCTATAGTATGTAAGTAATATTATTTCATTTCATATTCCTAAATCTACACTTATTTTGTTAAGTATTGCTTCTATACTCCTTGAAATTAGTAGAATATCCTTGAATTTTATGTTTCATCTAGTATCGTTTCACGAAAAAAAAATTCTGCACTTTCTTGTTAAATTTTAAGCTTTTCATGCTTGAGTACTGTTCATACATACGGTACTATTCATACATACGGTATTATTTATACGATACTATTCATAAATTACTATTCACGGGGTACTATGCACTTGGGTACTATTCACTCGGGGTACTATTCACGATAAAAATTATTTTTTTTCTATCCAAATTATTTTTGATACATGAATATTATTCTTGAATTTTACTCCACAAAGTAGTTATCATGTTGACAATTTGGACATTCTTAAACTCTGGATAAATTAAATTAAAAATCTTTAATATTTATCATTGATCCCATTTGATTGATTATTATATCATTGTCATTATCTTCATGCTTATATTATGATGAAAGTCATCTTTGGCCCGTAGTGCATAGATGGACTGTTGATTGGTATGATTATAACCAAGAATTATGTATTAATATAATCATGACCTGTAATGTTACAAATGATGTGGTAAAAGTCCTCATTAGCCCGTAGTGCATTGATGGATAGTTGTTTGGCATGATCATGACCACTGGTGATAATAATGAATATCCTTGGCTCGTAGTGGACGGATAATTCGTGAATATGATAATAACGAATATCTTTGGCCCGTAGTGCTTGAATAATTCGTGGATGTGATACTAACGAATATCCTTGGCCCGTAGTGCATAGATAATTCGGTGATGTGGATTATTTATTGAAATGTGTTACAAAGATAAAATATTGATGATGAACTTTTAAATCATAGAAGATAGTAGACATCATGCTCTACTTCACTCTTCTAATAGATTGCTTGTTCCGCTGCAGTTAAACTTGTTGTCTATTGTATTCTATCAGTTTTTACACTGTTGAAGGCTAAAGATAATTTATTCTACATTATCTTAGTCATAATATTCTTTACTGGGCTAGTTGAGCTCACCATTTTCTTTCATTGTTCTCTTCAGGAAATGAGAATATAGCTGAGACTAGTCGGGGAATGGAGTGATGGTCCATGATGGTGGCTTTATTAGTCCTCACTATTCTATAAAATAGTATGATAATAATTGTAATGAGGACTTCATTTGAGTTTGGATATTGTCTACGAGACAATATTCGTATTAAAACTCACATCTTACGTTTGTCGTATTGTATTAATGAAGTTAGTATTTAAATTATGTACCATATATTTGGCGACTCAGAATGGGTTGTGTATAACTATTTTGGGGGCGTCACAGTTGGTATCAAAGCTTAGGGATATGATCCCTGTCGGATATCTAAGGCTAGAACTAGGAGGGGAGAGACGGGTAAATCCTTTGCTAGTGTAGGAGGGGAGAGACGGGTAAATCCTTTGCTAGTGTGTCCTACCTGAGCTTATTTGTTATTTAATTGGTCGGTCAGAATATAGGGATAATATGTGGCATGTCAATTTCTTAAACCTTGTTTTATGGCACTATTTAAGAATGACATCTGAAAATCAAGAGATGAACTCATATAGAGTTTTAAGTGATGAATCGAGGAGATTCATTTAAAGAATAAATATTGGAGTATAATATATTGTTATAACTAAGATTTTTTTTATTGGGGAGTACTAATTAAGTTATTAAACTTGATTGTAGGATATCAGGCGAAGAAGAAATTAGAGATATCTATGTGATGAGTGAAGAATTAATAGTTGCACCCGAGCTAGTCGCAGAGGTAGTAGCTGAGAGTGAGGAAGAAGAGGAAGCTAAGGAAGATTTATTAGGAGAATTTTATGATCGAAATGTAGAACTGCAAGATCGTATTCGTGAGTTAGAAGAGCAGGGTGAAGAATGACAGGCGGTCGTGGAACAAAGGGATGCAACAATTCAAGATTTTGCTACCCGATATGTGATGCTTGAACAGAAGCTCTCTTTGATAGAGTATATGATAATAGAGCTGAAATATAAGAATGCAAATGTCAAAGATCATCTGAAAGAAGAAACAACTGAACGACTGAGAATGGAGGATGCATGGGTAAAAGCCGCACGATGCGTTGATATTGTAGAAAGAGAAGTCTAATCCAAGAAGGCTAAAATAGATGATATGTATTTCTCTTTTTGGACAGCAATTAGGAGAACCCAACATCGAGTTTTGAATTACCATGTACATTGCGGTCAACTCCAATTCGATATGGATAAAAGATTAATGATTCAAATCATGGATCAAGAGTACGACGAAGCAGTTAAGAGTGGAATATGCCCTATAGCGAAAGTCAATTCCAGCGGTAACGATGACACCAAAGCATGTCGCAGACAAGTCAAAGCCTGTAGTTCAAGGGAGAGCATTTTTTGTGACTTCCCAAAAAGCGAGGAACCCGAACGAAGTTATCACGGGTAAGCTAATCATAAACTCTTGCGAAATTTATACCTTATTCAATACCGGTTCTACCCACTCTTTTATTTCACTTACTTATACTCAACGTTTAAAATTGATTCAAGAGAAATTAGACTTTGACTTATCTGTTGAAATTCCGTTAGGAGAAACCTTCATTACATCCACTGTTTATAAATATTGTTTGATTCAAATCGATACCCTCACATTATCTGTTGATCTCATCTCTTTGAAAATACTTGTATTTGATGTGATTTTAGGAATCGACTGATTAACTACTCATCATGCTAAAATTGATTATTTTCGTAAGGTTGTTAACTTTTATATTCCTAACCAACCTATTATGCGAATTCAAGCAACCAAACTACTAAAGTTAATCACTGTCATATCAAGCCATAAAGCCATTCGTTTATTGAAAAACGGATGTCAAGTTTTCTTAGCCCATCTCACGGATTTAAACAAAAATACGTCAGATTTGAATAATATTTCTATTGTTCATCAATTGTTAGTTTAGCTAAAACAATTAGCTGATACATGGTTCATAAACAGTTCATGAATAAAAGAACTTTAAATTTATTTCACAGTTCAAATAATAAAACAGGAAATCAATAACACTATGTGCGAATAACAATAATCATTATGGATGTGAATAATCAACAATAATTATCCACTATCATACTTTGAAAATAATAACTCAAGTTAAGTTAGGAAACCTGCCTGATCGGTTAACTACTGCTATGCAATTTAATTTAACTTCTTTTGAAAGACTTATTATTAATAAGATCGATCGCTCAATTAGCATCACATATCTTAACTCATAATACTATTATTCCATAATAACATAATCAAATAATACATTAACTCATTAGTAATATTATCATCGCTTGATAATATCATATCACTTAACCGTCATAACATTTCATTATTTCTTCACATTATTAACCACTTAATAATATTTTATTCCTTAACAAGTATTATTAATCATTTAATAACATCTCATTCACCTCATAATATTATTAATCATTTAATAATATCTTATTCACTTCATAATATTATTAATCATTTAATAATATTTTAATCAATTCATAATATTATTAATCATTTAATAATATCTTTTCACTTCATAATATTATTAATTATTTAATAATAATTTAATCCTTAACTAATATTATTAATCATTTAATAATATTTTAATTTAATATTATTATTATTATTTAATAATATTTTAATTTAAATTTAGTCTAAAATTATTAATTTTTTAATAATATTTTAAATCATTATCTAATATTATTAATCATTTAATAATATTTTAATTTTAATTTAATCTAATATTAATAATCATTTAATAATATTTTAATTTAACTTTAATCTAATATTATTAATTATTTAATAATATTTTAATTCCAATTTTAATCTAAATATTATTAATTACTTAATAATATCTTAATCTAATATTATTAATATCTTAATAATATTTTAATCATTTTTTATACTAATAAATAATTTATTATAATTGTTTAACCTTTACTAATTACTTTATTTAACAACCCTAAAATGCCATAAATATAATATCTCATCAAAAAATACCAACATACCCTCCATAAATTAGAATACAACATTTTTAGGGTTTTCAAGCATTAAAATTATATTTTTACCATTTATGACATCACATAACTTATTTTATCCATTTATTCACAACACAACCATTTTCATGAAAAATACCAAAACAATTCCAATTTTTTTTCCTTGAATTAGACAGAACATGATCTCTAGAGGATCCCTAAATTTTTCCAGAATTTTTCAACTTAATTTACTATTTTTAAAGAGCCTAAAGCAGCCAGATCTTGCAACATTTTTCATAAATCGATTTCTTGTCCAAATATTATGAAACTTTTAGGGTATGTTCTTGTTATATATATGTACTTCCAGTTAACATTTCACTGTTGTTGGAGTTACACACAAAGAGTTATTCATGTTTATGTTTTAAAGGGTCCTTTTTTGTAAAAGTCATAACTTTCATTCTACACATCCAAAGCTGTTCATTCTTTTCCTTAAATGCAGATAACTCATCAAAGTATCTTCCCATATTTTTCCAGAATTTTTAAAGCTCTTAATGTGGCCGAAACAGCCCTTGCCAAAAAGTAGCCAGGAAACTAAAAGGGTTTTTCCAGATTTTTGGCTGTTCGGACAGGTTTGGGAAAAATTACACTATGGTTAATTAGTTTAATATTTTTTTAGTGCTACCACTTCGGTTCATTAGATAACTTATGTATTTAACTCACCTCTTTGACGAATCTCAAAAATAAATTGTAGATTTCAAATGGTAGAGCCCCAAAGTGGGCTGAAATTTTAGGATTTTTGGGCTAAAAACAATTTTTGTTCTACTTTCATTTCCAAGTTTATTAACACATAAAATGGTTAGATCTAAGCATAAAACATCACAAAACATGTAGATCTAGTGTTTTAAAGTTTTAAAACATCAACTCTTTATTTTGGTTAAACCATCAAAAGAAGTGAAATTGAAGCTTAAGATTTATGGTTTATACCTTGATTTATGCGATCTCCCTTCTTCTTCCCAAGATGAGATGAACTTTGGATACATAAAGTCTTGGGCTCTCTCCCTCTTCTCCCCTCAAGCCCCCGGCCCCTCTTTCTTTTTCTCTCTTTGGTTGCTTTGTTAGGAAGTGAAATGAAGGGGAAATGGAATAAAATGAAATGAAAAATTAGTGTATTAGTATAAAAGTATAGATACACATCCTATATCTATCTTATTATCCCCCACACTTCTTTTATCTCCTAGGTAATTACTCTTATCTCTTATCTTTTAGGATTACATGTAATCTTGGGTGGACAAATGAGAGCTTGACACCTAAGTTGAGTGCGTAAGAAACTTAGAGATAAGGAGCTTGGAAAAGATTAAATTCACCCCCCCCCCCTCTTTCTCCTTAATGGCTGGGTACCCCTCCTTATTTTGCCCCATTTTGCTTTATTTTTAATGTCAAATTTGATTAATCAAATATCTAAAAAGTCCCTTAATAATTTGGCTAAAGATTGGGCTATCAATTTAATTCCTTTGGGCTTCCTAATTAATTGCTTGGACCATGGAAATATCATAGTCTAATACTTTTAACTCATCTTATCCTAATTATTTATTTAAGGTTTCTATCCCCACTCTTTTGAAATTTAAATACTTACCCATGTCCATTTAACTTTATAACTCAATTAGACTTTCTTTAATTAGGTTTAAAATAAATAATAATTTTGAGATAATAAAATTAATCTCTTAAGTTAATATATATTTTAAATACTAACAATTTTAATATTATAACCCTTATATTATTTAATTACTACACCTAAGGTATAATTAGGTCATGTAGCTTTCCTTTTTAATTCTAATTACATAATTAGTAAATGTACATATCCATACATACAATGTATTTATTTATTTAACCATACACTTTTTTCACATAAATCATAACTTATTTATCATTATTGATAAATATTTATTAAATTCATTTATTAGGGTATTCAACTCATGTTTTAGTAAAACCTTTTAATATGGTTTGCTACATTCAATAAGCCTTTTCAATATGGCTTGCCATATATATTATTTTTACTTGCCACACTCTTAATTCCTTTTTGTTTCACTATTTCACTAATCCAATTAGCCTTAATTGGCTCGATGAATTATTATAAATCTTTATCCACTTTATATTAGTTATACTAATTAATCACTTAAAAATTGTAAATCTTTTTATTTACCATTTAAGGCTAACACTCAAGCTATGTTAAATTTTTTAATATAAGCGTATCTTACATTTTCTTAATCAACTTGATTAAGTATTTATCTTAGTTAATTTAAAATAAATAAAATAACTATCTTGTTTACTTTATGTCTCATAACACATATTCACTTATAAGCTCAAGATAAAAAAAAAGTATTCGTAAAAATTTAAATATATAATCATATAAAATTCTCGGTCCTTACAAGAGGTCTCTACTTTATTACTTTGGGTTTTCTTGACCCATTATACTCATTTATTATTATGTGTTTCTTCTTCTTATGTTCTTTTTATTACAGAACTTCTTCACGACATTTCTTCCTTAATGAAATATTTTATTATTATTCCATTTCCCCACTTCACAGCATTCTTATTTAATACTAACATATACTCATTGCGAAGCACATATAATAAAGACTTTATGGGGTTTGCTTAAGCGGGGGGAAGGTGTTAGGTATCCCCTGACTTCTGTGAAAATATGGTTACCGCGTCTTTTCAATTCCCTAATTTATTTGAAATGTGTGTGCGTGTTGCAGTTAATTGGGCCTAAGTGATTTATTTGGAAGTAGTGTTATGCCTCTTTTGCACCTATAAACAAAGGATTTGATTTGTATAAAAGTTCAATTTTAATACAAGACATAAAATGATGTTTCGAAAATAGGTTTTCAAAACCTTATACTCACATAATAATTGAGGCCTTTGATACTTCCATTTTATTCCGTATTCGGCTTATTTTGATTTTATTCTCGAGATGCGAAGCATCTTCGATAAAATATTATATATATATATATATATATATATATATATATATATATATATATATAGTCAAGCTACTTATGGGCATGAAAGTCATCAAAGTATGTCCGAACACCACAAATATGATTTACAAGCTAGTTGTACAACTGAAAATGGTCCATCATGGGAACCAGATCGAGATCCGTCAGCTGGATCATAGATCTCGTGCCTCCTAGACTCAAATAATGTCATATGAATAGCTTGCAAAACAAATATATTAAAATAAAACAGATATTTAAACGTCGCAAAACAAAGGATTCATCAGTTAAATACTTGTATGTGCGTAGCCAAAGCTTCCAACTTCCTCTAGATGCAAATCTAGAGTCGCGCGGTTGCATAATATTTACAAAACTAGAAAGAAAACTAGATTTAAATAAATTTTAGTCATTCTAGTTCAACGGTTCCAGTTTTACAACCTTTGAATCGGTTAAGAGTTAGATATGACTAGATTTAGATAAAGCTAGTCCATAAATTTAAAAATTACAACTTTACATAGAATGAACAAAACTAATATTTAATCATAGTAAAAAATTAGTATTATTAAAGTAGGAAAAGGCCACAGATTAGCAATCTAGGTCAAACTGGTAAATATAAATATATATATATATATATATATATATATATATATATATATATATATATATATTAAAGTAGATAAAAGCTTCGAATCAGAAAAGATCTTACAGTGTGTAGCGAGTAGACCTGGCAAAAGAGGCTCAGGCCCGCGGGCCGGGCTGTGGGCGGCAGTTTTTTAGCCCAGTAAAATTCGGGCCTATTTGGCCCGCCCATTTTTGGCCCGGCCTGTTTGGGCCAAACCCAAAAAAGTAACATAAAATAGGCACAAAATTAGTTTCGGCCCGCGGGCCGGCCTGGCCCACCCGCCACGGACCGGGCTTTGGCTGAAGATTTTTGGCCCAGTAAAAACTGGGCCTTTTTGGCTCACCCATGGGCCGGGCCCACCCGTTTGCCAGGTTTAGTAGCGAGGGAGGCTTTAAACTACTTTTGAAGCTTGAAAACTCAATTTCCACCGGTTAAAACTTGATATGTTGTAATATATATGTATACATGTGTTTACAAAGAACAATATCAAAGTTTGGAACACTGTAGGATGGGTTAGGATCTAAAATGGGCGGAATTCCATCTCTTTTTCTCTTTTTTTTTTCTCTTCTTTTATGGTTGATGGAGGGGTTTATTTATAGACCAAAATAGCCGCAGGTCTACCTGCAGCTGAATCAGGTGGGCCCGACCCTGTGGGTCCCATTGTCTCGAAGTACGTGTACTCGGATCAACGTGTCGTTTGTCCGAACCTTCATAACATTCAATCCAAGAATCCGATGGAGGCGTTCTATACCTTTCCAGAAAGTCCTTTACGAGAGCTACACAATGACATGGGATTTGACATTTTTTGAATCTGGGAAGACGGTCAATGACCAGATCTTCGAGTCTTAGTAGTTTGTCCGTTGAGCTGTTTTACGCTATTTTCACTCGGGATTAACTTTATAGTTCTGCATGACCTTCATGGCAGTGATTTGACTTAATTTGATGTTGATTTGGAAAAATTACTCTTTTGCCCTCTCGGGTTGGTTCCGGGCTTGACGTGAGTTTTGGTTGTCTCTCGGGGTTGTCTCCAGGTTTGATTGCTGGCAACTTTTCTTTTCGTTAGGGTTGATCTCTAAGGTTGATTTGATGTTCCATGGGGATGTCTCCGTGGTTAGATTTGATGTTGTGGTCCTCCAAGGTTATCTCTGGAGTGTGAAAAAGATGTTTTTGCCCTCCTACATAGTTAGTGACAGGAAAATAAAATTTCGAGTGTCTACACCAATTATACGTAAATATTGAAATGAATATTTAATAGTAAATAATTTATTTACTTAGATTTATTTTTACCCATATATTTAAAATACATATTTAATCATGTCACATAAATTACTTTATTAGATAATCATTTAATTCAACTTACTTTTACTATATAGTTTTGTATAACATTTACTCGCATTTAAATGTCACACCTTATACTATATTTAATGCATAAAGCAACTATATTGCATTACTACTTACACGTTCCTATGTCACACAAGGTAGCACATAACAACATTTAATTAAACAATAATGTTCACATTATTAACAATACAAATAAAATGATAATTAGCCCACTACATCACTTATTCATTTCTTTATTAATGTTAATATTCCATCTTGATAACTCAGGCATGAAGCAAAATAATTCTTCAAAGATTTGCTATCGACGCAGCTGCGCTAGTTTACAATACAAAATTGGCGCAGCTGCGCCACTCTAGAAAACTTTCAGACCAGGTTTGGCTACTTCAAAAACTAGCTCATACTAACATTGCACTTACACATAATACTTACTTAATGAAATAATAATAATAATAATTAGTCCATCCTCAAATCATTCTTTAACCAACTTAATCCTTTATTATGCCACTACAAATATATTTATATTAAAATAAATATTCACACTTTTATTACTTTAATTATTAATATTATTCATGAAATTCGCGGATATTACATCAACACCCAAAGCTGCATAATAAAGTTGAATGCACATCATTTATCGCTCTTTACACCATTGTGGGTCAAATTCCAATTTCTGCACAAAAATACTAAAAACATGAAAATAAACTAAAAATACTAACGAACTTGCATAATAATCAAGCCAAAAATACCTAATTTAACCCACTCATCAACATATGTCAAGTCTAAGTGACATTATTGTAATAGATCTTAGTGATCATCCTGCATTCTTAGTGGATTTTCTACTCATAGAGTAGAAGAGTGGACTAGGAGTTAGTTGTACCCCGAACCACTTAAAATTTTCTGTGTCATTTACTTTCTTGCACTTATATTTCTGCTCTTATCTGTTAGTGACTTAATTTCACAAAGTGAACTAAATTCAGAGCAGAGATTTCATTTAAATCTTTGAAGTGTTTTCAAACTAATATTCCGCTGTGCATAATTAACTCTGTTTAATTTATTATCTGGTAATACTCTCTTAAAAAGAAAAAGTTTTAAAGGATTTATTCAACTCCCTTCTAGATCTCTAAGTGCCTTTGGAAAATAACAATTTTTATTTAATTATTTTTGTTATTTATTTTTTATATTATTATATTTTATATTATAATTTGTATGTCTGACCAAAAACATAAAAAAGAAAAATTATTTTAGAAAAAAGTTATCTTTTTATTGAAGATATAAATAACTTAATATATTAAAATTTAACAATTTAAATATACTAAAATAAACAAATATGGGTAATGAATAGAACTACTAAAATAAACAGTAATAAATTAGTAATATACATAATCAAACCTGATTATTATAGATTTGACAAATAATTAGAATCTCCGAATTGAGCTTCTGATCGGGAAAGACTAAACACGAGTCAAATATGCAATGACATCTTAGGTAATATTACTAATGGAACATGTAGGAATAATAAGGCCTATTTTCACAAAAAAAAAATGATTATAAAAAAATTTAAAAATTAGATTAATAAACACTTTTTACTTATTAAAATTGATTATAAACAAATTTGACTGCTTATAAGTGTTCCCAAGCACCCTCAACTATACAAAATCTAAATCATATTACTTCTATATAAAAAAATACGGTAATCATATATATTACGTGGACTTTTTAATGACTACTTAGGTAGATAAATATTAATGATAATTTTTAAAAAAAGATGTGTAATAAGTAAGATCCCTTTATAATTTTTACTAATCCTATAATGTTTTAATTTTAATTTATCATAATATATAGAAAGACTAAAAAAAATATTACATACATATTAACAAATGAAAAATATAGGATAGAACAGTTTGTCCTCCTGCTACTACAGTACTACTATATAGTTCTATATTGAAAAATATCGCATACAAAGAAACCTTTTTATCACATCCTCCTCAGCTCATTAATCCCGCCAAAACCATCAGACTATGTTTGTTTGTAAGGATTATAATCTCGTAATTATAATCAATGGGATTATAATCCCAATGTAAGACCCCGAATTTTATGAAATAAAAGTATTCAAGTTTTCTTATAATAATTATTCTATTCAGTAAATGGTTAAATTGATAAAAGGTTAAAATTAAGGGTGATATGTAAAAATTTTACAAAATAAGTAAGTTGTCATAAAATATTCGTTGTGTCGGGGAATATTCGTTTGGTTGGGAAATATTTTTTTTGTCGGGAAATATTCGTACGACAGTGTAATTATTGGTGAACCCTACAACAGAATAACTGTCGGTTATAGAAAGCGACAGAAATAACGACAAAAATTTTATCGTTAAACTGTTAAAATACCCGGTGATAAAAGTACAGTAATATGCATTGTTGCACAGTAGCACGGTATTGCACAATATCTCTGATTATTGATTCTTACGTAAGAAGTCACTCAGTACTCAATAATTACCACAGTAATTGCTGCATAGTATTTCTGTAAGACCCCAAATTTTATGAAATAAAAGTATTCAATTTTTCTTAGAATTATTATTCAGTAAATGGTTAAATTGATAAAAGGTTAAAGTTAAGGGTGATATATGTAAATATTTTAAATAAGAAAGTGGTTATAAAATACTCATTGTTGTCGGGGAATATACGTTTGGTCGTGGAATATTCTTACTGTCGGAGAATATTCGTACGACGGCACAGCTATTTGTGGACCCCATAACAGAATATTTGTCGAATGAAGATAACGACAAGTTTGAGTTTTTATAAATAACGTTGTAGTTGTTACCGTTAACACTGTTGGAATACCCGGTGGTTAAAATACAATAATATGCGTCGTTGCACAGTAGCACATGGTATTGCACAGTATTTTTAAATTATTGATCCTTACGTAAGAAGGCATTACTCAATAATTGTTACAGTAATTACTGTTCAATATTTATTTTATTGATTCAATAATTGCTACGTTAATGTTTTATATTATTGTTGTTTCAATAATTGTCACTGTACAGTATCTCCATTATCAGATCAATAATTCATATTATTTGAATAATATTGTTAGTTAGCATTATTGGCAATGTCTAAAAAAGTTCTGTCTAAGGAGAGGTTTGGTCACCTAATTGCGCGCCAGTAAGGAGAAATCCTTATCGGAAAGCCCCCTCTTTTCTGGGAACGACTTGGTTGCCATAATTGTGATTCTATAATATTATTTGTGAATAATTAATTATTGATTTATATGATAAGGAAATATTTATTTTTATGTGGATATAATTGAAGGAATTAATGATGAGGTGTTTTATAAGTATTTTGTCGAAATGAAGAACGAAATATGGGATTTTCAGAAAAATTAGTTTATTACTTAATTTTATAAAATTCATAACTCTTTGTGTATAATGAGTTAGGAGATGAGCCATATATCAAAAGAAAGCCTTGGAAGTAAGCTAACCGTAGAAATTAGAATCACCCAAAAATTCTTTGCGAATTTTTCGTGGTGACTGTTTGAATGAAACTAGTCCAAAGGACTCATAGTCCGAAAAATCGGTGTTCTTAAAGCTCTATTGCGTGAGTTATAATTTTAATCTGACCGTTGGATCGTTGTGATTTTTGGATATGTTATACATATATAAGTTGAGTTTATGTCCACAAATTTTGAACCGTTAAAAATTAACGTATGATTTGTTATGAATATTAAGAGGTGTTGGAAATCGTTCGTATGTGGATTTCGGTCATTTTCGTTTAGAATTTGGAAAAACTTAAACTTACAAAGTTGTAGAGAATTTAATTTTCTATAGAATGGACATAAAATTCGTATTTTTCTGATAAAAGAGCTATTTATTATGAATTATTAAAGTTTTTGATTATTGTTTAAATAATAAAATATTTTTGAAATTTCTAGAATTGGTGGGCCCCACCTTTGGTTGGTGAACAATGTGCTAAAATTTTATTTCAAAAGTGGAGGCCAGGAATAGTAGCAGGTAAAGCCATCAGGTTGCAGGTCAAGTCTGCTTTGGCATTCTAACATTTTCCTATAAATAGAGTGCTGAGTTAGAATTAAAAATCACACCAGAAATAAGTTTTCTCTCTTTCTCTCTCTATATTATCGAGCGTATTTTGTGAGTATTTAGATACTTTGTGAGTTGTTATTCATCAGTGCAAGTTTCCTTCAGCCTTATTCCTGAAATTCCAGCCGGAAGTACTATTCTTTTGAGGTAAGGGATAGTAAGGGATGTTATTTTCTTCTTAATGATGTTATTCTTTCAATATCATTATACTGAAATGTTGATGTGAATTTTATTGTGAAATTTTTACATTTTCGTGTCGAGATTACTATTCACGTACTATTCATGTATATGGTACTATTTACGTATATGACATTATTTACATATACGGTACTGTGTACAAATACAGAGTACTATTCATGAGTTACTATTCAAGAGTTACTATTTACGAGTTACTATTCATGAGTTACTATTCACGAGTTACTATTCATAAATTACTATTCACGGATACTATTCACGACAAAATTAGTTTTTTTTTCTAACCAAATTATCGTTGATTTATGAATCTTACTCTTGAAATTAAATGCAGTTGTTGATCATATTATTTTTATTATCATATATAACATTTTTATAACCCTGGTGATGGAATTTCTCTTTGACTTGAGTGTAAAGATGGGTAGATTATTGGTATGATCGTGACTATGGGTTCTCTTTGGCCAGTAGTGCAAAGATGAATTGTTGACTGGTATGATCATGACCATTGAATTTATAATTGAATATCTTTAGCTTAAGTGCAAAGGTGAATGGATCAACATGGTTATAATTATTGTCTATATAAATTCTGAAATGATTATATATTTCTTTGAGATATTAATATCTTTGCCCTGTAGTGTAAAGATGATCTGTTGTTGAATATCTTTGGCATGTAGTGCAAAGATGATCTGTTGTTGAATATCTTTGGCCTGTAGTGCAAAGATGACATGTTGTTGAATATCTTTGGCCAATAGTGCAAAGATGAACTGTTGATGAATATCTTTGGCCCGTAGTGCAAAGATGAATTTATTAGTATGATTATGAACATGAACTGTGATTTGGTATAACCATGATCTTTGATGTCTCAGGTAAAGATAGGTGATAAAAATTATATTCATCCTAAATGAGAAGAGGAATTTAGAACCACAATTATGATTAAGAGCTATTCATATGATTGTGGACTAGAACTGTTGATTGATGTTACAGGGATAAAACATTATTGGTGGACTTTTAACCTGGAGAAGGTAATAAATTTTATGGTCTATTTGACTCTTCTAATGGATTGCTCGTTCCGCTGCAACTATGGTTGAAAAGTTTTATCATCTACCATATGTTCTAAATCTCTGATTTATTACTAATGAAGGCTATTGATAATTTAATTATCTTTAGTCATGATATTCTTTACTGGGCTAGTTGTGCTCACCCTTTTGCTTCACAATTACTTTCAGGTAATAAGAGTGTAGCTGGGTCGAGCGGGGGTAACAGAGGAATAGAACGGTGGTCTCTAGCTATGGAGGTTCTCCCTAAACAGTATGAAAATAATTTTATTAAGAATTTGAGATAAGTGTGTCGTATTTTATACATCATTTAACCGTTAATTTTGGTGAACCAAATAGGGTGAGGCGAACCCAACTTTGGAAGGGTATTTTGCCACTATCATACAAGATGTCTAATGACATACAACCTCGTATCATCATAAGACAGGGTTGTGCACATCCACTTGCTGAGTATATCTACGAGCACTACCTATATAATCTTGGTGTTTGGTTGAAGTATAATTCTCAATTAGAGATAGTGGAGATAATGATATGTCAAGAGAAGACTCACCATTAGAAAGAATATGATAGTAATCTTCTCGTTTTTCTTTGGGGTCTATTGGGTCAACCAAAGATAATTCTGTGGACATATGATATTTATCATTACCTAGACGCATGGTCTCCCATGTACGAAGGTTTTCTTGAGCACTTTTCGAAGATTTTAATTTCTAAAACAGTTATTGACTGTACCTTTATGTAAGGTGCCATTGTGACATGCTATCCAAGGTTGGGATGAGAGTCACAGTTGGTATATATTTGTATCAAAACTCACAATATATGAGTCGTTGTATTTTGTACGACAATTGTAGTAATGAAGTTGTAGTTGTTTCCTGTACCATGTATTTGGCGACTCAGAATAGGTTGGGTGGAATGGACTTATTTTGGGGGCATTACAATTTCATATTATTGATTCAATTATTGTCACAGTATCAAATGCACAATATTTTATATTATGGCAAAACTAAGGATTTAGCCACTATAGTTGGCAAGTTTTACTTATTTCACAACTGAACTTTTAATTTTTTGAATTACCCTATTAAAATAATTAAAATTTTATAATTGGATCTGTCTACTAACTGAAGCTCGGTTCTGTTAAATTGAACGTGCGTTTTTTCTTACGTGGCAGAAAAGGAAAAATGACTCAGCTATGATTACCGTTTAATTACGAGAATACCACCTGACCGACAGATGTCGTCAATATCTTCTTCTTTTTCCTCTCTTTTCAATTTTTCATCACTTCTTCTTCTCTCTAATTTTCAATGGACAACAATGGCACCATCAACCTTATCTACCATCACTCTTTGGTCATCCTCTTTTCCTGCACCATCCTCTGCCTTTCTTTCCTACGCACCCCTCAGTTACCTTTCCTGAGCAAACCCTAGAATTCCCTCTCTATACCCCAAAAAGTCACCACAGAGTCAGCTTCGTTCGCCCTTTAGCCACCGTTTAAGCCTCTGAAAAGGATTACCAAATAAATTTAAGGAGGAGAGAGTAGATAATCAAAAACCTCTTTTTCGATGAGTTGGTGAAGAATTTCTTGCTTTGACCGACCGATACGTCGCCACGATAGTCCCACCACACCAGAACACGACGCTTGATGTCTAGAAGGAAGGAAGAGCGTCAGGCCGCCCCTGCCGATAATTAATCAATTCTAAAGCTTCACCTCAATTTTTTGGGATCAAATCACAGTTGTAGAATATTGACGAGATCTGCCGGTCAGGTGGTATTCTCGTAATTAAACGGTGATGCCTACGACAATTTTGCCGATGAAAGAGACAATTATGAGTGTTGATGCGAATTTTAACTTTTGGGTAAATGGTGATGCCCACGGTAAGTAAAGTTAACAGACTTTCATCGGCAAATAAATTTCGTAATTAAACGGTGATGCCTACGGTAAGTAAAGTCTTGTGTAAATATTAACCTGCTGGAGATTTTAAATTTACATTTGATTAGATTTTTGAAGTGTTAATGCTAATTTTGGCTTTTGGGGTGACATGTTGTGGCTATGTGAAGCAGATTGAGCAGAAATAGAGGGAAGGGAAAAGTGAAGCAGAAGTTGAAGAAGAGGATATCGAAGTTGCTGTGAAATCAATGACACCCCACATGTTTTGTAAGACCCTCACTGCTTCTGACACCAGCACCCATGGAGGTTTCTCTGTCTCTGTCCCATGGAGGTTTAAATGTAATATCGAAGTGGTTGAATCATTTTTCCTTTCCTGTTAAAAAGCCACATAGGAAAAAACTAACGTTCAATTTAACAGAATTGAGCTTCAGTTAACAGACTGATCCAATTTTAAAATTTTAATTAGTTTAATGGGGTAATTCAAAAAATTAAAAGTTCAGTTGTGAAATAAGTAATACTTGCCAACTATAGTGGCTAAATCCTTAGTTTTGCCTTTATATTATTAAATAAATAATTGACATGCCACAGTTATTTATATTATTATTTGTATTATTGACAATGTCTAGAAAGTTCTATCGAAGAAAGATGTTAAGTTATTTAATTGCGCGCCAATAGGAAAAAATCCTTATCGGAAACCCCCTATTTCCTAGGAACGATCCGGTTGTCAATATTGTGAATTATAATATTAATGATGAATAATTATTGATAAAAATATTTTCATTGTATTGGGAATATTAATGTTAGTGAAAATCGACATTTATTTTGATAATAGTTAATTTCTGGATGTTAAATTGACCAAACGGATAATTAATCGGATAAATGAGCAATTAGTTACTATTGGTTCACATACAAATACTATTAGGGGAAATTATGTAAGATTAATGATACTTGAAGGACTAAGTTAAAAATAGAGACAAAGATGAAGATACTAAAGTATAATAAGCCAAGCCCCTAAAAGTGCAATTGCTGAAACTATAATTTCCTATGAATAGAAACTCATTTCTTCCTTATTTCTCACTAATTCACTAAAACTATAGAGAAATTATAGAGAAAGAAGAAGAATATTCTGTCACTACACTATTGTAGTATCTAATCTCCTACTAAGATAAGGGGTATTATTTTTTTCGTATTCGTAAAAGATGTTATTTTTTTCATACTCATAAGGGTTGTCATTCTATTCCTTATTAATCTGTGGGAACAACTTGTCTACGCGGACTACCGCATGCCTGGTGAATAACCCTTCGTATTCATTTTTTTTATTAAATTATGAAAATAATATGTCTACGCGGATTACCGCATGACGGGTGAAAATCCATTTGCAGTTTTGTATATTCTTTCATACTCGTATGAGATATCATTTCTTTTGTACTCGTCAATGAATATCGTTTCTTTCATATTTTCTCCATCATGGTACGAAAATATTGTTTGTTTCCATAACCTTATTATTAAATGGTGAAAATCCCTGAAATTAGTAGAATATCTTTAATAGTTTGCGCTTCATCTAATATCATTTCATTGAAATATTGGTCTTAACTTTCTTATTAAATTTTAATATTTTCATTCGAGGTACTATTCACTCGGGGTACTTTTCATTCGGGGTACTATTCATGACAAATTTGATACATGAATATCATTCTTGAATTTTACTCCATAATTGGTGATCATGTTGACAATTTGGACTTTCTTAAACTCTGGATAAATTAAATTATAAATATCTAATATTTTTCCTTGATCTCACTTGATTCATTCTTTATATCATTGTCATCGTCCTCATGTTTATATTGTGGTGATGATTATGAATTGTTAATTGGTATGATTATGACCAAGAATTATGTATTGATATAATCATGACTTTTAATGTTATAGATAAAAGTTTGTGGTGAAAGTCCTCTTTGGCCCATAGTGCATAGATGGACAGGTGTTTGACATGATCATGACCATTGGTGATACAAACGAATATACTTAGCCCGTAGTGCATAGATAATTCGTTGATTTAAAATATTTATTGATTGGTTTTGCATTGATAAAATATTGATGATGGACTTTTAAATCATAGAAGATAGTAGACATCATGCTCTACTTTACTCTTCTAATGAATTACTTATTCCGCTGTAGTTGTTAATTTAAAACTTGTTGTCTATTGTATTCTGTCAGATTTTTCACTGTTGAGGACTAATGATAATTTGTTCTTCATTATCTTAGTTATAATATTTTTTACTAGGCTAGTTGAGCTCACGCTTTTTCTTTTGGTTCCATTGTTCTTCTCAGGAGGCAAGAATGTATCTGAGACTAATCGTGGAGTGGAGTAATGGTTCAAGATGGTTATTATAGTAGTCCTCACTATTTTGTAAAATAGTGTTACAATAATTATAATGAGGACTTTATTTGAGTTTGGATATTGTTTACGAGATAATATTTGTATTAAAACTTACAACTTATGTTTTGTCGTATTTGCATGACAGTTTAATATTTGTAAATAGAAAGTTTGTATTTGGATTTTGTACCATATATTTGGCGACCCAGAATGAGTTGTGTAGACCTATTTTGGGGTGTAACACCCAAGACTATTAATCCTAAGATTAAATATTCCTACTCACATGTTTATTTTTTATGAGATTATTCATGGGATAACTTAAAATAATCTCATGTTATGTTTGTTTTTTCGAGGATTAATTAGAGGATTAAATAAAAAAATATAGTTTGAACTATTATACCCTTACCAATAATAACATATTTTAAACTTGTTTATACATCAAAAAATGATGAATAATTAATTATAAACTATTAAATATTGTTGAAATAAGTTGGTGAGTTCACATTGTTCTGTCGACGTCGGGATTTTTACTTGTCCCTTTTCTGCTCTTGTTCTTTTGTGTTCTCATTTTAGGTGAGATTTGTTTGAAAAAATAAGTGAAAAAGGTCCGACATTTATATGTCGACGATTGGACTATAAGAGTCGCCAGTTGGTTTTTTAACAGGTTGTACCAACACAATCGAGAAAAGGTTTGCACATTGAGCTAGTGATGTGACACTGCTAAACGTGTGACGCCCCCAAAATTAGGTATACATCACCCATCTTGGGTCGTCAGATACATAGTACAAAATACAAATACAACTTACTAATACAACTGTCGTGTACAATACGACAAAACATAAACTGTGAGTTTGAATACAAATATTATCTTCTAGAGAGTATTCATACTCAAAAGGAGTCCTCATTACATTTATTAACACACCATTACATAGAATAGTGAGGACTACTAACTAATACTATCATTCGGACCATCACTCCGTTCCCCGACTTGCCCCAGCTACGTTCTCATTTCCTGAAGAGAACAGTGAAAGAAAGGGTGAGCTCAACTAGCCCAGTAAGAAATATCATGACTAAGATAATGCAGAATAAATTATCATTAGCCTTCAACAATGTTAAACTGATAAAATATAATAGACATCAAGTTTAACTGCAGCGGAACAAGCAATCCATTAAAAGAGTCAAGTAGAAAATAAACTCTACTATCTTTTATGATTTAAAAGATTTTCCAACACTGTGATCGCTGAGACTCAGCTTAATAAAATAATTCACATCATCGAATCACCCCTGCACTACGGCCAAGGATATTCGTATATTCATTAATGGTCATGATCATGCCAACAACTGTCCATCAATGCACTACGGGCCAATGAGGACTTTTACCACATCATTTGTAACATTACGGTCATGATTATACCGAATAATCCCTGGTCATAATCATACCAAGTCCATCTATGCACTACAGGCCACAGATGACTTTTAACATTTTATAAACATGAGGATGATGACAATGATATAAGAATTCAATAAAACAAGTTCAAGAATTAATTTATCCAAGAATTAACAACGTCCAAATTGTCAACATGATACTGCTTTGTGGAGTAAAATTCAAGAATGCTTAGAAGAATATTTTCATGAAAAGATACTGGATGAAACGCAATTATCAAGGATATTCCACAAATTTCATGGAGTATAGAAGTCAAAACTTAACCAACTGAGTACAATAAAGAATGGAATAACAAAAGAAATCACCATGCATGCGATAGACCGCACAAACAGGTTATTCCAACAGAATAATAAATAATGGAACCAGGTCCGGCGTAAACGCACAGACAGGATATTCCGACAGAATAATAAATAATGGAACCAGGTCCGGTGTAAAACACACAGACAGGATATTCCGACAGAATAATAAATAATGGAACCAGGTCCGGTGTAAAACACACAGACAGGATGTTCCAACAGAATAATAATAAAAACGGAACCAGGTCCGGTGTAAAACACACAGACAGGATGTTCCAACAGAATAATAGAAGAATGTCACCAAGTATAGGGTAGACCACGTATACAGGTTATTCCAACAGAATAATAAGAAATGGAATAACAACAGTTCTCTTCATGAATAAGAAAGAATAACACCCCTTACCGTTTTAAAGACGAGCTGAAATAAGGAAGTAGTTAAGTAGCAGAATACTCTTCTTCTCTCTCTCTATAGTTTCTCTCTCTAGAGTTCAGTGAATTCGTAAGAAATAATGAAGGAATGAGCTGCTATTTATAGAAAAATAGAATGCATAGTAACTAATCCATGAACGGTCCAGATTGATTACTTTAATCTGACGGTCCATATTTAAAGAAAAATCTTTTAAATAAAATATAATATATTCTATTTATAGAATAACTTTAATAAAGTATTCTGTTTTATATAAAAAGATGTTTCTGTTTTATTACGTTAATAATACGAATAAAACAAAACGTCATTATCGCTAAATAATTCATATTATTAACTGACAATAATTGAATCAAACTGAGTGACTTCTCACATAAGCATTAATAATCAATACCGTGTGCTACTATGCAACCACACGTATTACTGTACTTTTACTACCGAGTAGTTCAACAGTAACAATGGTAAAATTTCCGCCGTTATTTTTAATAAAATATTTTTGTCGTTTTCTCAATCCGACAATAATTCCGTTGTGGGGTCCACCAATGATTGTGTCGTTGTACGAATATTCCCTGTTAAAACGAATATTCCCCGACCAATCGAATATTATATAACAACTTGCGTACTTTGCAAAATTTATAAATATTACCCACAACTATAACATTATATCAAATTAACTCCATAATATTCAAAAATGATATTTATAGAAAATTCATCTTTATTTATAAAAGTTGGGGTCTTACAACCTCCCCTTCTTATGAAATTTCGCCCTCGAAATTAGGGTACGTACCTGGTATGTCGAAGAGGTAAGGATACCTTGATTTCATTTCAGATTCTAACTCCCAAGTCATTTCCTCAACATCGTGGTTTCTCCACAAAACTTTGACTTGAGGTATAACCTTGGAGCGTAGAATATGTTCCTTCTTATCCAAGATTTGAACAGGAACTTCTTCATACGTCAAATCTTCCGCTATTTCGTCCGGTTCTAACTCAATAATGTGGTTCGGGTCTTCCACATATTTGCGTAACATGGATATGTGAAAAACGTTATGAACACGAGACATACTTGGCGGTAAAGCGAGTCTATAAGCCACAGTTCCTACTCGATCGAGGATTAAAAATGGACCGATGAATCGAGGATTGAGCTTTCCTCTCTTTCCAAATCTCGTAACTCCTTTCCATGGAGCAACACGTAAGAACACATGATCTCCTACATCAAATTCCACGTCCTTTCGATGAAGATCAGCATAACTCTTTTGTCGATCTTGTGAGGTTTTTATACGTTGTCGGATCGTTTGAATCTTTTCTGTAGTCATACGTACCAACTCCGGTCCCAACAACGTTGCTTCACCCACCTCATCCCAGCATACTGGAGAACGACATTTTCTTCCATACAATGCTTCGAATGGAGCCATGCCAATACTTGCTTGATAACTGTTGTTGTAGGAAAACTCCACCAATGGTAAGAACTTGTCCCAACTTCCCTTGAAGTCAAAGACACAGAGTCTTAATAGATCTTCAAGAGTTTGAATAGTCCTCTCTGATTGTCCGTCCGTCTGAGGATGATATGCTGAACTAAATCGTAACTCCGTGCCCATAGCTTTTTGTAAACTAACCCAAAATCGTGAAGTGAATCTTGGGTCTCGGTCAGAAACTATGGATACTGGCATACCATGCAGTCTTACAATCTCGTTTATGTACATACGAGCAAGACGTTCAAGTGTATAAGTTTCTCGTATCGGTAAGAAATGAGCAGACTTGGTCAATCTATCAACAATGACCCAAATCGCATCAATACCTTGAGAAACCCTTGGAAGACCGGTAACGAAATCCATGGTAATGTGCTCCCACTTCCATTCTGGAATTTCAAGTGGTTGCAATGGACCTTTTGGTACTTGATGCTCCGCTTTGACTCGTTGACAAGTTAGACACCTTGAGATAAACAACGCTATCTCTCTCTTCATATTGCTCCACCAAAATGTATGACGAAGATCATGATACATTTTGGTACTTCCAGGATGGATTGCAAACGGTGTGTTGTGCGCCTCCATCATGATTTCATACTTTAAATCAGGGTTGTTAGGAACACAAAGTCTGGAGTTGACTCGAAGTATTCCTTCTTCATCGATTCTTGCTTCCGGCATAGCACCTTCTTGCACTTTCTTCCTCATACGCATCAGCTCCAGGTCTGTAGCTTGAGCAGCTTTAACTTTATCGATTAAAGTCGGTTCTACTCGTATATTCGCCATCATCACATGGGTCCCTGGAGTCTTTAACTCTATCTCCATCCTTTGCAAATCACACAAAATGGGTCTTTGTGTTGAAAATATCGCACTCGTACTTGCATATGATCTTCTACTCAATGCGTCAGCTACCACGTTCGCTTTTCCAGGATGGTATTGAATGGTATGATCATAATCTTTCAACAGTTCAAGCCAACGTCGTTGTCGCATGTTGAGTTCCTTTTGAGTGAAGAAATATTTGAGGCTTTTATGATCCGTAAAGATCTCCACCTTCTCCCCATACAAGTAATGCCTCCAAATTTTAAGTGCAAAGACAACAGCTGCCAACTCTAGATCATGAGTAGGATAATTCCTCTCATATTCCTTGAGTTGTCTTGATGCATAGGCTATGACTTTTCCATGTTGCATGAGAACGCATCCCAACCCTTTGCTCGAAGCATCACTGTAGATGACAAATCCCTCCGAGCCAGATGGTATTGTTAGAACAGGTGCTGAAATGAGTCTCCTCTTGAGTTCTTGAAAACTCTGCTCACATTCTTCGCTCCAACCAAACTTTGTATCTTTCCGAGTCAGCTGAGTTAATGGAGTAGCGATTCGAGAAAATCCTTCCACGAATCTCCGATAATAACCAGCTAAACCAAGAAAGCTACGTACCTCGGTCACTGATTTAGGTTGCTCCCAGCTTTGAATAGCTTCAATCTTTGCCGGGTCAACCGATATTCCACGACTTGATACTACGTGCCCAAGGAATGCTACCTCCTCCAGCCAGAACTCGCATTTCTTCAACTTGGCATAAAGCTTGTATTCACGAAGCTTTTGGAGTACCAGCCTCAAGTGTTGCTCATGATCTTCACGGCTTTTGGAATAAATAAGGATGTCATCAATAAAGACGACCACAAAGTGATCCAAATATTCCTTGAATACCCGGTTCATCATATCCATGAAGGCAGCAGGAGCATTAGTCAATCCAAAGGACATGACTAGGAATTCATAATGCCCGTACCGAGTTCTAAAAGCCGTCTTTGGAATATCCTCAGTTCTAACCTTCAGCTGATGATATCCAGAACGAAGATCGATCTTTGAAAAGAATTGTGCTCCTTGCAACTGGTCAAACAGGTCATCAATACGTGGCAATGGGTACCTGTTTTTGATGGTGACATGATTCAACTCCCGATAATCAATACAAAGTCGCATACTTCCATCTTTCTTCTTCACGAATAGAACAGGAGCACCCCAAGGAGAAGTACTAGGACGAATAAAGCCAATGTCTAACAATTCCTGCAGTTGGATCTTTAACTCCTGAAGTTCAATAGGAGCCATTCGATATGGGGCTTTGGAAATGGGTTTTGTACCGGGTTCAAGGTCGATACAAAATTCAATTTCACGCTCTGGGGGTAGGCCAGGAAGTTCTTCAGGGAATACGTCAGGGAATTTATTAACAATAGAAATATCATTCAAAACTGACGTATTTTTGTTTAGATCTGTGACATGAGCTAAGAAAGCTTGACATCCGTTTTTCAATAAACGAATAGCTTTATGGCTTGAGATGACAGCGATTGATTTTAATGGTTTGGTTGCTTGAATTCGCATAATAGGTCGATTAGGAATATGAAAGCTAACAACCTTACGAAAATAATCAATTTTTGCATGATGAGTAGTTAACCAATCAATCCCTAGAATCACGTCAAATGCAAGTATTTTTAATGAAATAAGATCGACAGGTAATGTGTGGGTACCAACTTGAACCAAACAAGACTTATAAACCGTGGATGTAATGAAGGTTTCTCCCAATGGAGTTTTAACTGCTAAGTCAAAGTCTAATTTCTCCGGAATCAAATTTAATCGATGAGCGCAAGTAGGAGAAATAAAAGAATGGGTAGAACCGGTATCAAATAAAGTATAGACTTCGTTAGAGTTTATGATAAGCTTACCCGTGATGACCTCATTCGGGTTCCTTGCTTTCTGGGAGTTCACAACAAACGCTCTCCCTTGCACAACCGATTTTGACTTTTCTGGGACGGCCTTTGGTGCCTCCATCCTAGCTGAATTTGTCTTCGGTAAACGACAAAATCGGGCTAAATGACCTTCTCTTCCACAATTATAACATGCTTTGGACGGCATCGCGCAGTTTGGACTGATGTGCCCCTCCCCTCCGCATTTGAAACATATGATAGGTGGTCGTTCTCCTTCCTTAACGACAGGTGCTGGTGCTGACGTCTTTCCATCATTGTTGAATCTCCTCTTCTTGAAATGCCCATTCTTATTATTTTGGCCCTGATTACCACCGAAGTGGTTACCATTTCTGGCCTGTTAATTTCCTCCACGCTTGTTGTCACCGCTTCGATGACTGCTTTCACTAGTATTATCATTTTGCCGGCTGCTCTCTTTTGGTTGCGTTGTCTCGTTATCGCGCTCCACCAACTGAGCCCTATTTACAACATCTGAATACAAACACAATTTATGAGAAATAAGATGTTGACGTATCTCCGGCTTCAAACCTCTTAAAAATATCCGCGTCATTCTTTCTTCATTATCCACCAGGTGGGACGCAAACCGGAATAACTCCGCAAATTTTACCTCGTACTGCGACACGGTCATATTATTCTGCTCCAATTTGATGAACTCCACCTCCTTCATGTGACGAATACTCTCGGGAAAGTATTTGTCGTTAAACAGCTCTTGGAACTTCTCCCAAGACATCTTCAGTGCGGCAGGTTGAGTACGCTTTATCGATTCCCACCAGTAATCTGCCTCTCCTCGCAACATAAAGGCGGCAAAGGGAACCTTTTGCTCCTCGGAGCAACCCAAGACATCAAATATCTTGGTGATCTGCTTTATCCATGTTTCAGCTACAAGTGGTTTGGGTTCTCCCTTAAACTCCGGTGGTCCCAGCTCCTTAAACTGTTTAGCGGTGACCGCCTGAGAGTTTCCAGTATTTCCACCTACGTTGTGGACAGGAGCCGCTTTCACCTGTTGTTGCATGAATTGCATAAAACCTCTGAACATTCCATCATTCATCATCTGGTCAGTGTTGTTGTTTGCATGAGGATTGTCACCTTCCTGATGAACATTATCCTGATTATTGATATGTGGTGAATCAATAATCGTCTGTGCTCCATTGCTATTCTCAACATTCTCAGATGCCATTTTCAGATACTGCCACAAAATAAAAGTTAATTGATATGTCATATATTATCCTTATATTATGACCGACCAATTAAATACCATGCAAATAAACTTAGGTAGGTCATACTAGCGAAGGAATTCCCCGTCTCTCCCCTCCTAGTTCTATTCTCACATCTTAGCCAGGGATCATATCCCTAAGCTCTGATACCAACTGTGACGCCCCAAAATTAGGTATACATCACCCATCTTGGGTCGTCAGATACATAGTACAAAATACAAATACAACTTACTAATACAACTGTCGTGTACAATACGACAAAACATAAACTGTGAGTTTGAATACAAATATTATCTTCTAGAGAGTATTCATACTCAAAAGGAGTCCTCATTACATTTATTAACACACCATTACATAGAATAGTGAGGACTACTAACTAATACTATCATTCGGACCATCACTCCGTTCCCCGACTTGTCCCAGCTACGTTCTCATTTCCTGAAGAGAACAATGAAAGAAAGGGTGAGCTCAACTAGCCCAGTAAGAAATATTATGACTAAGATAATGCAGAATAAATTATCATTAGCCTTCAACAATGTTAAACTGATAAAATATAATAGACATCAAGTTTAACTGCAGCGGAACAAGCAATCCATTAAAAGAGTCAAGTAGAAAATAAACTCTACTATCTTTTATGATTTAAAAGATTTTTCAACACTGTGATCGCTGAGACTCAGCTTAATAAAATAATTCACATCATCGAATCACCCCTGCACTACGGCCAAGGATATTCGTATATTCATTAATGGTCATGATCATGCCAACAACTGTCCATCAATGCACTACGGGCCAATGAGGACTTTTACCACATCATTTGTAACATTACGGTCATGATTATACCGAATAATCCCTGGTCATAATCATACCAAGTCCATCTATGCACTACAGGCCACAGATGACTTTTAACATTTTATAAACATGAGGATGATGACAATGATATAAGAATTCAATAAAACAAGTTCAAGAATTAATTTATCCAAGAATTTACAACGTCCAAATTGTCAACATGATACTGCTTTGTGGAGTAAAATTCAAGAATGCTTAGAAGAATATTTTCATGAAAAGATACTGGATGAAACGCAATTATCAAGGATATTCCACAAATTTCATGGAGTATAAAGTCAAAACTTAACCAACTGAGTACAATAAAGAATGGAATAACAAAAGAAATCACCATGCATGCGATAGACCGCACAAACAGGTTATTCCAACAGAATAATAAATAATAGAACCAGGTCCGGCGTAAACGCACAGACAGGATATTCCGACAGAATAATAAATAATGGAACCAGGTCCGGTGTAAAACACACAGACAGGATATTCCGACAGAATAATAAATAATGGAACCAGGTCCGGTGTAAAACACACAGACAGGATGTTCCAACAGAATAATAATAAAAACGGAACCAGGTCCGGTGTAAAACACACAGACAGGATGTTCCAACAGAATAATAATAAAAACGGAACCAGGTCCGGTGTAAAACACACAGACAGGATGTTCCAACAGAATAATAATAAAAACGGAACCAGGTCCGGTGTAAAACACACAGACAGGATGTTCCAACAGAATAATAGAAGAATGTCACCAAGTATAGGGTAGACCACGTATACAGGTTATTCCAACAGAATAATAAGAAATGGAATAACAACAGTTCTCTTCATGAATAAGAAAGAATAACACCCCTTACCGTTTTAAAGACGAGCTGCAATAAGGAAGTAGTTAAGTAGCAGAATACTCTTCTTCTCTCTCTCTATAGTTTCTCTCTATAGTTTCTCTCTCTAGAGTTCAGTGAATTCGTAAGAAATAATGAAGGAATGAGCTGCTATTTATAGAAAAATAGAATGCATAGTAACTAATCCATGAACGGTCCAGATTGATTACTTTAATCTGACGGTCCATAATTAAAGAAAAATCTTTTAAATAAAATATAATATATTCTATTTATAGAATAACTTTAATAAAGTATTCTATTTTATATAAAAAGATGTTTCTGTTTTATTACGTTAATAATACGAATAAAACAAAACGTCATTATCGCTAAATAATTCATATTATTAACTGACAATAATTGAATCAAACTGAGTGACTTCTCACATAAGCATTAATAATCAATACTGTGTGCTACTATGCAACCACACGTATTACTGTACTTTTACTACCGAGTAGTTCAACAGTAACAATGGTAAAATTTCCGCCGTTATTTTTAATAAAATATTTTTGTAGTTTTCTCAATCCGACAATAATTCTGTTGTGGGGTCCACCAATGATTGTGTCGTTGTACGAATATTTCCTGTTAAAATGAATATTCCCCGACCAATCGAATATTATATAACAACTTGCGTACTTTGCAAAATTTATAAATATTACCCACAACTATAACATTATATCAAATTAACTCCATAATATTCAAAAATGATATTTATAGAAAATTCTTCTTTATTTATAAAAGTTGGGGTCTTACAAAACGGATCTGTGAAACCGAGATTCATTAGGGTCCGGGGACTTGCTTATGCGGAGGGAAGGTGTTAGACACCCCCGACATCCGTGTTACCATGGTGACCGCCACTTTTTAAGAAACTGTTATATGAATGTGTGTGTGTGTATGGGTCAATGTGCTGTTATTTGGAAGTAGTGTGAGGCCTCGTTCGCACCTATATACACAGGGTTTGAATTTGCGAAAAAATTCAATTTTAAACAAAATATAGCAGTGATGTTTTATAAAAGAGGTTTTTCAAACCCTTGTGCTCAATAGTAATTGAGACCTTTGACACTTCCATTTTATTAAAATGTTCGGCTTGATTGCTTTTATTTTCGAGATGCGAAGCATCTTCGAGAAAATAATGTACAAAACAGTGCTGAACTCTTCGTGGGTATGAAAATCATATGAGAAAATCTAAACACTGTGAATAATTTATAAGCTGCTTACAGCTGAAAATGTCCATCACGAGAACCAAATCTAGATTCAGTGGACTGAATCTGTGATCACATGATTCCTAGGCTCACATAACACCGCAGTTTATATGAAAACTATAAGCAGTTATATATATATATAAGCTGTAAATATATATACAGACATGATCAACTACCACGAAGCACCTCCATGAGGGATCGGAAATGTAAATATATAAAAGCGGTAAATATATATATTGACATGATCAACCACCATGAAGCACCTCCATGGGGGATGAGAAATATAAATAATGCAATAAAACGATCAACCGCCTTGAAGTAAACTCCAGGCGGGACAAAATGTAAAGAAAGCAATAAAAATGGTCAACCGCCACGAAGTAAACTCCAGGCGGGACGAAATATAAAATATATATATATATATATATATATATATATATATATATATATATATAAAAGCGATAAACGCATCGGATGTAAAATCCAGGCTCATCGGACAGAGTCCGACAACAGTTAATATATATAAGTATATATTTATTAAAACAGTAAACGCACCGGATGTAAAATTCAGGCTCATCAAACATAGTTCGACACACAGTTCATATATATATATATATATATATATATATATATATATATATATATATATATATATATATATATATATATATATATATATATATATACGAAAGCAATTAAACGCTCCAAACATAAGTCTAGGCTCAATCGAGGCATAACTCGATAATGTTAGTCCATATATAAAAAATATATATATATATATATATATAAGTATATATATATATATATATATATATACAAACTGAAATGAAATCACGGACCAAAGTCCGGGCATACACACGCAACACGACTCTCAACGTGAAGAATAATGTGTGCAAAGATGAAAAGAAAGGCTTTAAAGTGTGTAAGAAGGCTTACAGTGGGCTACCAAAGAAGACTTCTATAGCTTTAAGTGGATGAACACTCGGCTCCCGTTGGTAAAAAGTAGCTATATATGAGCTTACAAGTATTTAAAATGAGAAAGCACTCAGTTTAGGGTGTGTACAGAGCAAATTGGACAGGGCTTCTTCACCTGTTTTCTCTTACAAATTACCACCCCAACCCCTCTATTTATAGAGGGGGGAGCCGCAGGTGTACCTGCGGCTGCCCGGGGTGCCCCAGGCTTCGCGGGTCCTGCCGTCTCGAAGTACGTGCATGCATGCAACGTGATGTCTGCTCGACCTTTCAGAACTTCAATTCGGGCATCCAACTGAGGTGTATAAGACCTATTTCAGACCGCCATTGTCGAGAGCTACACAATGACATGGGTTTAGAGGTTATACGAAGTCAGGAAGATGGAACCATGCCCTTGGTCTTCAAGCTTCAAATTCTATCCGGTGTGTTGTCTTGTGCAGTAGTCACTCGGGATTGGACTTCCTTGGTTCTTGTGGGACATTGCTAGGTATAAATGTATGTATGAAATGTTGAGACAGTGCGATGTGGCGTCAAGGTGGCAAGATGATGACTTTGCCCTTCACCGGGGTTATCTCCAGTTTGGGCTGATAAAGCAGACGTTGCTTAGGATTTTCTCTGAAATTGGACTGCTGCAAGTGTTGAAGGTCCTCAGTGTCATCTCTGAGGTGTGCCTGTCTTCCCGATGTTATCTCTGGGTCTTGTATTGAGTGCCTCAGTGTGAGTGCCGAGTGTTCTGAAGCTGTTTGCATGGCTTTGAAACAAGCATTTTCGGGGTTATCTCCGGAATTGCAACTGCATTCCTTGAGGTTATCTCCAAGGTTAGTGTTGCTATTCCTGGTGTCGGGACTGAGACTGAATATCTCAGGGTTATCTCCGGGATGAATCGGCCTTCTCCGGTGGAATTTTCGGTATTTGAACTATATGCCTCGGGGTTATCTCCGAGGTTGGAACTGATCCTCCCGGTGTGTGTTCCGGGGTTGAGACTGAACTTCCGGTAGTATTCGGACTGAATATGAGCTGTCTTCAAAGGTTATCTCTAAAAGACGAATCTGCCCTCCTGCAATGTTAGTAACAAGTGTGCAGAAAATTTCGAGTGTCTACAGATGCCCCTCTTTATCATATTCATGCAATGTAATGGCATAGATAGGATAAAGAATCCTAGACACTTGAAATGCCACAAGGTAAACATGATGCTATATGGAGAAACATGATGCAAGTGTATGATGCATATGTTTTGTTACATATGTTTTGTTGGATGGCTCTCCATCATAGTGGGAAGATTGTCGGCTCCCTGTTGCTTCTAACGGGGATGGCAATAAGTAAGCAGCCTGATGAACTGTCATGGACGTGCGATCCACAACCAACAGGAATCTCTAGGATTGTTGACATTGGGGTTATCACCAAAGTCCTGAATCCTTGATACAGACTTTATTCCGAAGATGTGCCTTTCGTGTACAAGAGATCTGTGGGGTAAAGCTTTTGTCTGCTTGAGGATGTGTATAACATATTCCATCATCGATCCTCCCCGATGATGTTGATCCTTCTTGGTTTGTATCGCCATGACATATCAATGTTCTGTTGGATTTATTGCCAACAACATGTGTTTTCAGGGCTGGCTGACCTTCGTTGACATGTGAACCAACGGATGACCACGCATTGTAACCCCTGTCGCGGATATACTTGATCTTTGTTGACGTGTACATCAACGGATGAATTCCCTGCTGGGTTTAAATGCCAAGGCTGCTTGACCTTTGTTGATGTGTATCCACTGATGGGATCATCGGATGGCTGCCGACGCTTCGTTGGGTTTACCTGCCAACGGCTGAACTGACGTTAAGGTTGCTTGACCTTCGTTGACATGTGCATAAACGGAAAAATGTATTGTAACCCCCGCCGGGGATATGCACTTCGACATATGAAAACGCGTGTTTCCCCCGCTGGGGAACTGTTTGAGAATGCGTGCTGGCCCCGCCGGGGATGTGAATTATAGAATACGTGATGCCCTCACCGGGGAATCTGTATTTGGACAGATGACCATGCGTTGTAACCCTCGCCGGGGATATGCGTTGGGAATGATGACCCTGAACTGACGGCATTGGACCTTTGGGTGGTATTGTCGAATGTGATCTGCAACTACTGAGATCATCGGTATAGTATACCCTGTGTTTGGGCAAATACCAATGAATGATATGAAAGCCACAGTCGGGTCCAGAAAAACAAGGATTTCAGGCTATTCTACTCAATCGCGTAGCATTTTTATCCCTGATTTGGCCTTTTTAGCTTGCGAAAACTCCTTTGTAACTCGAACTGGACCGAGCCGGAGGGGTGGGACCCACGTAGGGGTGTTGTAGGTGGACCTGCGGCCAGCCGTGGATGGCTATTAATGGGCTGGTTTGCTTTTACAAGTCATTTTACGTTGCGTCGCACAGGAAATCCAAGAGCTCTTCTTCAGATCTGCTAAGTTCGGGCAACTTTCTGCAAATTCTGTCACCATACAAGTGTTCTACACTGTCCTGATAACGTATGCATGTCTTCCTTTCCAGTTTTTATCCGTTGGAAAATTTCTTATCACATGAAATGCATCTAAACACATAGTAGTGCATATGCATGCTCAAATAACTTGATAAAAAATATTCAACATAGTAAATGTTAGTATTAAACCATGCTGAACATAATGATGTAAAAAAAATTGACTTTTGAAATAGTCAAATTGGCACCTTTTTTTTTGCTATTTCTTATCCTATTTGAGGACAAATGAGCAAAGGTGGTAAAGCAAAGTAATCCTGGTAATTAGGCTACTGAGCAGGTGTGCTACTGAATGGCCACCTAGTCATGCCTATGTGCATGTGAATAGTCCTATTTACAAAGGAAACTATGGCAAAATTTTCCAAAATGTAGGCATTAGGTAGTCATGTATTTTTAACTCTTCTGTATACGTATGTTAAAATAATGCATGCATGCATGTATTCATAAAATGCAT
Source organism: Panax notoginseng (assembly GCA_016801055.1). Lineage (NCBI taxonomy): Eukaryota > Viridiplantae > Streptophyta > Magnoliopsida > Apiales > Araliaceae > Panax > Panax notoginseng. Next base: position 32,373,333 of record CM029017.1, read on the forward strand.
TTTGAAAAGAAAGCTCCAGGTTTTAGAATTACCACACCCTTTCTGAGGTGATTTGGAGACTTGTTGTCCAGATATCATGGATCTGGATCAGCCAAGTAGTTCCCGCAGGACCACTTCTAGTGTACGGAGGAGGGCTTCTGAAGTGCCTCGACCCCGTTCTGTTAGACAGCCTCATCGTTTGGTGGAGGCGGTGATACGTCTAGTCCAGGTTGATGTGTCAGACGTTGAGGACGAGGAGGAGGATGTTCTGGTTGCGGACCCCGCTCCTACTGCACATGTTCCCCGTAGGGACCTCCGGAGTATTTAGGTGGCAAACCCAGAGCTTCTAGTTGATTTGAGTCGACATCCATCGATGTACTTGCACGTCAACGAGGTATCAAGTTAGATCTTAATCTTCCTTCTTTCCTATTAATGAGGAGTAAAGGATTCTGATGTCGATCTGCATTTTATGCAGGTTCCCGGCTTTACATAGCCTCGAGGGAACTAGTTTAGCATTCACTCCACGTACCAGGCTCTGCATCCTGACTATAGAGCAATTATGCATGACTGGGGATTTGGGACGTTCTTTTCCATCCTTCCCCATCGTTGTCTTTGGGGTTATCTCAGGGCATTGTCTAAGTGCTAGTTTCACCAGACTCAATCACTCCATTTGCTGGACTGTGAGGTGATGATGACGCCTATGGATTGGCGGTTTATCACAGGTATGGAGTTTGGAGGGGCACCAGTGCCTTACACGACGGATATTACCCCCACTGCCGTTAGATCCTTGTTAGGAGTTCCGGCGGAGGCGCTCAAGGGCAGGACTGTTCATACTGGTCCTTTGAGTGTGGATGCTATGAGTGGGCTGTTGAGTGAGAATATACCAGCTGATGTCAGAGTCAGGGATTGCATTCTTCGGCGATTGTTCCTGATGATCATTAGGGGCTGCTTCATAGCAGATAACTCTTCTACGGTGTCGTTCGCTTTGATCAGCGCCACTCGGGAGGTGGACCGTATTGGAGAGTATGATTGGGGTTCCTATACCTTTGCCTATTTCCTCAGGGGCATGCGTATGCGCTCGCAGGGCTTGACCGAGGCTTGGTTAGGATTCTACCCATTTCTGCTGATGAGTATTTCTCTTGTAATTTACCATGTACAGGTTAAGAGTGTTTACTGACAGCAGATGTTTGCCTTTGTGTTAGCAGTTTTGGGCCTATGAGAGGCTTCCATGTTTACGTTCTGTGAGTGTATTAGGGTTGGATACCTATCCACGAGGACGACGATGGCATTATTCCATATTGGCAGAGGTCCCTGTAGTTGAGGGTTTCACTCATTGTCGCCTACAGCTGGAGTTGTTGACAGCTGATGTCATCATATGGATTCCCTATTCTGGGGAGCACTTGGCCATTGGATTTGAGGATGGGTACCCAACTAATGTCGAGTACGTGATTTCCACCCGTAGGTTTCCTCTCTTCATAGATGGAGGATGGGAGTTCTACTTAGGAGAGCGTGCTATTAGGAGCACCACATAAGAGATTTATGTGCCGATCTTGCCTCCTGCCAGGCGTTATTGGACTGTGTCGCAGTCACCCATCACTGATATCCCATTGTTAGGTGTTGACGGTTTTGCATTATCAGAGGGTCCTTGCACTCAAGATGTATTCCAGCATTGGTGGATCCCTCGTACCATTGGAGCCCAGACCCGCGCCACTCAGTTCATGGGGGATATGGTTCTAGGATCTGTGATGATGACAGATTGGCTAGCATGTGTCTGAGATCTGACTCATGTGACACAGATTGATAGTTACGACTGGACCGAGCACATTTCTTTATCCGATATTTGGGCAGAGATCTGGCAGATACAAATTTGTTTGATCCTTCCAGCGTAGGAGCTGGCCCCTCAGATGACCCATTTGGCTTTGCCGGCGCAGATCCTCCTTTGTATAGGCCTGACATCCCTGTTGATAGAGATCTAGTGACTCAGGAGGAGTTACATCAGGTGGACAGGATTGATGATGTAGATATTGACACCATTGTCTTTTTTTGATGTGTATTCTCATTATCTCTTTTGATAGGCCTCTTGTTAGATATTGGGTGGTTGTGCCCCATTCTCGCTATATCTTTTGATAGGCCTTTGTTAGTAGTAGGGCATTTGTGCCCCATTTCCCTGTATTTTTAGTTGTACAGAGATGATGTATATAGATGATGATGTATTTAGGAATGTATGTACTATCTTCTATTCCTTGCGTTATATTGCCAACTATTATCTGTAATGCATGTATCATGTTATGCATATGTATGTATGTCCAGAGATATTCAGCATTAACCCCTGGATGGTATTATGATACGGCCCACACAGATGTCTTCTTCGACAGTCAGCCGCATAGATCACACCCCACCATTATTGGTGGCATCCCGTCTGAGATCCTGGTATGATAGTATGTCACCCCCAGATAGGGTGACCGTAGATCAGCTGTTGCAGCATACCATGACCCTTTTGATGTTTCAGGTTCCCACAGGATTTATGGAGGGCATGCTGGACCACTAGGTACCGGAGAGACAGGTTTTCCGGCTTGGGACCCAGGAGTTGACTCTGACTTTGGAGAAGTATGCATGTTTGACGATGCTGCCACTTGACAGACCTTGTGTGCATATGGCCATTGGTGACATGAACCGGCAGTTTATGACTCTCTCCGGGCAGAGGTGGCGAGTTGTGCAGGATGAGATCACATCCGGCCACGTGATATCCCAGCTTTTTCTGATTGACAGATTTGACTCTGAGGACAGCTATGCTTGGTATTCTGGGGATTTCTCCATACCAGAGGACCAGTGGCGTTTGGCCAGAGTAGATGTATTGCTACTGTGTGTATTATCATACGTGTTCATGCCACGATACATGGATGAGTTGGACATCGGAGTCATCATGGCAGTGAGAGCTCTCAGGGAGGATCGTACCATTATTCTGATGATTATGGCAGAGACACTGAGGTCGGCCACATTCTACAGTACTTACCCTGCAGGGGTATTCACATGTAGTTCGGTCATGCTGTACGTGTGATTTATGTCACACTTGAGATCGATTGGCACATTCAGACGACGCGGGTATTGTTTCACCCATGAGATAGCTATGTCGTATTCCTTCCAGCCAACGGAGTGTACAAATCCTACATCTTGGTCCATTTTCCTAGCTAGGATCGGAGATCTGTTTGCTATCTTACCGTGTACAGGGCTCAGCTCACCCTATAGCTTCATTACTCATGCTCCGAGCATGGATTATCTCCCTCTGGCTGGTTTGAGGGGCATGACCACTTATCACCCGCTGGCTGTGATGTCACAGTTTGACCAGTTCCAAGAATTTCATCCTTTTGATGGGGCGTTAGGTCAGCGTTTAGCTTCTCGCCACTTGTCAGTAGAGGATCGATCCCAGGTGTATGCCTGTTGGGATCAGCGTGAAAGTGCTAAATTTTCTGTTAGCCATCCGAGTTGTTCGCCAGAGTATTATGCTTAGATGGAGACAGAGACTTCATCGGCTGCGGTAGTATCCACAGTGCCGAGTATGGATTTAGACGATGTAGAGCCCATGGAGGACATTGATTCCCACATCAAGGAGGAGCCATTTACTGGGTTGTCATCAGCTATCTTAGATCCTCCCAATACTAGTACTGTTGTGATCCAGAATTCAGCACAGTACTTTGAGCAAAAATCTTCACTTGATGACCTCTGAGAGAGATTAGGCTAGAGCCCTGATGTTGACAGCTCTTGATGGGAGAAACGCAGCTCTGTTAGAGCGAGACGAGGCATTAGCTAGTAGAGATGCCGCTATTGTTGAGCGGGATGAGGCCAGATCAGCCAGAGATGCAATGATCATGGAGCGGGATATTGCCATATCTGCCCAAGACGTAGCCGTTTTAGATAGTACTTCAGTGAGATCCCTGACCACTGGTATGCTTGTCGAGAAGAGTGCATATATAAATGAGCATCGCGTCACCATACAGATGGCCTCGGACTTATTAGCTCGTGTGGATATCCTTGTACAGGAGATCACATCTTTACCTTCTTCTTCTGAGAGGGATGCAATATTAGATCTGTTAGCCCGCATGCATACCGATCTGTAGATAGCCTTGTATTTTCCTGCACAAACTAGCTTAGCCATTTTGTCACGTACAATTTATATTATGTATATCAAACAGTATTATATATAGCAGGGAAATATATTTTTGATCACTTCCCTTTTAGATATGCCTGAATACTTGCTTGATATTTGCCTGCTTCTTCAGGGCTTGTGATCTTGATGTATTCTGAATTCCTCCTTGTTGGATGGACATTGAGTTATCTCTGGATAGTTCAGAATGGATCATTGATCTGTATGTATCCCTACCATCTTTGGTGTCTTGGGACTGGTTTCTATATGGAAATGTGGAAAGGAGTATGACTTTTCTCTCTAAGATTGACTGCACCACAGATGGTCGCCAGTACTCCTATTTAGGAGGAGCCTAGTTAATTCCATCTCTTATGGATTGGTATTGCTCTTCAAGGTATAACCGCAGCTTATATGGTCGCCGAGTCTCCCGTTTACATGGGGAGGTCAAGTAATTCCATCCCTTTGGTTTGAAGCCAATGAAATGTGGTGGATTAAAGTTTGATCTCAGTACCGTTGACAAATGTTTGTGTTTTGGTAGGGGTTAGACCGAACCATAAATGGCTGCCTACGTACTCCTGTTGAAGAGGAGATCAGGTCTGCGTAGTTCGAACCTGGTGTAAGAGGTTCAACGCTGTTTGTGGCAGAAATGGGTGTAGGAATATTTTTGTTATTTTTGTTTTTGTAATGAGAAGGGTGTATAAGTGTTTTTGTTGTTTTTTTATTGCGACCGGGCCATATAAAATATGGTTGCCTACGTACTCCCGTGTATCAAGGAGATCAGGTCAACGTAGTTTTCCCCTCAGGGTGATTTGCAATCAACGAAAAGTTTGATCCTATGTGGAGGACAAACTGCGGGGGAAGAAAGTTTAATCCTAAGTTCAGGATAAACTGTAGGTGTGAAAAAGTTTGATCCCATGTTTGGGGACAAACTGCAAGTGTGAAAGGTTCAATCCATAGTGGGATAACCGAAGTTGAGTAAGGGTTAAAAAACTGAGTGGAGAGGAAATGATCTGGCGATCTGAAAACCAGACTGCTGGTTTGAAAAGTGTGTTTTCCTGAGGGGCGCAGTGTGGAAAAGAGTTGTATGTAGTGAAGGGTTAAAGAACCAGAATGACTGGTGATCTGATGATCCAACACCAGGATGTTTGCTTGATAGTAACTTCAGACATAGTACCGTTTCATGGTGTCCGAGTTGATGAGTTGCAAAAATTCATCGCCGTCTATTTCCTGCAATCTGAGAGCACCTCCTGTCAATACCTCCTTGACAATAAACGGGCCTTCCCAGTTAGGGGCGAATTTCTCCTTAGACTAATCTTGGTTGTCGATGATCTTCTACAAAACCAAGTCATATTGTTTAAACTGCTGTAGCTAGACTTTTCTGTTGTAGGATCTGGCGATCCTTTTGTTGATATAACTGACAATGGAAGATAGTCGCGGTTCGCCTTTCGTCTATTAGAGACAATTGGTGATACCTATCTTGTACCCATTGGTCTTAATCCAGCTGAACGTCTATCAATACTCTGAGGGATTCCATTTCCACTTCTATGGGGAGCACTGCTTCCATCCCATAGGTTAATGCATAGGGGGTTGCCCCAGTTGAACTGTGCATTGATGTTCTGTAGGCTAACAGAGTAAGAGGCAATAAGTAAGGCCATTCTTTGTGATTGGCGGACATCTTTTGGATGATCTTCTTGATATTTTTGTTAGCCGCTTCAACAACACCATTCATCTTTGGACGGTAGATGACGGAGTTAAGATGTTTGATGTGGAATTTATTGCACAGCTCCTCCATCAATGTGTTGTTGATGTTTTTAGCATTGTCTGATACAATTACCTCGGGTTATCCATATCGACAAATGACATTATTTCTGATGAAAGCAATGATGACCTCTTTGGTAACCCTGGGGAAGGAGGCTGCTTCTACCCACTTGGTGAAGAAGTCGATCATGGTGAAGATAAATCGATGTCCATTACTGGCTTTGGGCTCAATGGGCCCGATCACGTCCATTCCCCACACTTAGAAGGGCCAGGGGGAACTCATATTTTGGAGCTCCCTTGGAGGGGCGTGGATAGCATTCCCATGAATTTGGCACTGATAACATCTCATGACGTGGTCATTGCAGTCAGCTTTGAGAGAGAGCCAGTAATGTCCTGTTCTGAGGATCTTTTTTACAAGTAGAGGACCGCTCATATGCGGGCAACAGACTCCACCATGGACCTCATCCATGAGTCTCTGAGCTTGGTCTTTGTGACCTAGTCCTGCATCTCTTTTATAGAGTGCATCTCCGCTCAAGTAAAATTTTATAGCAAGTCAATGGATCCGCCTTTTCTCAGTCGGGCTCGCCTCAGCGGGTGTAGATCCATCTCGTAAGTACTCCTTGGTGTACTGATACCAAGGATGATGGATGGGAGGTAGCTTATTCGATAATTCTCCAACATAGTTCCTATAGGCTGGTGCCTTTTACAGGGCTAATGTGACGCTTGGCATGTATTCCTTGTCAAGTATGTGAATCAAGGAGGCCAAAGTTGCTAGCACATCTGCGAAGTCATTCCTATTACGAGGAATGTGTAGAAAGGAGATCTCTTCGAACTCCGAAGACATCTGTAAAACTTGTCGATGATAAGGCAGCAAATGTATATGTTTAGTTTGATAGATTCCTGTGGATTTTTTAACTACCAACTCTGAATCCCCAAAGACGGTTAACAGCCTGATGCCTATTGAACGGGCAAGTTTTAGCCCCATGATACAGCCTTCATACTCAGCTGTGTTATTGGTGCTGACAAACTGCAATTTGACGGCGATAGGATACTACTCCCCGTACCAGATACTAGAACTGCTCTAGCTCCAAAACCTTCCATATTAACAGCTCCATCGAAATACATGTTCCATATTTGGCGTGTATCGTATTGTTGGTGTTGTTGAATTGTCATTACCCCTTCATCGGGAAAGTATGTTTCCAAGGGTTTGAAATCCCCTGAAGGTGTGACGGCCAGTTGATCCGCAATTCCTTGACCTTTAATGGACTTTTGCGTCGCGTAAACAATGTCAAATTGTTGTAGGATCAACTGCCATCTGGACAGTCCACAATTCAGTATGGGCTTACTGAACACATACTTGAGAGGATCCACGCGGGATATGAGATGGGTTGTGTGCCCATGGAGGTAATGTTGTAACCTCGTGGAAGCTCATGCTAAAGCACAACAAGTCTTCTCAATTAGAGTGTACTTGTGTTCACTGTTGCTGAATCTTTTGTTGAGGTAATAGATAGCTCGTTCTTGGCCTCTATCATCTTTCTAACCCAGCATGCAGCCCATGGCATTATCACTTATGGACAGGTACATGAACAAGGGAGCATCATCCCTGGGTGGTACCAAAATAGGAGCTTTGACTAGCTAATCTTTGATTGTAAGGAAGGCCTTCTGGCACTCATCATTCCATTTCATGGAGGAGTTCTTCCTTAACAGATTGAAGATGGGCTCACAGGTTGCTGTGAGTTGACAAATGAACCTGCTAATGAAGTTGATTCTTTCTAAAAATCCCCGTATTTCCTTCTCTATTTGAGGAATGGGCATTTTCGTAATGGCCTGGATTTTAATGGGATCCAGCTCAATCCCTTTGTGGCTGACTAGGAATCCTAGCAGCTTACATGAGTTAACGCCAAAGGCGCACTTGGCTGGATTCAACTTCAAGTTGTACTTACGTAACCTGTTGAAGAGCTTTCTGAGATGGTCTAGGTGGTCTTCCTCCCTTCGAGATTTGACAATGATGTCATCCACGTAGATCTATATCTCTTTGTGCATTAAGTCGTGGAAAAGAGCCATCATGACTCACTGATAGGTAGCTCCAGCATTGATGAGGTCGAATGACAACCGTCTGTAGCGAAAGGTTCCCCAAGGCATGATGAAAGCAGTTTTCTCACGATCCTCCTCAGTAACCATGATCTGGTGGTACCCCGTAAAGCAATCAGCAAAGGAGTACATGTCGTATTGAGCAGTATTGTCAATGAGAATGTGGATAAATGGCACGGGAAAGCTATCTTTAAGGCAAGCTTTATTCAGATCCTGATAATCCACGTAAACTCGCACCTTTCCTCCAGGCTTAGGCACGGGAACGATGTTGGATATTCATTCAGGATATGTGGATACCATGATAATACCAGCTTAAAATTGTTTCACAATTTCTTCTTTCACCTTTAAACTCCACTCAGGTTTCAATCGCCTGAGCTTCTGCTTGATTAGCTTGAATCCCTCTTTAATGGGAAGGCGATGAAGGACAATGTCAATGGACAAACCCACCATGTCTTCATGAGACCATGCAAACATATCCTGGAATTGGGTTAGTAGTGTAACCATGTCATTCCTCTGGTTCGGGGTAAGGTCTGAACCAATCTGGATTAACCTAGGGCTTTCTAAGGTTCCGAGATTGAAGGAGGTGGTTTGATCAAGGTTAGGTTTAGGTTTGTCTTCGATCCATTCTTTGATCTCCTGAGGCACCTCAATGTCCTCTTATATTTCCATCAAGTCTAAGTCCAACTTTTCATCGAAGTTACAATCCTTGTGGAGAAGAGACATCTTATTAGCAAGTACAGGCACATCTAAGTTCAAAGTCCTGAAACAAAATATGTTTTCACTTAATATATATGAAACTGTTTAATCATACAAAGTGTTAGCATGTACTGACAAAACAACTGCTAATACTGTACAGAAAAGTAAGTAGTTATGATATCTACAGGGCAGAAAGAAGTCCTGCCTGTTTTACCCTTGTCGACCAATGAAAGGAGTGTTGCTCCAATTGGCTAGGATGAAGTCCGGGGGGACTGCAGTGATGGAGGGGCTGTCATTGTCCTCCTTCTCCTGAATGATGACCATTATGTCTGGGCAATCATCGTCTGGGGTGTATTTATTTGTATGTTCATCATGGACAATGATGCGTATGCCTAACATCATTCGGACGATGTCTTGTTTAATTCTTCGTTCCTCTTCTTCCACTTTGGGATATGGTACAAAGACTTCTTTCTCCTTTACCGGTATCGATTTGGGAAATAACATAGCCATTACATTGGCTAGCACCTTTACCGGAGTTTGTGCACACTCTGGATTTACCAGTGGAGATAATCGTTGTGTGGCTGAAGCTGAAGGAATCTTCTTGTGCTTATGCGGATTCCTGTAACTGGAACTGGCAGAATAGCCTAGTCCGGCTGTCCCAATTTGACTGGACACTTGAATCGGGTGTTTAATACCCTGATGACTTTTATCCAGCCCTTGTCCCGGTTGGTGTCCCAATGACATCATTTCTTGAGTAGCTGCCATCACTTCGACAGAAATCTTAGGTATGGGAAATGGCGTCCCAATGGCATGGTATTGAGTGTTGCTCACTTCCAAGGCATGAAAACTGACCGGCTCAACATCTGAATTGACATTGATGATTGGCATGTCACCATGTTGAGGACATTCCGGCTCAGCGTTGACTGTGACTAGGCTATTGTTAATAATGTATTTAAGTTATTGATGAAGAGTGGAAGTGTAAGACCCCAAATTATTAATAAATAAAATTTAATTTCCTCTATTTATTATTTTGAAATAGTAAGGGTTGAATTGATTAAGAATTGATTAATGAGGTTAGTTATGGGTAAAATGCGCAAATATTTTAAATAAGCAAGTGGTTATAAAATATTCATTGTTGTCGGGGAATATTCGTTTGGTCGTAAAATATTCTTCCTGTCGGGGAATATTCGTACGATGGTACAGTCTTTTGTGGGCCCCATAACGAAAAGAGATTGGATGAAAAAAACGACAAGTATAAGTTATTTATAAATAACGGCGTAGTTGCTACCGTTAATACTGTTGGAATACTTGGTGGTTAAAACACAGTAATACGCGTTGTTGCACAGTAGCACACGGTATTGCACCAATTATTGATTCTTACGTAAGAAGGCACTACTCAATAATTGTTACAGTAATTACTGTTCTGTATTTTATTTTATTGATTCAACAATTATTGCGTTGATATTTTATATTACTGTTGTTTCAATAATTGTCACTACACAGTATTTTCCATTATCAAAGCAATAATTTATATTATTTGAATAATATTATTAGATAACATTATTGATAATGTCTAAAAAGTTCTGTCTAAGGAGAGGTTTGGTTATCTAATTGCGCCCAGTAAGGAAAAATCCTTATTAGAAAGCCCCCTCTTTCCTGGAAACTGCCTGATTGTCAGTATTGTGATTCGGTAATATTATTTGTGAATAATTAATTATTGATTTATATGATGGGAAAAATATTCATTTTATGTGGATATAGATGGAAAAAAATTTTAAAGTAACAATTGTTGAAAATTGATATTTTATCTTTTCTGATAAAATAATATTTTATTATAATATAATAATATAATAATGATGATATTTTTATAATGAATGTAGGATATATGAGTATATGAGGAGGAAGAGTATTTTTATTGTAAAAGATGTTTAAAACATGTGAAACATGTCAGTGGGCCCATTTCTTGACTGAAATTTGATTATATCCTGTAGAATCGCCCGTTTATGGATTTCGGTCAATTTCTATTTGGAATTTAGAAAAATATTCTTCTGCAAAGTTGTAGATAATAAAATTTTCTATGAAAAAAACATGTGGTTCGAATTTTTCTGACAAAAGGGTTATTTATTATGAATTATTGAAGTTTTAAAGTTCCTAAATAATTAATTTTTGGAAGTTTTATTTATTTTTATTAATAAAAACGTTTTTTACATTTTGAAAGCATCATTAACATGTGTTAGGGGCTGATTTCAGTTGCCAAAGGTATACGTAGGAAATTTATATATATATATATATATATATATATATATATATTATTAAATTTTCTGCTTTGGTGTTCTAAGCATTTTTCTATAAATAGGGTGCTTAGGTTAGAATTAAAAATCACACCAGAAACTGAAGTTTTCTCTCTCGATATATTGAGCGTATTCTTGTGAGTATTTTAATACTTTGAGTGTTGCTATACGGTGCAAGTTCAAGTCATAGCCTATATCCGGTGTTTCAACTAGAAGTACTATTTTTACGAGGTAAGGGATGTTATTTCTTCTTAAATGATATTATTTTCTTCAATATCATTATGCCGAAGTATTGATCTGAACTTTTTATCAAATTTGGAAGTTTTTGTGTCGGGGTTACTATTCACGTATACGGCACTATTCATGAATACAACACTATTCACAGAAAAATTAAATTTTTGTTTTTCGTCCAAAATATCTATTATGGATACTAGCTTTGATTGTATTCATGTTTTGATCATTCTTAAATTTTACTCCACTATGATTACTTATGAGGTATTTTTGGACATGGATAAACCGAAATATGAATCCTTAATATTTGTTATTTTGTTTCACTGGATTCGTTTCCTTTAAAATATTTTTCATCATCCTCAGTCCTAAATGATGATATTACTGAATATCTTTGGCCCATAGTGCAAAGATGAACAGATGTTGAGAAGAACATGACCAACTGATGAATATCTTTGGCCTGTAGTGTAAAGATGAATATTTGATTCAAGATGTTTATTAATTGATGTTACAAGGATAAAATATTGATGATGGACTTTTAAATTCATAAATGATAGTAGATTTCATACTCTACTTAACTCTTCTAGTGAATTATTATTTCCGTTGCGAATATTAATTTAAAATTTGTTGTCTATTGTATTCTATTAAATTTTTCCCTGTTGAGGACTAACGATAATTTGTTCTATATTATCTTAGTCATAATATTCTTTACTGGGCTAGTTGAGCTCACCCTTTACCTTTTTATTCCATTTTTCTTCTCAGGAGGCGAGAATGTAGCGAGTACTAGTCGAGGTATAGAATGAAGGTTCTAGAAAGTTATTTTAGTAGTCCTCACTATTTTTGTAAAATAATATATCAATAATTGTAATGAGGACTTATTTGAGTGTGGATATTGTCTAGATGACAATATTTGTATTTAAACTCACAATTTTTATGTTGTATTAATAAAGTTATAGTTGTTTCTGTACCATGTATTTTGACGACTCGGAATGGGTGTTGTATACCTATTTTGGGGGCGTCACAGTTGATATCAGAGCTTAGGGATATGGTCTCTGGCGGAGATCAGGGAGTAGTAGTAGGAGGAGAGAGACGAGTAAATCATTCGCTAGTGTGTCATACCTAAGCTTATTTGTTGGTCAGTCATAATATAGCGGTATTATGTGATTTGTTAATTTGTTTAATTAACCCTTGTTTTATGGTAGTATTTAATTATGGCAACTGAGAATGTGAACAGTGGAGTAAACGAAACCGTGGAGACACCTGTACTCACCAACGAGGAGAACGTGCAACAGGCTGGCAATGTTCCTCCTGTGAACAACACCACTGAGCAGATGATGAACGATGGGATGTTTAGAAGTTTTTTGCAGTTCATGCAAAATCAGACGAGGGAGACTCGTGTTCAAAATACAAGAGGAAATGATAGCAATTCACTGTTTGTCATAGCCAAGCAGTTCAAGGAGTTGGAACCACCAGAATTCTGGGAAAAGCCAAATCCGATTAAGGCGGAGACGTGGGTCAAACAAATTACCAAGATATTCGATGTCTTGGGATGCACGAAAGAACAGAAGGTTCCATTCGCCACCTTTATGTTCCGTAATGAGGCAGATTACTGGTGGAAATCTGTAAAGCATACCCATCCAGCCGCGCTCAACATGTCTTGGGAGACATTTCAGAAACTGTTCAATGACAAATACTTTTCTGAAAGTGTTCGTCATATGAAGGAGGTAGATTTTATTAGATTGGAACAAAACAACATGACAGTGTCCCAGTACGAGGCGAAGTTTGCAGAGTTGTCCAGGTTTGCACCTCATTTGGTGGAGAATAAGGAACGTATGACACGAATGTTTCTGAGAGGTTTGAAACCTGGCATACGTCAATATCTTATTTCACATAAATTTTCTCTTTATTCAGATGTTGTCAATAGGGCTCAATTATTAGAGCGAGATAACGAGTACATTCAACCGAGGGACCACAACCAGGATCATACCGGTGACAGCAGTCATCAGAACAGCGATAACCAGCGGAGAAAGAAAAATACGGACAAGAGCGGCAACCACTCCGGTGGTAATCATGGCCATGAGAATAGAAGAAGAGAGTCGGGAGGAGATTTTAAAAAGAGATTCAACAATGACAATACGAAGACGTCAGCACCAGCAGCAACTTGTTCCAAGGGAGGAGAACGACCACCGGTCATATGCTATAAGTGCGGAAAAGAAGGACATATCAGCCCAAACTTCCCACAACAGTTTAAGGTATGTTATAACTGTGGAAAGGAAGGACATATCACTCGAGATTGCACTGTAGCAAAACTAAGTCCAACGGGGATTGTGACTCAAAAGGCTGTCCCAAAAAAGTCAAAGTCAACTGTTCCTGGAAGAGCGTTTGTTGTGACTAGTCAAAATGCGAGGAACCCAAACGAGGTGATCACGGGTAAGCTAATCATAAATTCTTGCGAAGTTTATACCTTACTAGATACCGGTGCTACCCATTCATTTATTTCTCCTGCTTATGCTCAACGTTTAAATTTGACACTTGAGAAATTGGACTTTAACTTATTTGTTGAAACTCCGTTAGGAGAAACTTTCATCACATCCACTGTTTATAAATCTTGTTTGATCCAAGTTGGCACCATCACCTTACCTGTTGACCTTATCTCTTTAAAGATACTTGCATATGACGTGATTTTAGGGATTGATTGGTTAACTACTCATCATGCCAAAATTGATTATTTTCGTAAGGTTGTTAGTTTTTATATTCCTAAGCAACCTGTTGTGCGAATTCAAGCAACTAAGCCATTAAAATCAATCACTGTTATATCAAGTCATAAAGCTATTCGTTTATTAAAAAATAGATGTCAAGCTTTCTTAGCTCATGTTATGTATTTGAATAAAGACACGTTATATTTGAATAATATTCCTGTTGTTATTGACTTTCCTGACGTATTTCCTGAAAAACTTCCCGGTCTACCCCCAGAACGTGAAGTTAAATTCTTTATAGATCTTGAACCTGGTATAAAGCCCATTTCTAAAACCCCATATCAAATGGCTCCTATTGAACTTCAGGAGTTAAAGGTCCAATTATAGGAGTTGTTGGACATCGGTTTCATTCGTCCTAGTACATCTCCTTGGGGTGCTCCTATTTTATTCGTAAAGAAGAAAGACGGGAGTATGCGACTTTGTATCGACTACCGGGAATTAAACCATGTCACTATCAAGAATAGGTATCCGCTACCTCGTATTGATGACATGTTTGACCAGTTACAAGGAGCACAATTCTTTTCAAAAATAGATCTTCGTTCTGAATATCATCAGCTGAAGATTAGAACTGAGGATATTCCAAAGACTGCCTTTAGAACTCGGTACGGGCATTATGAATTCTTAGTCATGTCTTTTGGATTGACTAATGCTCCTGCGGATTTTATAGATATGATGAACCGAGTATTCAAGGAATATTTGGATCAGTTCGTTGTTGTTTTTATTGATGACATCCTCATATATTCCAAAAGTCGTGAAGATCATGAGCACCATTTGAAGCTGGTACTCCAAAGGCTTCGTGAAAATAAGTTATATGCCAAGTAAAAGAAATGTGAGTTCTGGCTTGAGGAAGTAGCATTCCTTGGGCACGTGGTGTCAAAACATGGAGTATCTGTTGACCCAGCGAAGATTGAAGCAATACAAAGTTGGGAACAACCGAAGTCGGTGACCGAAGTACGTAGCTTTCTAGGCTTAGCTGGTTATTATCGGAGATTCGTGGAAGGATTTTCTCGAATCGCTACTCCATTAACTCGGCTGACTCAGAAAGATAGCAAATTCGTATGGAGCGAGGAATGCGAGAAGAGTTTCCAAGAGCTTAAGATGAGACTCATTTCGGCACCTGTTTTGACCATACCATCTGGTTCGGATGGATTTGTTATCTACAGCGATGCTTCAGGCAAAGGGCTAGGATGTGTTCTCATGCAACGTGAGAAAGTTATAGCCTATGCCTCACGACAACTTAAAGAATATGAGAGAAATTATCCTATTCATGATCTATGTAGGGTTTCGGCACAGAAACGCACAGCGGAAATTAAAATTTTAAAGCAATTTCCGAAACCCTAAAACAGGATCCGTGCGAAAAATCAATTAATTAAGAGGTTTAGAGATTATACCGAATATGAAAACGAGAATCTGAAATCGACTGCGCCTCGAATCTCTAACGCAATACAAACCGACTGCGTCTCTATGGTATCCACACGAACGCTCCGCGAATCGTCCTACGATCTGCAGAAGAAGGAATCGCGGTACTAGCCACCAAGGATGAGGATTTACGGAACTGTTTTCTCTAGTCTCTCTCTAAGAGCGGCTAGGGTTTTGTTTTGACGTAAAACCTAAAGTCTGACATACATCATATATATAGCAGTCAGGAGGAATTAATCAAAACCTAATATTATTAAAATCCGAATTTATATATATCTTAATTAAGTCTTACTTAATTACTATACCTATATATAAATTATCCTATTAATTTAAATTCGTAATTTAAAATTATATCAATCATATTGACATATTTAAATCTTTACAATTTAAATTAATTTCCTTTTAATTACGTTCTTTGTGTGTGACCCTATAGGTTATTATTACGTTGGCAATAACCTTAAAATCATATTATAAAGTTATAAACAGTGAGCGGCATCTAGTAATGCATCACTGCTACCCAAGTAATAATAAGATCGATGATTCGATGCAACCTTTTCGTGACCAATGTTTCAATGTAATTTAATCCTTTTAACCTTAATATCCTAGATTAAACTCGAGTCATGGAATGTGTCATACTCTTCATAATTTAATCTGAGTTTTCTTGATCAATGAGTAGACTATATGAAACAAATCACTATTTGAGCATGGCCATGCATTTCATAGTCCTACTCAATCAAGAGGCGTATGGATATCACCTATAAAATATAGGATGGTTAAATTCCATCTAGATCACTCATATTACTCACACGATTCATAATGAACCCAATAATCACCTTTATAGTCCACCCTATTAAAGGTGACATTTGATGATATCAAAGTACATAAATTCTCATGTAGTAATATAGCGGTTTCAGGTCGGAGGACCATTACATCATTGTCACTATGAGAATTGCTAATGACACTTCGCATAATGCTCCATATAGAATTCTCATGGTGGGTCTGTCCAGTACATTGTTCTCTAACATGTACCTATGCATTGACTTAATATCTCATATATTTATGACCAATGAGATTTGGTCATCAGTCAATCCACATACTAGTCTCAATGCATCATTGTTGTCCCATCAACAATGATACTCGACTAGGGACATTTAAGAACAATGATACTAATTGTAATTATATAATCTCATGTTCAAGTCACATACTTGAAACTATATAATTTGTATCACTATTCTAAGGAATTTTATTATGTTAACAATTATATTACGCAGTAATTAAAACCATAATAAAATCATTTATTTATTCAATCAACAATAATATCAAATGTTAAGCAATTACATCAAATAATTGGCCTCTAGGGCATAAACTCTAACAGTCTCCCACTTGCACTAGAGCCAATCACTCATGTATCTAATACCCATGGAACTAATGTGACCGTCGTGCTTCTGCTGCGACAAAACCTTGGTCAGTGGATCTGCAACATTATCATCTGTTGGCACTCTTCCTATATGTACATCTCCTCTGTCAATGATTTCACGGATGAGATGGTACCACCTAAGTATATGCTTGGATCGTTGGTGAGATCTGGGTTCCTTAGCCTGTGCAATGGCTCCATTATTATCACAGTATAGAGCAACCGGATTAACAATGGTTGGAACAACACCAAGTTCAGTGATGAACTTTTTAATCCATACAGCCTCCTTGGCTGCACTAGAAGCAGCAATATACTCAGCCTCTGTTGTAGAATCAGCGACTGTCTCTTGCTTTGAACTTTTCCAGCTAACAGCACCACCATTAAGGCAAAACACAAAACCTGACTGAGACTTATAGTCATCATTGTCAGTTTGGAAACTAGCATCTGTGTAACCCTTTACTGCCAGTTCGTCTTCACATCCATATACCAAGAATGAATCCTTAGTCCTTTTCAGGTACTTGAGGATATTCTTGACTGCTGTCCAGTGGCCTTCACCTGGATTCGATTGGTATCTGCTCGTCATGCTCAAAGCATACGAGACATCCGAACGAGTACATATCATTGCATACATGATAGATCCAATTGCCGAAGCATAAGGGATCTTTCTCATACGCTCCTCATCATCTTGTGATTTAGGACATTGGGCCTTAGAGATCTTTATACCATGAGTCACGGGTAAATTTTCTCTTTTCGCCTCTTGCATGCTGAACCGTTTCAACACTTTATCAATATATGTACTTTGACTTAGGCCGAGCATTTTTCTCGATCTATCTCTATAGATTTTGATACCTAAAATATAGGCAGCATCGCCCAAATCTTTCATGGAGAAACACTTTCCTAACCATGTTTTTACAGCCTGTAAGGAAGGAATGTCATTCCCAATAATTAATATGTCATCAACATATAATACTAGGAATACAATGTGACTCCCACTAACCTTCTTATATACACAAGGTTCATCTTCATTTTTAATAAAGCCAAATTCTTTGACTGCTTCATCAAATCGAAGATTCCAACTCCGAGAGGCTTGCTTTAATCCATAAATGGATCGCTGCAGCTTACATACCTTTCCAGCATCCTTTGAAATGACAAAACCCTCAGGTTGTGTCATATACACATCCTCAAGTAGATTTCCGTTAAGGAAAGCAGTTTTGACATCCATCTGCCAGATTTCGTAATCATAAAAAGTTGCAATAGCAAGTAAGATCCTGATGGATTTAACCATTGCCACTGGAGAAAATGTTTCATCATAGTCAACACCTTGAATTTGTTTGAAATCTTTTGCTACCAGTCGGCCTTTATAGGTTTGTACATTACCATCCATATCGGTTTTCTTCTTGAAAATCCACTTGCACCCGATTGGTTTTACCCCTTCGGGTGGATCAACCAAAGTCCATACTTGGTTAGTATACATGGAATCCATTTCAGATCTCATAGCTTCAAGCCATCTCTCAGAATCTGGTCCATTCATAGCTTCTTGGTAGGAAGTAGGCTCATCCTGATCTATGAGCATCGCATCACCGTTTTGAGTCACAAAATATCCATAATATCTCTCGGGCTCTTGGCGTGTCCTACCAGATCTACGAATTCCTTGTGTAATTTGAGCAGGTTCACTTTCCATAATTTCTTGTGGTTCCTGCTCACGTTCCAACTCAGGTTCAATGATATTTTGTGGTTCTCGAATTTCTTCGAGTTCTACTTTCCTCCCACTGTTTCCTTTAGAGACAAATTCTCTTTCTAGAAAAATACCAGTTCGAGCAACAAACACTTTATTCTCAGAAGGTTTGTAGAAATAATACCTTTTTGTTTCTTTTGGGTATCCCGCAAAATTACATTTGTCAGATTTGGGTCCGAGCTTATCAGAATCTAGACGTTTTACAAACGCCTCGCATCCCCAAATCTTCATGAACGACATACTAGGACGTTTCCCAGTCCACATCTCATATGGTGTCTTCTGAACCGTCTTTGTAGGAATACGGTTAAGTGTGAATGCAGCTGTCTCTAGGGCATGACCCCAGAAGCTTATTGGAAGATCGGCACGACTCATCATTGATCGTACCATGTCCAACAAGGTTCGATTCCTCCTCTCAGACACACCATTCCATTGTGGTGTTCCAGGTGGAGTGAGCTGTGATATAATACCACACTCCTTTAGAAGGTCATCAAAGTCTTGGCTTAAGTATTCACCTCCTCGATCAGATCGAAGGGCTTTTATGCTTTTGCCAAATTGGTTTTGAACTTCATTCTTGAATTCCTTAAACTTTTCAAAGGATTCAGATTTGTGTCTCATTAGATACACATATCCATATCTACTGAAGTCGTCAGTAAATGTAATGAAGTAATAAAACCTACCTCTTGCTAACGAACTCATGGGTCCACATACATCACTATGTATAAGTCCCAATATATCGCTAGCCCGTTCCCTGTGTCCAGTGAAAGGGGATTTAGTCATCTTGCCTAATAAACAAGATTCGCATTTTTCATATGATTCAAAATCAAATGAATCCAAAAATCCATCTTTATGGAGTTTTGATATGCGTTTCTCATTTATATGGCCCAAACGACAGTGCCAGAGATATGTCGGATTTGAATCATTTGATTTAAATCGTTTTGTGTTTATGTTATAGATAGGCATTTCTAAATCAAGAATATAAAGACCGTTAAACAATTGTGCAACACCATAGCAAATATCATTTAAGTAAAACGAACAACCATTGTTCTTAATTATAAATGAAAACCCTTTCTTGTCCAAACAAGAAACAGAAATAATGTTTTTATTTATAGCAAGCACAAAATAACAATCTTCTAATTCTAAAACTAGCCCAGTGGGCAAAGATAAATGATAAGTTCCTACGGCCAGTGCAGCAACTTTTGCTCCATTCCCAACTCGTAGGTCAACCTCTCCTTTCGCCAAAGTCCTACTCCTTCGGAGTCCCTGCACATTAACACAAATGTGAGAACCACATCCAGTATCCAATACCATGATGTAGAAGTAGACAAATTGACTTCTATAACATATATACCTGAATCAGAAGTCGTACTTCCTTTCCTTTTCTTCACTTCTTCCAAATAAGCATGACAGTTCTTTTTTCAGTGTCCAGGTTTTCCACAGAAGTGACATTCACCTTCTTTAGCCACCCCACCTTTAGGTTTTAAAGCCTGTTTGGTTTTGGAATTGGGTTTGGCAACAGACTTAGATCCTATCTTCTTTTTGCCTTTCCAATTTCCCTTAGCATTCCCCTTTTGCACCATCATTATGGGAGCGGGTCCTGCCTTTTTCATGTTATTCTCGGCAGTTCTTAACATGCTCAACAACTCAGTAAGGGGTTTCTCAATTTCATTCATAAGATAGTTCATAACAAATTGAGAGTAGCTGTTGTTCAAAGATTGTAAAACAAGATCAGTTTGGGCTTCCGGAGTGATTGGAAAACCCAACCTATCCAGGTACTCAATATACCCAATCATTTTCAGCACATGTGGACCAACTGGATCACGTTCACCCATCTTGCAGTGATACAACGCTTTGCTTGTATCATACCTCTCCTGTCGAGCATGCCCTTCGAACAATTTCTTGAGATGCTCGATCATCTCATAAGCATCCATTAACTCATGTTGCTTCTGAAGCTCAGCGTTCATGGTTGCTAGCATGAGACAACTCACGTCCAGAGCATCATCTTGATGCTTCTTGTAAGCATTATGCTCCGCACGTGGTGCAGTGACAGCCGGTGCTGCAGGAATGGGCCCATCAAGGACATATAGCTTACGCTCTTGTTTGAGGACAATCCTCAAGTTCCTGTGCCAGTCAAGGAAATTAATCCCACTCAGCTTGTCCTTCTCAAGGACTGATCGTAGTGAAAGACTACTTGTGTTGTTGTTGTTGTTTGCCATTGATATCTACAATTTATAAGTGCCAAAATAATAAGTCAAATTGCAGAGTTGATATTATGTAATTGATAATAGTACATCCAAAATATACCTCCCACTATTTTATTCAAATTAATAGCCCTCACCATTAATTCGGAAAGCATTTTCTATTAAATCTTTCTAGTGAGCCAAGATCCATATTTCATTATGACTTAAGTTAGCTTTGGCTAATCTCTTAAAACATAATTATTTAGGTAGACAACCCTTTGTCAATTATATCATATATAACTCCTGGATAGTTTGGTAAACAACAATTATTTTTAGTCCATCTAATGGTACCTACCAAACTCTATGCCTCTAAGTCCACAATCCTATTGAGATAACTTAGTTAAGTCGGCCCCAATGATTTTAACAGTTTGGATATCACAATTATCCTATCGCATCTTACCTAGATAAATAGGGTACTTTGCTTTGGCAAACCTACATCTATTGATCAAGGTCTTGATGAGTGTTATTCATTGGAAGGCATCTGATTTAGACTTAATAATTTAATGAGGGATTAATTTAGATCTCACCAATTTTAATCTTATTAAGCATGCACATTATTTATCATATCATATCGCATACAAGCATAAATAAAGTGCAAAATTAAATGTGTCATAGTTATGGCCCAATCCACTGTCAATCTTTTCAAGCTAATGAAAGATTGAAGGTCAATCTAAGGTGGTAAAAGATCTTAAAATAAATAGCCTCCTTGGATCTTCCTCAAGCATGTGCCTCCTCTCCATCTTGACATCTTCATCAATTACAGATTATTACATGACATAAAGAAACCTCGAGTTACATTCGAGGGGATTTAGATGAGAAGAGAATATTACATCAGAATTTATAGAAAGGCACGACATGCAAGCCGTATTTCAAAACCAAAAACCACTAACCTATGGGTCAAAAGGCCATAACTGTGCACCATGCATATCACAATAAGCACATAACAATTTATATATAATTAAAGAAAATAATATATAACATATAGGGGACACGACCATCGTGCGCTACGACGGGGGGGGTCCAAGGGGGGGTCTCCCCCCTGGCGGTGGTCTAGCTGACCGATCAGCCGGCAGGTGGTCTCGCTGACCGGTCAGCGAGCGGGGTCGGGGGCAGCGCCCCTGGAAAAAATTTTTGAACTACAATCTGTATTGCAAAATTTTTCCATAAAATCTCTGAAACAGTTTCAGAATCATACATTTTAATCCACCAAAACACCCATAATAACAAATCATATAATGCCAATTTCGATTTAATCATATTAAAACGAATAACAGTACACCCAGAATTTATCATATATTTCCAGTTTCGATTAATCATATTAAAACGATTCTTCATGTTTCTAATCCGATTAGAACAGTTATATTGTTATTCCATCGATTAAAGCTACGATTAACAGTATCATCATATATATTACCAGAATACACATACAACGGAATATCATATATTCAATTTCATATCGGTAAACATGCATCATCATATATCATATTTATCGAATACAATTAAAACACGTAATCTGAATTAATCGTTTCGCAAGTAGCTCTGATACCACTGTAGGGTTTCGGCACAGAAACGCACAGCGGAAATTAAAATTTTAAAGCAATTTCCGAAACCCTAAAACAGGATCCATGCGAAAAATCAATTAATTAAGAGGTTTAGAGATTATACCGAATATGAAAACGAAAATCTGAAATCGACTGCGCCTCGAATCTCTAACGCAATACAAACCGACTGCGTCTCTACGGTATCCACACGAACGCTCCGCGAATCGTCCTACGATCTGCAGAAGAAGGAATCGCGGTACTAGCCACCAAGGATGAGGATTTACGGAACTGTTTTCTCTAGTCTCTCTCTAAGAGCGGCTAGGGTTTTGTTTTGACGTAAAACCTAAAGTCTGATATACATCATATATATAGCAGTCAGGAGGAATTAATCAAAACCTAATATTATTAAAATTCGAATTTATATATATCTTAATTAAGTCTTACTTAATTAATATACCTATATATAAATTATCCTATTAATTTAAATTCGTAATTTAAAATTATATCAATCATATTGACATATTTAAATCTTTACAATTTAAATTAATTTCCTTTTAATTACGTTCTTTGTGTGTGACCCTATAGGTTATTATTACGTTGGCAATAACCTTAAAATTATATTATAAAGTTATAAACAGTGAGCGGCATCTAGTAATGCATCACTGCTACCCAAGTAATAATAAGATCGATGATTCGATGCAACCTTTTCGTGACCAATGTTTCAATGTAATTTAATCCTTTTAACCTTAATATCCTAGATTAAACTCGAGTCATGGAATGTGTCATACTCTTCATAATTTAATCTGAGTTTTCTTGATCAATGAGTAGACTATATGAAACTAATCACTATTTGAGCATGGCCATGCATTTCATAGTCCTACTCAATCAAGAGGCCTATGGATATCACCTATAAAATATAGGATGGTTAAATTCCATCTAGATCACTCATATTACTCACACGATTCATAATGAACCCAATAATCACCTTTATAGTCCACCCTATTAAAGGTGACATTTGATGATATCAAAGTACATAAATTCTCGTGTAGTAATATAGCGGTTTCAGGTCGGAGGACCATTACATCATTGTCACTATGAGAATTGCTAATGACACTTCGCATAATGCTCCATATAGAATTCTCATGGTGGGTCTGTCCAGTACATTGTTCTCTAACATGTACCTATGCATTGACTTAATATCTCATATATTTATGACCAATGAGATTTGGTCATCAGTCAATCCACATACTAGTCTCAATGCATCATTGTTGTCCCATCAACAATGATACTCGACTAGGGACATTTAAGAATAATGATACTAATTATAATTATATAATCTCATGTTCAAGTCACATACTTGAAACTATATAATTTGTATCACTATTCTAAGGAATTTTATTATGTTAACAATTATATTACGCAGTAATTAAAACCATAATAAAATCATTTATTTATTCAATCAACAATAATATCAAATGTTAAGCAATTACATCAAATAATTGGCCTCTAGGGCATAAACTCTAACAATCTAGAGTTGGCAGCAGTCATTTTCGCGCTAAAGATCTGGAGGCACTATCTATATGGGGAGAAACTGGAGATATATTCAGACCATAAAAGCCTCAAATATTTTTTCACCCAAAAAGAACTCAACATGCGGCAACGACGTTGGCTCGAGCTGTTGAAAGACTATGACCATACCATTCAATACCATCCTGAAAAAGCGAACGTGGTAGCCGACGCATTGAGTAGAAGATCATACGCGGGAATAAGTGTGTTGTTGTCAACACAAAAGCCCATTTGGTGTGATTTACAAAAGATGAAGATAGAATTCAAGACTCTGGGGACCCATGCAATGATGTCAAGTATACATATAGAACCAACTTTAATCGAAAAAGTTAAAGTTGCTCAAGCCACAGACCCGGAGCTAGTGCGTATGAAGAAGAAAGTGCAAGAAGGTGCTATTCCAGAAGTAAGAATCAATGATGAAGAAATACTTCGAGTCCACTCCAGACTTTGTGTTCCTAACGATTCTAATTTGAAGTACAAGATCATGATGGAGGCACACAATACACCATTTGCAATCCATCCTGAAAGTACCAAAATGTATCGTGATCTTCAACATACATTTTGGTGGAACAATATGAAGAGAGAGATTGCAAAGTTTATCTCGAAGTGTTTAACTTGTCAACGTGTAAAAGCGGAGCATCAAGTGCCTAAGGGCCCATTGCAACCACTTGAGATTCTGAAATGGAAGTGGGAACACATTACCATGGATTTTGTTACAGGTCTTCCCACAGTTTCTCAAGGTATAAATGCTATTTGGGTTATTGTTGATATATTAACCAAGTCTGCTCATTTCTTGCCAATACGGGAGACTTATTCACCTTAAACGTCTTGCTCGTATGTACATAGATGAGATTGTGAGATTGCATGGCTTGCCAGTATCCATAGTTTCGGATCGTGACCCAAGATTCACTTCAAGATTTTGGGTTAGCTTGCAAAAAGCTATGGGCACGGATTTACGATTCAGTTCGGCATACCATCCTCAAACGGACGGGCAATCAGAGAGGACTATTCAAACTCTTGAAGATCTATTAAGACTTTGTATCCTAGATTTCAAAGAGAGTTGGGATAAGTACCTATCATTGGTGGAATTCTCTTACAACAACAGTTATCAGGCAAGTATAGGTGTGGCTCCATTTGAAGCATTATATGGACGAAAGTGTCGCTCTCCAATATGTTGGGATTAGGTGGGAGAAGCAATATTGTTGGGACCCGAGTTGGTACGTATGATTACGGAAAAGATCCAAATGATTCGACAACGTATACAAACGGCACAGGATCGACAAAAGAGTTATGCGGATCTTCATCGAAATGACGTGAAATTTAGTATTGGGGATCATGTATTGTTACGTGTGGCTCCATGGAAGGGAGTTACAAGATTTGGGAAGAGAGGAAAGCTCAATCCACGATTTATTGGTCCATTTCAGATTCTTGACCGAGTAGGAAATGTGGCCTATAGACTCGCATTACCTCTAAGTATGTCTTGTGTTCATAATGTTTTTCATATATCTGTGCTTCGTAAATATGTGAAAGACCCAAACCACGTCATTGAGTTAGAACCGGACAAGATAGCTGAAGACTTAACGTACGAGGAGGTACCTGTCAAGATCTTAGATAGGAAAGAGCATGTCCTACGCACAAAGGTCATACCACAAGTTAAAGTTTTGTGGAGGAACCATGCTATTGAGGGAATGACCTGGGAGTTGGAAACGAAAATGAAAACGAGGTATCCTCATCTTTTCGAAACACCAGGTACGTACGTCAATTTCGAGGACGAAATTTCATAAGGAGGGGAGGTTGTAAGACAACAAATTATTAATAAATAAAATTTAATTTCCTCTATTTATTATTTTGAAATAGTAAGGGTTGAATTGATTAATGAGGTTAGTTATGGGTAAAATGCGCAAATATTTTAAACAAGCAAGTGGTTGTAAAATATTCATTGTTGTCGGAGAATATTCGTTTGGTCGTGGAATATTCTTCCTGTCGGGGAATATTTGTACGACTGCGCAGTCTTTTGTGGGCCCCATAACAGAAAGAGATTGGATGAAGAAAACGATAAGTATAAGTTGTTTATAAATAACGGCGTAGTTGTTACCGTTAATACTGTTGGAATATCCGGTGGTTAAAACACAGTAATAAGCGTTGTTGCACAGTAGCACACGGTATTGCACCAATTATTGATTCTTACGTAAGAAGGCACTACTCAATAATTGTTACAGTAATTACTGTTCAATATTTTATTTTATTGATTCAATAATTGTTGCGTTGATATTTTATATTACTGTTATTTCAATAATTATCACTACACAGTATTTTCCATTATCGAAGCAATAATTCATATTATCTGAATAATATTATTAGATAACATTATTGGTAATGTCTAGAAAGTTCTGTTCAAGGAGAGATTTGGTCATCTAATTGTGCATCAGTAAGGAAAAATCCTTATTGGAAAGCCCCCTCTTTCCTGAGAACTGCCTGGTTGTCAGTATTGTGATTCGGTAATATTATTTGTGAATAATTAATTATTGATTTATATGATGGGAAAAATATTCATTTTATGTGGATATAGATGGAGAAAATTTTTAAAGTGACAATTGTTGAAAATCGATATTTTATCTTTTCTGATAAAATAATATTTTATTATATTAATATAATATAATAATGATGATATTTTTACAATGAATGTAGAATATATGAGTATATGAGGAAGAAGAGTACTTTTGTTGCAAAAGATATTTAAAACGTATTAAACATGTCTGTGGGCCCATTTCTTGACTGAAATTTGATTATAGCCTGTAGAATCGCCCGTTTATAGATTTCGATCAATTTCTGTTTGGAATTTGAAAAGATTTTCTTCTGCAAAGTTGTAGATAATGAATTTTTTTAAGAAAAAGACATGTGGTTCAAACTTTTCTGACAAAAGTGTTATTTATTATGAATTATTGAAGTTCTGAAGTTCCGAAATAATTAATTTTTGGAAGTTTTATTTATTTTTATTAATAAAAACGTTTTTTACATTTTGAAAGCATCATTAACATGTGCTAGGGGCTGATTTCAGTTGCCAAAGGTGTACGTAGGAAATTTATATATATATATTTATATTATATTAAATTTTCTGCTTTGGTGTTCTAAGCATTTTCCTATAAATAGGGTGCTTAGGTTAGAATTGAAAATCACACCAGAACTGAAGTTCTCTTTCTTTCTCTCTCAATATATTGAGCGTATTCTTGTGAGTATTTTAATACTTTGAGTGTTGCTATACGGTGCAAGTTCAAGTCATAGCTTATATCCGGTATTTCAACTAGAAGTACTGTTTTTACGAGATAATGGATGTTATTTCTTCTTAAATGATATTATTTTCTTCAATATCATTATGCCGAAATATTGATCTGAACTTTTTATCAAATTTAGAACTTTTTGTGTCGAGGTTCTATTCACGTATACGGTACTATTCACGTATACAGCACTATTCATGAATAAGGCACTATTCATGAATAAGACACTATTCACAGAAAAATTAAATTTTCGTTTTTCGTCCAAAATATCTATTATGGATACTAGCTTTGATTGTATCCATGTTTTGATCATTCTTAAATTTTACTTCACTATGATTACTTATGAGGTATTTTTGGACATGGATAAACCGAAATACGAATCCTTAATATTTTTTATTTTGTTTCACTGGATTCTTTTCCTTTAAAATATTTTTCATCATCCTCAGTCCTAAATGATGGTATTACTGAATATCTTTGGCCTGTAGTGCAAAGATGAATGATTTCTAATGAATATCTTTGTCCCGTAGTGTAAGACCCCAACTTTTATAAATAAAGATGAATTTTCTATAAATATCATTTTTGAATATTATGGAGTTAATTTGATATAATGTTATAGTTGTGGGTAATATTTATAAATTTTGTAAAGTACACAAGTTGTTATATAATATTCGATTGGTCGGAAATATTCGTTTTAACAGGGAATATTCGTACAACGGAACAATCATTGGTGGACCCCACAACGGAATTATTGTCAAATTGAGAAAACGACAAAAATATTTTATTAAAAATAACTACGGAAGTTTTACCATTGATACTGTTGAACTACTCGGTAGTAAAAGTACAGTAATACGTGTGGTTGCATAGTAGCACACAGTATTAATTATTAATGCTTATGTGAGAAGTCACTCAGTTTGATTCAATTATTGTCAGTTAATAATATGAATTATTTAGCGATAATGACGTTTTGTTTTATTCGTATTATTAACGTAATAAAACAGAAACATCTTTTTATATAAAACAGAATACTTTATTAAAGTTATTCTATAAATAGAATATATTTTATTTTATTTAAAAGATTTTTCTTTAAATATGGACCATCAGATTAAAGTAATCAATCTAGACCGTTCATGGATTAGTTACTATGCATTCTATTTTTCTATAAATAGCAGCTCATTCCTTCATTATTTCTTACGAATTCATTGAACTCTAGAGAGAGAAACTATAGAGAAAGAGAATAAGAGTATTCTGCTACTTAACTACTTCCTTATTTCAGCTCTTCTTTAAAACGGTAAGGGGTGTTATTCTTTCTTATTTATGAAGAGAACTGTTGTTATTCCATTTTTTATTATTCTGTTGGAATAATCTGTATACGCGGTCTACCCTATACTTGGTGACATTCTTCTATTATTCTGTTGGAACATCCTGTCTGTGTGTTTTACACCGGACCTGGTTCCGTCTTTATTATTATTCTGTTGGAACATCCTGTCTGTGTGTTTTACACCGGACCTGGTTCCGTCTTTATTATTATTCTGTTGGAATATCCTGTCTGTGCGTTTTACGCCGGACCTGGTTCCATTATTTATTATTCTGTTGGAATAACCTGTCTGTGCGGTCTATCGTATGCATGGTGATTTCTTTTGTTATTCCATTCTTTATTATACTCAGTTGGTTAAGTTTTGACTTCTATACTCCATGAAATTTGTGGAATATCCTTGATAATTGCGGTTCATCCAGTATCTTTTCATGAAAATATTCTTCTAAGTATTCTTGAATTTTACTCCACAAAGCAGTATCATGTTGACAATTTGAACGTTGTTAATTCTTGTATAAATTAATTCTTGAACTTGTTTTATTGAATTCTTATATCATTGTCATCATCCTCATGTTTATAAAATATTGAAAGTCATTTGTGGCCTGTAGTGCATAGATGGACTTGGTATGATTATGACCAAGGATTATTCGGTATAATCATGACCGTAATGTTACAAATGATGTGGTAAAAGTCCTCATTGGCCCGTAGTGCATTGATGGACAGTTGTTGGCATGATCATGACCATTAATGAATACACGAATATCATTGGCCGTAGTGCAGGGGTGATTCGATGATGTGGTTTATTTTATTAAGCTGAGTCCCAGCGATCACAGTGTTGAAAAACCTTTTAAATCATAAAAGATAGTAGAGTTTATTTTCTACTTGAATCTTTTAATGGATTGCTTGTTCCGCTGCAGTTAAACTTGATGTCTATTATATTAACATTGTTGAAGGCTAATGATAATTTATTCTGCATTATCTTAGTCATAATATTTCTTACTGGGCTAGTTGAGCTCACCCTTTCTTTCACTGTTCTCTTCAGGAAATGAGAACGTAGATGGGGCAAGTCGGAGAACGGAGTGATGGTTCGAATGATAGTATTAGTTAGTAGTCCTCACTATTCTATGTAATAGTATGTTAATAAATATAATGAGAACTCCTTTTAAGTATGAATACTCTCTAGAAGATAATATTTGTATTCAAACTCGCAGTTTATGTTTTGTCGTATTGTACACGACAGTTGTATTAGTAAGTTGTATTTGTATTCTGTACTTTGTATCTGACGACCCAGGATGGGTGATGTATACCTAATTTTGGGGGCGTCACACGTAGTGCAAAGATGAACAGATATTGAGATGAACATGACCAACTGATGAATATCTTTGGCCTGTAGTGCAAAGATGAATATTTAATTAAAGATGTTTATTGATTGATGTTACAGGGATAAAATATTAATGATGGACTTTTAAATGCATAGATGATAGTAGATTTCATACTCTACTTATCTCTTCTAGTGAATTATTATTTTCGCTGCGAATATTGATTTAAAATTTGTTGTCTATTGTATTCTATTAAATTTTTCCCTATTGAGGACTAACGATAATTTGTTCTATATTATCTTAGTCATAATATTCTTTATTGGGCTAGTTGAGCTCACCCTTTTTCTTTTTGTTCTATTTTTCTTCTCAGGAGGGGAGAATGTAGCGAGTACTAGTCGGGGTATGGAATGAAGGTTCTAGAAAGTTGTTTTAGTAGTCCTCACCATTTTTATAAAATAATATATCAATAATTGTAATGAGGACTTATTTGAGTGTGGATATTGTCTAGATGACAATATTTGTATTTAAACTCACAATTTTTATATTGTATTAATAAAATTGTAGTTGTTTCTGTACCATGTATTTTGACGACTCAGAATGGGTGTTGTATACCTATTTTGGGGGCGTCACAGGAAGGGACGGCCCCAGCCATATGAATCCACGGTCTCCCCAGAAGCAGGTTGTATCTTATATCTATTTTGAGCACGTGAAAAGATACGCAGAATGTATGGGGACCAATCTCAATTGGCAGCTCAATCTCTCCGACTGAATTCCGGGGGGATCCATCAAAAGCTTTAATAATCGTATGGCTGCTTCGAATCCGTTTGAGACTGACATTCATTTTCACCAACGTAGCGTAAGGACAAATATTCAGAGATGAACCTCTATCTACCAATACTCCAGCTAGCATGTATTCGGAGGATAAAACCGCAATGTGTAACTGCTTGCAATGACTGGTCCCTTCGGGCGGTATGTCATCATCAATGAAAGATATCACATTGTTGTTGAAAATGTGATCCACCAGATGTTGAAATTTTTCCACATCCACTGATTTCGGCAAGTATGCTTCTTCCAAAACCTTCAGTAGAATCTTCTTGTGATCCTCAGAAGTTAAAACCAAGTCCAGTATTGAAATTTAATGTGGAACTTCTCTTAAGCTTAAAACCACCTTGACTTCATTATAACCCATAGTACGGAGGAATTTTTCAATCTTCTCCATGGGAATTTTCCCCTTTGATTTGATGGTAGGCTTCATCACCCGTTGGGGAAGATACAGTGGATTTTATTTTGACACTGCAGCAGTTGTATGAGAGGTGGATCCTTCAGCTTCTCCATAATTCCAGGGGACTTTTTGTAAGCTGATAACATGATATTGCGGTCTAAACAGCAAGGCAATTGGCTCTGGCGCAGCCACTTTCAAAGGATTGTCAACTCCTTTGAGTTGAATTGCTTGTATTGTGAATGGTTTAACAGTCCCATCAGCCTCAACGGATATAACTGCTACCAGTCCCTTCCATTTAGTAGGATAAGTATTCTCATTCTCAAATAGCACAGTATCATTGTCTGCCAGTTGCAGGACACCGCTATCAATTAGATTCTGAATAAGCTGGCGGAGTGCCCAGCATTCTTCTGTGCTGTGACCGCGAAAATGGGAGTGATACTGACATACTCCATCAGAATTAAACCGTCCTGAACGGGGATTAATTGGAGGTAAAAGGGAAGTGATCCTTCCTTCATTAATCAGCATCTAAAGTATCTCCTCCATAGGTTGGCCCAGGTATGTAAATTCTCTTTTATTGGCAAAATCCCGACGGGCTTTGGCAGTTGCTCTATTCGTCACTTTGTCCTCAAATGTTTCATTTTTTGAAGGTGACGAGGGAGTATTCATAACCAAGGGAAGGAGACTAGCATGCTCCTGACTGACTAATTGGCGTGTGACTTGATGCTGATAGGTCACCAGTTCTGCCAACTGCTCAATCTGTTTACACAGAGCTTTCATCTTTCGTTCCATCATAAACTGGAACTTTGCATAATCCCATTTGTCAACACCGTCTTTGATGGTCTGGGATGATTCACAGTTAAAATTGGAACTTTGTCCACTGCTCCAATTAATCATGTTGACCTCTTCCTCTTTGTGTTGAGGAAGAGGGTTGTCTTGTACGTGAGGTTGATCTGATTTGGTGACCACGATCACACCGTTGTCTATCAAATCTTGGATCTTGTGTTTCAAGGCCCAACAATCTTGAGTATCATGTCCAGGTTGTAAGACCCCGAATTTTATGAAATAAAAGTATTCAATTTTTCTTATAATTACTATTCAGTAAATGGTTAAATTGATAAATATTAAAGTTAAGGGTGATATATGAATTTTTTTGGAAATACACAAGTGGTTATAAAATATTCATTGTTATCGGTGAATATTCGTTTGGTCGTGAAATATTCTTACTGTCAGAGAATATTCGTACGACGGCGCAGTCTTTTGTGGGCCCCATAACGGAAAGCGATTGGATGAAGAAAACGACAAGAGTAAGTTGTTTATAAATAACGGCGTAGTTGTTACCGTTAACACTGTTAGAATACCCGGTGGTTAAAACAAAGTAATACGCGTTGTTGCACAGTAGCACACGGTATTGCACCAATTATTGATTCTTACGTAAGAAGGCACTACTCAATAATTGTTACAGTAATTATTGTTCAATATTGTATTTTATTAATTCAATAATTGCTGCGTTGATATTTTATATTACTGTTGTTTTAATAATTGTCACTACACAGTATTTTCTATTATCGGAACAATAATTCATATTATCTGAATAATATTATTAGATAATATTATTGGCAATATCTAGAAAGTTCTGTCTAAGGAGAGGTTTGGTCATCTAATTGCGCGCCAGTAAGGAGAGATCCTTATTGGAAAGCCCCCTCTTTCTTGGGAACGGCCTGGTTGCCAGTACTGTGGTTCTGTAATATTATTTGTGTATAATTAATTATTGATTTATATGATGAGGAAAATATTAATTTTATGTGGATATAGATGGAGAAAATTTTTAATGTGACAATTGTTGAAAATTAATATTTTATCTTTTTCTGATAAAATAATTCATTTAAATATATTATTTTAATAATATATTAATGGTGATATTTTTACAATGAATGTGGGATATATGAATAAATGAGGAGGAAGAGTATTTTTGTTGGATTAAATGTTTAACACATGTTTTGTGTGTTGGTGGACACAATTCTTGACCGAAAATTTATTATATCGTGTAAAATCGTTCGTTTATGAATTTCGGTCAATTTCTGTTTGGAATTTGGGAAAACTTTCTTCTGCAAAGTTGTAGAGAATTGAATTTCCTATAAAAACTCGCGAGATTCGAATTTTCTGATAAAATGACTATTTATTATGAATTATTGAAGTTCTGAAGTTCCAAAATAATTGATTTTTGGAAGTTTTAAATAATTATATTAACAAAAACATTTTTTTTTCATTTGTGGGCATGTGTTAATGGCTGAAATCAGCTGGTGTGGTGTGCTAAGGAAATTAAAAAAATTATATTATTATTTTATTAAATTTTCTGCTTTGGTGTTCTAAGCAATTTCCTATAAATAGGGTGCTTAGGTTAGAATTGAAAAACACACCAGAAACTGAAGTTTTCTCTCTATTTCTCTCTCTATATATCGAGTATTTTCTTGTGAGTATTTTGATATCTTGAGTGTTGCTATACGGTGCAAGTTCGTTCAGCGTTATTCTAGTCAGGAGTACTGCTCTTTTGAGGTAAGGGATTGTAAGGGATAGTACGTGATTGTAAGGGATGTTCTTTTATTCGAAAATGATATTATTTCTTCAATATCATTATGCCGAAATATTGGTTGGAAATTTTTATCAAATTTAGAATTTTTCATGTCGAGGTTACTATTCATGAGTTATTATTCACGAGTTACTATTCACGAGTTACTATTTATGAGTGACTATTCACGAGCTACTATTTATGAGTTACTATTTATGAGTTACTATTCACGAGTTACTATTCACGAGTTACTATTCATGAGTTACTATTCACGAGTTACTATTCATGGGTTACTATTCACGAGTTACTATTCATGACAAAATTGGTTTCTTTTTCTAACCAAATTATAGTTGATTTATGAATATTACTCTTGAGATTAAAACTATATATTGATCATATTAATTTTTATTATCATATATAACATTTTTATAACCCTAATGATGATATTTCTCTTTGACTTGAGTGTAAAGATGGGTAGATTTTTGGTACGATCATGACTATGGGTTCTCTTTGGCCAGTAGTGCAAAGTTGAATTGTTGACTGGTATGATCATGACCATTGAATTTATAATTGAATATCTTTATCTTAAGTGCAAAGGTGAAATGATCAACATGGTTATAATTATTGGTTATATAAATTCTGAAATGATTATATATTTCTTTGAGATAATAATATATTTGGCATGTAGTGCAAGGCCTGTAGTGCAAAGATGAGTTGTTGATGAATATCTTTGGTCGTAGTGCAAAGATGACTTGTTGTTGAATATCTTTGGCATGTAGTGTAAAGATGAACTGTTGATGAATATCTTTGGCCCGTGGTGCAAAGATGGATTTATTAGTATGATTATGAACAGGAACTGTGATTTGGTATAACCATGATATTTGATGTTTCAGGTAAAGACAGGTGATAAAAATTATCTTCGTCTTGGATGTGAAATTTAGAATCACAATTATGATTATGAGTTATTCATATGATTGTGGAAAGGAACTGTTGATTGATGTTACAGGGATAAAACATTGTTGGTGGACTTTTAACATGGAGAAGATAATAGACTTTATAGTCTATTTGACTCTTCTAATGGATTGCTTGTTCCGCTGCAACTATGGTTGAAATTTTTATTATTTACCATATGTTCTAAATCTCTGATTTATTATTGATGGAGGCTATTGATAATTTAATTATCTTTAGTCAAGATATTCTTTACTGAGCTAGTTGTGCTCACCCTTTTGCTTCACAATTCCTTTCAGGTAATAAGAGTGTAGCTGGGTCGAGCGAGGGTAACGGGGAAATAGAACGGTGGTCTCTAGCTGTGGAGGTTCTCCCGAAGCAGTATAGAAAAGTTCATTTAGTAGTTATATTTGGTGAATCATCTAGGGTGAAGCGAACCCAACGTTGGAAGGGTGTTTTGCCACTATCATACAAGATGTCTAATGACATACAACCTCGTGTCATCATAAGACAGGGATGTGCTCATCCACTTGCTAAGTATATCTACGAGCACTACCTATATAATCTTGGTGTTTGTTTGGAGTTTAATTCCCAATTAGAGACGGTGAAGATAATGATATGTCAAGAGAAGACTCACCATTGGGAAGAATATGATAGTAATTTTCTTATTTTTCTTTGGGGTCTATTGGGTCAACCAAGGATAATTATGTGGCCATATGATATCTAACATAACCTAGAAGCATGGCCTCCCATGTATGAAGGTTTCCTTGAGCACTTCCCAAAGATTCTAATTTCTAAAACAATTTTTGACTATACCTTTATGTAATGTGTCATTGTAACGTGCTATCCAAGGTTGGGACATGAGTCACAGTTGGTATATATTTGTACCCAAACTCATAGCATATGTGTTGTTGTATTTTGCACGACAATTATTGTAATAAAGTTGTAGTTGTTATCTGTACCATGTATTTGACGACTCAGAATAGGTTGGATGGAATGGATCTATTTTGGGGGCGTTACATTTGGTATCAGAGCTATAAGTAAAGAGCCCCGAGCCTCTATCTGGTGACATCCTGTTGATGGGGAATGCACCGAAGCCAGACTCTCCGTAGGGGACGCCGTTCTGCGGTGGCAAGCTGATAGATACCTTTGTGAGGTGCTGACACATGATGGTGTCCAATGTCACATTTGGTATCAGAGCTTAGGGATATGATCTCTGGTGGAGATCGGGGAATAGGACTAGGAGGGGAGAGACGAGTAAATCCTTCGCTAGTGTGTCCTACCTAAACTTATTTGTTGGTCAGTCATAATATCGGGATATTATGTGATATGTTAATTTGTTAAATTAACCTTTGTTTTTGAAGCTGTATTCTAGAATGATATCTGAAATACAGGAGATGAGCAATGGAGAAATCATGATGACAAGAAAGATGGAATCCGAAATGAAAGCAAGGTATTCTCAATTCTTTGAAATACTAGGTACGTAAATTTCGAGGACGAAATTTCATAAGGAGGGGAGATTGTAAGACCCAGAATTTTATGAAATAAAAGTATTCAATTTTTCTTATAATTACTATTCAGTAAATGGTTAAATTGATAAATATTAAAGTTAAGGGTGATATATGAATTTTTTTGGAAATACACAAGTGGTTATAAAATATTCATTATTATCGGTGAATATTCGTTTGGTCGTGAAATATTCTTACTGTCGGAGAATATTCGTACGACGGCGCAGTCTTTTGTGGGCCCCATAACGGTAAGCGATTGGATGAAGAAAACGACAAGAGTAAGTTGTTTATAAATAACGGCGTAGTTGTTACCGTTAACACTGTTAGAATACCCGGTGGTTAAAACAAAGTAATACGCGTTGTTGCACAGTAGCACACGGTATTGCACCAATTATTGATTCTTACGTAAGAAGGCACTACTCAATAATTGTTACAATAATTATTGTTCAATATTGTATTTTATTGATTCAATAATTGCTGCGTTGATATTTTATATTACTGTTATTTTAATAATTGTCACTACACAGTATTTTCTATTATCGGAACAATAATTCATATTATCTGAATAATATTATTAGATAACATTATTGGCAATGTCTAGAAAGTTCTGTCTAAGGAGAGGTTTGGTCATCTAATTGCGCGCCAGTAAGGAGAGATCCTTATTGCAAAGCCCCATCTTTCCTGGGAACGGCCTAGTTGCCAGTACTGTGGTTCTGTAATATTATTTGTGTATAATTAATTATTGATTTATATGATGAGGAAAATATTAATTTTATGTGGATATAGATGGAGAAAATTTTTAATGTGACAATTGTTGAAAATTAATATTTTATCTTTTTCTGATAAAATAATTCATTTAAATATATTATTTTAATAATATATTAATGGTGATATTTTTACAATGAATGTGGGATATATGAATAAATGAGGAGGAAGAGTATTTTTGTTGGATTAAATGTTTAACACATGTTTTGTGTGTTGGTGGACACAATTCTTGACCGAAAATTTATTATAGCGTGTAAAATCGTCCGTTTGTGAATTTCGGTCAATTTCTGTTTAGAATTTGGAAAAACTTTCTTCTGCAAAGTTGTAGAGAATTGAATTTCCTATAAAAACTCGCGAGATTCAAATTTTCTGATAAAAGGACTATTTATTATGAATTATTGAAGTTCTGAAGTTCCAAAATAATTGATTTTTGGAAGTTTTAAATAATTATATTAACAAAAACGTTTTTTTTTTCATTTGTGGGCATGTGTTAATGGCTGAAATCAGTTGGTGTGGTGTGCTAAGGAAATTAAAAAAATTATATTATTATTTTATTAAATTTTCTGCTTTGGTGTTCTAAGCAATTTCCTATAAATAGGGTGCTTAGGTTAGAATTGAAAAACACACCAGAAACTGAAGTTTTCTCTCTATTTCTCTCTCTATATATCGAGTATTTTCTTGTGAGTATTTTGATATCTTGAGTGTTGCTATACGGTGCAAGTTCGTTCAGCGTTATTCCAGTCAGGAGTACTGCTCTTTTGAGGTAAGGGATAGTACGTGATTGTAAGGGATGTTCTTTTATTCGAAAATGATATTATTTCTTCAATATCATTATGCCAAAATATTGGTTAGAAATTTTTATTAAATTTAGAATTTTTCATGTCGGGGTTACTATTCATGAATTACTATTCACGAGTTACTATTCATGAGTTACTATTTATGAGTGACTATTCACGAGCTACTATTCATGAGTTACTATTTATGAGTTACTATTCACGAGTTACTATTCACGAGTTACTATTCACGAGTTACTATTCACGAGTTACTATTCATGGGTTACTATTCACGAGTTACTATTCATGACAAAATTGGTTTCTTTTTCTAACCAAATTATAGTTGATTTATGAATAGTACTCTTGAGATTAAAACTATATATTGATCATATTAATTTTTATTATCATATATAACATTTTTATAACCCTAATGATGATATTTCTCTTTGACTTGAGTGTAAAGATGGGTAGATTTTTGGTACGATCATGACTATGGGTTCTCTTTGGCCAGTAGTGCAAAGTTGAATTGTTGACTGGTATGATCATGACCATTGAATTTATAATTGAATATCTTTATCTTAAGTGCAAAGGTGAAATGATCAACATGGTTATAATTATTGGTTATATAAATTCTGAAATGATTATATATTTCTTTGAGATAATAATATATTTGGCCTGTAGTGCAAATATGAACTATTGAGGAATATCTTTGGCCTGTAGTGCAAAGATGAGTTGTTGATGATTATCTTTGGTCGTAGTGCAAAGATGACTTGTTGTTGAATATCTTTGGCATGTAGTGTAAAGATGAACTGTTGGTGAATATCTTTGGCCCGTGGTGCAAAGATGAATTTATTAGTATGATTATGAACAGGAACTGTGATTTGGTATAACCATGATATTTGATGTTTCAGGTAAAGACAGGTGATGAAAATTATCTTCGTCTTGGATGTGAAATTTAGAATCACAATTATGATTATGAGTTATTCATATGATTGTGGAAAGGAACTGTTGATTGATGTTACAGGGATAAAACATTGTTGGTGGACTTTTAACATGGAGAAGATAATAGACTTTATGGTCTATTTAACTCTTCTAATGGATTGCTTGTTCCGCTGCAACTATGGTTGAAATTTTTATTATTTACCATATGTTCTAAATCTCTGATTTATTATTGATGGAGGCTATTGATAATTTAATTATCTTTAGTCAAGATATTCTTTACTGAGCTAGTTGTGCTCACCCTTTTGCTTCACAATTCCTTTCAGGTAATAAGAGTGTAGCTGGGTCGAGCGAGGGTAACGGGGAAATAGAACGGTGGTCTCTAGCTGTGGAGGTTCTCCCGAAGCAGTATAGAAAAGTTCATTTAGTAGTTATATTTGGTGAATCATCTAGGGTGAAGCGAACCCAACGTTGGAAGGGTGTTTTGCCACTATCATACAAGATGTCTAACGACATACAACCTCGTGTCATCATAAGACAGGGATATGCTCATCCACTTGCTGAGTATATCTACGAGCACTACCTATATAATCTTGGTGTTTGTTTGGAGTTTAATTCCCAATTAGAGACGGTGGAGATAATGATATGTCAAGAGAAGACTCACCATTGGGAAGAATATGATAGTAATTTTCTTATTTTTCTTTGGGGTCTATTGGGTCAACCAAGGATAATTCTGTGGCCATATGATATCTAACATAACCTAGAAGTATGGCCTCCCATGTATGAAGGTTTCCTTGAGCACTTCCCAAAGATTCTAATTTTTAAAACAATTTTTGACTATACCTTTATGTAATGTGTCATTGTAACGTGCTATCCAAGGTTGGGACATGAGTCACAGTTGGTATATATTTGTACCCAAACTCATAGCATATGTGTTGTTGTATTTTGCACGATAATTATTGTAATAAAGTTGTAGTTGTTATCTGTACCATGTATTTGACGACTCAGAATAGGTTGGATGGAATGGATCTATTTTGGGGGCGTTACACAGGTGCCCCGACATGATAAGCACATTTCCGAGCAGCATTGAAACCCTTCCCATTATGGTTGGCCGGTGGAAGAAGATGCATAATTTTCTTCTGAGTGGTCAGAAGATTGAGAATATTCTCGAGTGAGTCCCCTAGGGGTGTGAACACTCGAGGTCGTTTGACTTCTCCACCTTTAGGAAATTGAGGGTTTGAAGATTGTGTTTGAAAGGGAGTGTAATTTCTCCTCTATATAAGCATGTTCTGATTGCCCTTTTGACTTTGTAGTATCAAGGAAACATCCTCCTCTTTCTTTTTATGGACCCTCCGAGGGTTGTTTCTATAAGTTCCGGACGGGATGTGTTCAGCAACAGATTTAAGAGCGACTAGGTCTTGAATCTTTCCTGACTTCAACCCCATTTCAGCCATCTCTCCATGTTTGATCATTTTAGAAAATAGTTTACCAATGCTAGCTAAAACTCTCTCATAGAAAGGAGCTTCTTGTATGTCGATAAAGGTCATGACCATTTCTGACTCCGTCATAGAAGGAATAACTTGAGCAGCAAGGCGCCTCCACCTTTGAGCATACTCTCGAAAAGACTCATTAGACTATTTCTTGACCTTGGTAATCTGGTACCGGTCAGGAGCCATCTGAGACTGGAAGCTGTATTGTGTGAGGAAGGCATGAGCTAGTTCTTCCCAACTATGGATCTTTGAATTGTCCAATCTGGTATACCACGAACAGGCTTCCCCAGTCAGACTCTTTTGGAACAGCTGCATTCTGAGTTTCTCATCCTCTGCATAAGATCCAAGTTCTTCAATGAACACCTTTAAATGTGTGTAAGGATCTCCTAACCCGCCATATTTTTCGAAGTCAGGAGTCTTGAACTTCTCTGGATAATGAACCCTAGGGAATATACAAAGGTCAACATATGAGACACTCCCGTGTGCTCTAATTCCTTTGATAGAACGAAGGGTTTCTTCCATTTGAAGGATCTTTTTCCTGATGTCACCGGTGTCTAGATCTCCTTTGAGATGGGTGGTATCATAAATTTTGTTAGTTGTATCCAACTGGAGCTCAGGTACTGTAATGGCTTGATCAGAACCTTGGGTTCCTTCTTGTGTAGAGGATTCAGCATGTATGGGTATCTTCGTACCCTGAGTAGACTGATGTAGTTCTTTAAACAGAACAGCCAAATCTGTAATTTGTTTGCTTAATCCGTCAAATTCTTAGCGAGAAACTGAATTAGACTGGTCAGATGAAGACATGATTGGCTGTAGGCTCGTGGCCTTTTTGGACTTTGACCGGGTAATAGGTCCGATTGCTTCCCTGCAAAAGACTTATATAGTTTAGTCTTAGGGAATGTATAAATATTTACATGCTATGTGATGTATCCGCTTTAGGATTGTTATCCTGCAAAACGGATGTTAGCTGTTTGTAATACAGGATAGCATGTTAATAATATGCACATTTTTCTTCATATTTCTCGTTATATGGAGACGAATATGGAATGAAATTACAAGTAATTGACTTTACGAGTAATTTGAAATGAAAAAGCATGAAGAGACTTTTCTCCGCATTTGGTTTATCAGAGGCTGACCTATCTTAGGTTACTCTCGCAACTTTTTGGCATGAAGGTTCCCAAATCATCGCAATTTACTCAACGGGAAGTTAATCCGATCTTTCAACTAGAGCGAATTTGGGTGGTGCCTTTCCTGAGCCTCGTTAGAATTAGTCTTCCTACAAGTCTAGTAATCAAACACTGACATGATAGCCTCCTGGTGGAGGAACAACACAACATACATTCACATACAACGTGTCTCACAGTTTATGAAAATGATGACATGTGCGAAGCACTAATATCACAAGTAGATAGTTTAAAGCATAAAGTGCAGTAAATATATGCATTCGTACACATTCATCAAATGAAAATATAACATCCACACACAAGCATATAACAGTTTTGAAAAGCTTGTAATAGCGGCTTAAGTCCTCTTACTAAGTCCCCAGCAGAGTCGCCACCTGTCGACGTCAAAATTTTTACTTGTCCCTTTTCTGTTCTTGTTCTTTTATGTTCTCATTTTAGGTGAGATTTGTTTGAAAAAACAAGTGAAAAAAGTCATACATTTATATGACAACGATTGGACTATAAGAGTCACCAGTTGATTTTTTAACAGGTTGTACCAACACAACCGAAAAAAAATTTGCACATTGACCCAGTGATGTGACACTGCTAAACGGGTCTGTGAAACCGAGATTCATTAGGGTCCGGGGACTTGCTTATGCGGAAGGAATGTGTTAGGCACCCCCTGACATCCGTGTTACCACGGTGACCGTCACTTTTTAAAAAACTGTTATATGAATGCGTGTGTGTGTTGGTCAATATGCTGTTATTTGAAAGTAGTGTGAGGCCTCATTCACGCCTATATACACAGGGTTTGAATTTGCGTAAAAATTCATTTTTAAACAAAATATAGCAGTGATGTTTTATAAAAGAGATTTTTTAAATCCTTGTATACAATAGTAATTGAGGCCATTGACACTTTCATTTTATTAAAATGTTTGGCTTGATTACTTTTATTTTCGAGATGCGAAGCATCTTCGAGAAAATAATGTACAAATCAATGCCGAACTCCTCGTGGGTATGAAAACCATATGAGGAAATTCAAACACCGTAAATAATTTACAAGTTGCTTACAGCTGAAAATGTCCATCACGAGAACCGAATCTAGATTCAGTAGACTAAATCTGTGATCACATGATTCCTAGGCTCACATGATACCGTAGTTTATATGAAAACTGTAAGCAGTTATATATATAAAAGCTGTAAATATATATACAGACATGATCAACCACCACGAAGCACCTCCATGGGGGATCGGAAATGTAAATATATAAAAACGATAAATATATATATATTGACATGATCAACCACCACCAAGCACTTCCATGGGGGATCAGAAATGTAAATAAAGTAATAAAACGATCAACCGCCTTGAAGTAAACTCCAGGCGGGACAAAATGTAAAGAAAGCAGTAAAAAGATCAACCGCCACGAAGTAAACTCCAGACGGGACGAAATAAAATCAAGTGCAGCACATAAATTGAAAATTACACCAGAAATCAAGTGCAGCACATAAATTCAATATTACAAAATATGGATCAGTGTTGTCACATGATATTGTTAGAAGTTAGAACTAGACCAGAAAGAAGACGAAGTATGAACACCTTACACCGTGGTTCAAAGTATCGACCGATAGTGGTACATATCGGTCAATACGTATTGGATACGTATCGGCACAGGCTGATACATAAAGGTATCAGCGCATATTGGTATGTGAAAAGATATTAAAAGATTTTATAACTTTGCATCAAGAAAATGGTAACAAGTTCGACAATTATGTATCATATTAATATTACTTATATAATGTTGAATGTATTAATAACTACTTTGAATGTACTTGGTTCATTATTTTACTTTTTATTATCTTTTAGTATTCTTTTTAATTCTTTCAAGAAGTATATAGCTTTTTATTGCATCTCGCCTAATGATGATACTGCTGGATTTTTGCTATAAAAATCCTATTTATCTATTTATTTAATGCTTATTTATTTATGTTGAATATTGATTTATTAATAAAAGTACATCATTCATCATTCATTAAATGATCGTTTAATTTGTTTGTATATATCTCCATATTATATATGTTATGGTTTATGTGTATAAATAAATGTTATACACATAAATGTAAATCATATGTAACATATAAATAAAGAAATAATGGTTTATAACCTAGG
The DNA here is from genome assembly GCA_016801055.1 of Panax notoginseng. Taxonomy (NCBI): domain Eukaryota; kingdom Viridiplantae; phylum Streptophyta; class Magnoliopsida; order Apiales; family Araliaceae; genus Panax; species Panax notoginseng. The sequence goes on from CM029017.1 coordinate 32,416,635, forward strand.
ATGATTTGGAAGTATTATCCTGTAGGTTATAGTACTTTAATAGAGATAATTTATCTTGATCATGGAAGTTGGACTTCTAATTAAAGTACTAGTGCATTAACGGTATGTATTAAACGGATCATGTGATAATATTTTATTTATAAAATATTTTCACATAAATACTCATTTGTAAAATTTCTTAATTTTGAAATAATAGTGGACTTAACATTGTTATATATATATATATATATATATATATATATATATATATATATATATATATATATATTAATTTTATATTCCAATGAGTGAGATTACATCGTGTTAATTATTACCTCGGAATGTCAATTAATGTATATAGTTAATATTAAGAACATTATTATTGTCAAAACATCTATAAGATAATTTATCATTAATCATAGAATCATAGCCGAGTCTTTTAATATTTATTATTAAAAGGATTGATTTAATTGTTAAATCAATTTATGATCAAATAGAGATAAATTATGGACTTGTGAAATTAGTTTAAATTTATCCGAATTATATTAATTGATTCTGAAATATTTATGTACATTTATAGAGAAAATATTTACAGTTTATTAGTAAAGAGTTTATTTAATTAATTCCTAGACTGAAATGCAATTACAATTATTTAGTGAAATTAATTGTAATTAATATTTATTTTGAATATTATTATTAGATAATAAATTGGAGTCAGAAGATAAATCCTTTAGGATCCCCTTCCTAGCCTAATATGAACCAGATCCTTAAGAGAGAGTAAAGATCAATATCATTATATATATCATTGATCATAAACGTATTTTGGTACTTTTCTATCAAAAGAAAAATATCAAAATTTTGTATTCTCTCTTTCAGCCTAGGAAAAATAGAGTTAAGAGTTTTTTCCTGAAAGGTGTTTTATAGACCACACTCCAGGTCCAGTATAAAGTCATAGGAGGGAAAATCTTGAGGATATTTAAAACATGTTAATTCAACCAAGCACTAGGTAACGAATTCTCTCTTTAGATACATGGTATATATATTTGTTGTTTCGTATAAAACTATAAAGATGATATTGGTTTTATTTTAATATTTATTTAAAACCTATTTTAGGAAGAAAAAAATTCCAACCGATACCGCATTAAAAATTGAGTGTCCGATGCGTCTTCCGATACCACGACTTTGAACCCTGCCTGCACGTATGATTTTCATTTGCATCACTTCCTGAAGTTCGACTACAAATCCTTAGAGCTTAATCTACAATTCTCTCCCTTGTCGATTAGAAACACATTGATCATAGTACCAACTATTAATCTGATAAATATCCTAGCAACACTACCACATTAGTCATCTTTCTAAAATGTAAAGAAAATGTAACATAGACTGACCAAATAAGCGCAAAAGAAATAGTAGATTTCAAAAGACCAATGAAAACACCATTATGTCAATAGGCACACAGAGACCGGAATACCAACTATTAATCTGATAATTCCCTAGCAACTCTAGCACATTAGTCATCGCGTTAAAACATAAAAACCAGTAACCATGTACCATAAACTCAATAAGCAACTAACCATGGATAAAAAAAGAGTAGAACAATTATGGAAATACACGCTTACAAGTATGCAAATCTGTTTCAGGGGTGCTTCAGTAATAGCTATTCTAGGACTTTAGATAAATTTTTAGAACCCAAAAGGTTTATAATTGTGATTAGTGATAGGTCTGAGTGAGAGTAAGGATTTGAGGCTAGTTTTAGCATGATAAAGGGAATGTCCAAGGATTTCATGGCTACTGCAGACAGACAGTAGCAGAGCATATCAATGTTGCTAGTTGAACGTTTACCAATACACTGAACAATTTTCCAACTATGGTAAAGTTTTTTTAAAAAAGGAAAAGAAAGCATCGATACATGCAACTAATATTGGTATCCCAGGCATACATTCATCACTTGAAGTAGGACTACTATATGACGGAAAGTACCTAACATATACATATACACACACATAATATAACATGCGGCTTCCAGAAATTCTGAATTAAGTTATCAAAAAGGACTTTCCTACAAATGCTATAAAATCAAATATAGAGCAAGCCATATTCCTCATGACATCAACAAAAGCACTCATGCAACCAAAGAATAAAATTACATACAACTTAACATATCAGAAAAATAATAATAAAATAAAATTGAAGAAAAAACCATGAAAGTATAAATCAGATGCGATTGTTAAGAAGATTCTCTACGACTAGTAAACCAAAAAATTACATACAAAAATTTCCACTAAATCAATTAGACTACAATTTCACTCTATTTTTCTTCCTTCCTCGAAAATAAATAATTTGTACTCAAAACTGAAGTTGAGCAATAGTTAAATAGCTCAAAAGAAATATTTCGGCATTTTTATTTATTAACTTGACTTTAACTCTCCCAGCCCCCTCTTTGTCTTGTTTAAAATAAATTTATTAAAATCTAGGATCCAGTTAATGATACAATTGTCAATTGAAACAACATTTACTGCACGCTATTCAGCAAAAAGGAAACAGCACTCAACAAATGATATAATTGTTCACTAACAAATTACACAAAGAAAATAGTAACCAAAATATCACTTTGATGAGCATACTAAGATATTAAGAAGATACTATTGAGTAGGCCATAGTCACAACTTGTACAGTACTAAGTAAGTCCTGCAAAACTATGTCAATTTTTAGTTTAATTGCAAAATTGCTCAGAATTATTTGTACATCTCTCCTGAAAATGACTGAATATTGTCTTGCAAAGATGGACACTAAACAATGCAATTATTCTGAGTCTTTTTCGCAATCATGCAACACAAAAAATAATCTTATTTCAACAAGTGAAAGTGTTAATAACACAATCTTCTCTCACGCTAGATAAGATGTGTTAGTGGGTCACGCACTCAGCATGAGAAGTGAACCTGTTAAACTGATAATTTCCTTATAAAAACAGCATTCAAACAGCACAAGCACCGAACTCCTTTTGGGATCCAAAACGGGTTAATTGACTTTTTGGTTATTGTACGGTCGATTTTCACTGTGGTTACCGAATCTTTTTTTTGTTACAAACGCATTACTAAACTCGAAAAAACTTACAAAATAGTCATTACTTATGATTCCGTCCAAAAAAGTGACAGGAAGTGCCGAGTAAACTAACGGTTAGCAGAAGTTAATGACGTGGCAGGTGACGTGAATTGGGTTAATTGATGTTTTTGTCATTGTATTAGCGGTAGTTTTTTATTTTAGTTACTGAAACTTTTTTTTGTTACATTATCGTTATCGAAATACCAAAAATATTATAAATTAGTGATTTTATAATTTTTCGTCCAAAATATTAACGGAAAAGTTTACTTGGCAAACATTTGACATATAGAAGTGGAATATTCTAACAAGGACCATGAGGTAGCATGTGAGGGTCAACTTGTAGAAATAAAATAAAATGCTCACCTAGAAGAAAAGACGAAAGATAAAATCAGACTAATTATTTTAATACTCCATAATATTATAATAATATAATTAAAGTTTTAAAAGAAAAGAAACATAATTTAAAGAAACAAAAGCAATTAAAAATCAAAGTTCATCTTCCCTCCATTAAAAACGAACGACGGACTTATCGACAAAATTGGTTTCTACGCCTTATATACATCAACTCTTTCTCTAACCATGGACCAAATCAGAACTACAACCTCTCTTCGGAAATCTAGTTTAGAAAATAAGTTCATTTTATACCATTGTATATTCGCCGGAAAAGAAAAAAAATGGAGAAAAGATGAGCGGCAAATTGACAATGGCGACAAAGCTACTTGTTTGATCACTTCAAAATGAGAGTGAAATAGTTTCTATTAAACTGATTTTTGCATTAGTAGGCAGATCTGAGGGGGTTTATTGGGCCGATTTTCTATTTTATTTTGCAATTTGGTTTGGTGTTTAGAAGGTTCCAAATTAAATATGATTTTAGAAATTTATGAATTTAAATTAGCTATGATGTACTTTCTCTTCATACATGTAATATTTTGTAATAAAATCACTAATCTGTAATATTTCTTGTACTACAAGAATGTAACAAAGTTTCAGTAACTAAAATGAAAATCGACCTCTAGTACAATGACCAAAACATAAATTAACCCGGTTCACGTCACCTGCCACGTCATTAACACATGTCAACCGTTAGTCTACTCGGCACTTCTCCTCACTTTTTTGGACGGAATCATAAGTAATGACTATTGTGTAAGTTATTTCGAGTATAGTAATGTGTTTCTAACAAAAAAATATTTGGTAGCCATAATAAAAATCGACCACTAGTACAGTGACTAAAAAGTCAATTAACCCGATCCAAAACCGTTGCTAATAACAAATGTAACCACAAATAATAGTAGCTAAACACCCCATTTTGAAAACTTAGTATGCAAATTAAAAGACACTTCTTATGAGACAGAACGCCCCCAATAACCAAATATCACCCAACAGCCATACATTAATACATACCCCAGAAAAAAATAACAGTTCAGATCATCACAAGAAACAATAAAATTAAGAAACTCAAAAATTATAAAACAATGAAATTAAAAATTGTTTAATTAGTTACTAGCCTTTGGTGAGTTCGGACACATCGCACCATTTTTGATGCACTTGTGAGTTAAATAAGTTAGATTTGGCAAGATTCTCGAGTACATTTTTGTGCATTTGGAAGGCAATTGATTTGTACCTTTCTCCTGCAAAATGATTGGATTTTGTCTTGCAAACTTGGACACTACAAAAATTCAATTATTCCTAATCCTTTTTGCAATCATGCAGCACAATAATAATTCTTATTTCCAAAAGTGTAATTGTTAAATAACACTAGGTCTTCTCTAACATGTGTAAGTGGGTCCCACGTTCAATATGAGAAGAGAAATAGGTCTTATACACCTCAGTTGGATGCCCGGATTGAAGTTCTAAAAATTCGAGCGGACATCACATTGCATGCGTGCACGTACTTCGAGACGGCGGGACCCGCGAAGCCCGGGGCACCCCGGGCAGCCGCAGGTACACCTGCGGCCCCCCTCTATAAATAGAAGGCTTGGGGTGGCCATTTGTAAGAGAAAAAAGGCGAGGAGAGTGTTTTCTCATTTTAAATACTTGTAAGCTCATATATAGTTACTTTTTACCGGCGGGAGTCGAGTGTTCATCCACTTAAAACTATAGAAGTCTTCTTTGGCAGCCCACTGTAAGCCTTCTTACACACTTTAAAGCATTTCTCTTCATCTTTGCACACACTATTCTTCACGTTGAGAGTCGTGTTGCGTGTGTATGCCCGAACTTTGGTCCGTGGTTTCATTTCAGTTTGTATATATATATATATATATATATATATATATATGTAAGTTTAAGTGGATGAACACTCGACTCCCGCCGGTAAAAAGTAACTATATATGAGCTTACAAGTATTTAAAATGAGAAAGCACTCAGTTTAAGGTGTGTACAGAGCAAATTGAACATGGCTTCCTCGCATTTTTTCTCTTACAAATGGCCACCCTAAGCCTTCTATTTATAGAGGGGGGCCGCAGGTGTACCTGCGGCTGCCCGGGGTGCCCCGGGCTTCGCGGATCCCGCCGTCTCGAAGTACGTGTACGCATGCAACGTGATGTCCGCTCGAATTTTTAGAACTTCAATCCGGGCATCCGACTGAGGTGTATAAGACCTATTTCGGACCGCCGTTGTCGAGAGCTACACAATGACATAAGATTAGAGGTTGTACGAAGTCAGGAAGATGGAACCATGCCTTTGGTCTTCAAGCTTCAAATTCTATCCGGTGTACTGTCTTGTGCAGTAGTCACTCGGGATTGGACTTCCTTGGTTCTTGTGGGACATTGCTGGGTAGAAATGTATGTTTGAAATGTTGAGACGGTGCGATGTGGCGTCAAGGTGGCAAGATGACGACTTTTCCCCTCACCGGGGTTATCTCCAGTTTGGGCTGATAAAGCAGACGTTGCTCAGGGTTATCTCTGAGATTGGACTGCTGTAAGTGTTGAAGGTCCTCAGTGTCATCTCTGAGGTGTGCTTGTCTTCCCGGTGTTATCTCTGGGTCTTGTATTGAGTGTCTCGGTGTGAGTGCCGAGTGTTCTGAAGCTGTTTGCATGGCTTTGAAACAATCATTTCCGAGGTTATCTCCGGAATTACAACTGCATCCCTTGGGGTTATCTCCAAGGTTAGTGCTGCTATTCTCGGTGTCGGGACTGAGACTGAATATCTCGGGGTTATCTCCGGGATGAATCGACTTTCTCCGGTGGAATTTCCGGTATTTGAACTGTATGCCTCGGGGTTATCTCCGAGGTTGGAACTGATCCTCCCGGTATGTGTTCCGAGGTTGAGACTGAACTTCCGGTAATATCCGGACTGAATATGAGCTGTCTTCCAAGGTTATCTCTGAAAGACAAATCTGCCCTCCTGCAATGTCAGTAACAAGTGTGCAGAAAATTTCGAGTGTCTACATATTTCATCATTTTTTAATTTTTAAATAAGTTGGTAATATTAGTGAAATCGAAATTTTTTAAAATTAACAAGCTCGATTCTTATTTTTTAATTTTTAATTTTGTGTTGGACTAAAGTAAAAATATTATTTTTCCTGTTTTAAAATATGTTACGTTACATAATTTGTTGAAATAAGTTGGTAAAATTAGTAAAATCAAAATTTTTTAAAGAGTAATATGTAAATTTTAACGTATGAAATTATTAATAATCTTAATTAGTTCAATTGCCATTTAAAGAAATTTTATTTAAATTTGAGTGTGTTTTTCACGTATAATATTATTACATAATCATTATTAATCGAGCATGCTTATTTGATAGCTGGTTAAATGCTAATATTACAAAAAGTAAATATTAGCTTTGTCTAAACAAATTTAATTCCTATAGTGAGAATATAATACAGTCCTTCTACGCCGACCGGCGTTTACCGACCGGGGTAGTGACCGGTCGGAATTTTTTTTTTTTTTTTTTTTTGATTACAAAATAATTAATGTGATTTATTGGAACTGAAATTTTTATAAAATGCAGTGATTTAGGCATCCGTTTGGATACACGTAACAAACAAGTTATACAGTCTGTATAACTTGTTTGTTACGTGTATCCAAACGGATGCCTAAATCACTGCATTTTATAAAAATTTCAGTTCCAATAAATCACATTAATTATTTTGTAATCAAAAGCAAAAAAAAAAAAAAAAAAAAAAAATTTCCGGCCGGTCACTACCCCGGTCGGAAAAAACCGGTCCCCCTAGACTTTTTCAATATAATATCTAATTATACATAGTATTAAATAATTTTTTATTTTAAATCATTTTATTACGTAATAATTTTAAATCTAATTTTAAAAACAAACAATTATCAAATGTTATCCCGCTAAACAAACATGGCCTCAGTTTCTCCTAACCCAAAAAACCACATTTTCCCTAAACGCACCGATCTTCCCCATTCAAATAAAATGGCGGATCACCGCTTCACCGAAGGCTCAAAGGTTGAAGTAAGCAGCGACGAAGACGGTTTCAAAGGTGCATGGTATGTGGCCACCATAATCGAAGGACCAAAATTCGGCAAGTGCTTGGTTGAGTACGAAACTTTGGTGCAGGATGATGAAGAGGGTTTAGAACCCTTAACTGCTCTGGTCCAAGTTTCGTACATCAGGCCTTTGCAGCCGCTTCCGGCGGAAGCCGGTGGTTGTTTCGAGGTTAATGACATTGTTGATGCATTTCATCGTGATGGATGGAGGACTGGAGCGGTGGCTAGAGTTTTTGAGGGGTCTGGGAAGTTTCTGGTAACATTTGAGAACCCTTCGGACGAGATCGAGATTTGTCGGTCGGAGCTTCGGGTTCATATGGAATGGGTTGATGGGAAATGGGAAAAGTCCCAAAAGAAGGTTTGTGGGTTTCTTTCTCTTTTTGCTTTCTGCTATTTTCTGTATTTTTTTGATTGAGGTTTATAGAGTCCCTTTTTTGATGTTTGTGTGTTTTATTTTGTAATTCTTCCAGTATCCCAAAATGGGAGTTCATAATGTGCTTAGTACAGTTTATTCTGGGTAGTTTCTTAATTTTATTGTTTTTTTGTGTGATGATCTGAACTATTATTGTTTAGTGGGTATGCATCAATGTATGACTGTTGGGTGATATGTGGTAATTTTGGGCGTTCTGTCTCATAAGCAGTGTCATTTTCAATTTGCATGCTTAATTTTCAAAATGGGGTGTTTAGCTACTATTATTGTGCGTGCATGTGGTTAATCAGTTTGGATCTTAGAGGGAGGTTTGTGCTTTTGCTGTTTGAATGCTGTTTTTATGGGGAAATTGATCAGTTTAACAAGTTCTCTTCTCATATTGAACGTGGGACCCACTTACACATGTTAGAGAAGACCTAGTGTTATTTAACAATTACACTTTTGGAAATAAGAATTATTATTGTGCTGCATGATTGCAAAAAGGATTAGGAATAATTGAATTTTTGTAGTGTCCAAGTTTGCAAGACAAAATCCAATCATTTTGCAGGAGAAAGGTACAAATCAATTGCCTTCCAAATGCACAAAAATGTACTCGAGAATCTTGCCAAATCTAACTTATTTAACTCACAAGTGCATCAAAAATGGTGCGATGTGTCCGAACTCACCAAAGGCTAGTAACTAATTAAACAATTTTTAATTTCTTTGTTTTATAATTTTTGAGTTTCTTAATTTTATTGTTTCTTGTGATGATCTGAACTGTTATTTTTTTCTGGGGTATGTATTAATGTATGGCTGTTGGGTGATATTTGGTTATTGGGGGCGTTCTGTCTCATAAGAAGTGTCTTTTAATTTGCATACTATGTTTTCAAAATGGGGTGTTTAGCTACTATTATTTGTGGTTACATTTGTTATTAGCAACGGTTTTGGATCGGGTTAATTGACTTTTTAGTCACTGTACTAGTGGTCGATTTTTATTATGGCTACCAAATATTTTTTTGTTAGAAACACATTACTATACTCGAAATAACTTACACAATAGTCATTACTTATGATTCCGTCCAAAAAAGTGAGGAGAAGTGCCGAGTAGACTAACGGTTGACATGTGTTAATGACGTGGCAGGTGACGTGAACCGGGTTAATTTATGTTTTGGTCATTGTACTAGAGGTGGATTTTCATTTTAGTTACTGAAACTTTGTTACATTCTCGTAGTACAAGAAATATTACAGATTAGTGATTTTATTATAAAATATTACAACATGTATGAAGAGAAAGTACATCATAGCTAATTTAAATTCATAAATTTCTAAAATCATATTTAATTTGGAACCTTCTAAACACCAAACCAAATTGCAAAATAAAATAGAAAATCGGCCCAATAAACCCCCTCAGATCTGCCTACTAATGCAAAAATCAGTTTAATAGAAACTATTTCACTCTCATTTTGAAGTGATCAAACAAGTAGCTTTGTCGCCATTGTCAATTTGCCGCTCATCTTTTCTCCATTTTTTTTCTTTTCCGGCGAATATACAATGGTATAAAATGAACTTATTTTCTAAACTAGATTTCCGAAGAGAGGTTGTAGTTCTGATTTGGTCCATGGTTAGAGAAAGAGTTGATGTATATAAGGCGTAGAAACCAATTTTGTCGATAAGTCCGTCGTTCGTTTTTAATGGAGGGAAGATGAACTTTGATTTTTAATTGCTTTTGTTTCTTTAAATTATGTTTCTTTTCTTTTAAAACTTTAATTATATTATTATAATATTATGGAGTATTAAAATAATTAGTCTGATTTTATCTTTTGTCTTTTCTTCTAGGTGAGCATTTTATTTTATTTCTACAAGTTGACCCTCACATGCTACCTCATGGTCCTTGTTAGAATATTCCACTTCTATATGTCAAATGTTTGCCAAGTAAACTTTTCCGTTAATATTTTGGACGAAAAATTATAAAATCACTAATTTATAATATTTTTGGTATTTCGATAACGATAATGTAACAAAAAAAAGTTTCAGTAACTAAAATAAAAAACTACCGCTAATACAATGACCAAAACATCAATTAACCCAATTCACGTCACCTGCCACGTCATTAACTTCTGCTAACCGTTAGTTTACTCGGCACTTCCTGTCACTTTTTTGGACGGAATCATAAGTAATGACTATTTTGTAAGTTTTTTCGAGTTTAGTAATGCGTTTGTAACAAAAAAAAGATTCGGTAACCACAGTGAAAATCGACCGTACAATAACCAAAAAGTCAATTAACCCGTTTTGGATCCCAAAAGGAGTTCGGTGCTTGTGCTGTTTGAATGCTGTTTTTATAAGGAAATTATCAGTTTAACAGGTTCACTTCTCATGCTGAGTGCGTGACCCACTAACACATCTTATCTAGCGTGAGAGAAGATTGTGTTATTAACACTTTCACTTGTTGAAATAAGATTATTTTTTGTGTTGCATGATTGCAAAAAAGACTCAGAATAATTGCATTGTTTAGTGTCCATCTTTGCAAGACAATATTCAGTCATTTTCAGGAGAGATGTACAAATAATTCTGAGCAATTTTGCAATTAAACTAAAAATTGACATAGTTTTGCAGGACTTACTTAGTACTGTACAAGTTGTGACTATGGCCTAATCAATAGTATCTTCTTAATATCTTAGTATGCTCATCAAAGTGATATTTTGGTTACTATTTTCTTTGTGTAATTTGTTAGTGAACAATTATATCATTTGTTGAGTGCTGTTTCCTTTTTGCTGAATAGCGTGCAGTAAATGTTGTTTCAATTGACAATTGTATCATTAACTGGATCCTAGATTTTAATAAATTTATTTTAAACAAGACAAAGAGGGGGCTGGGAGAGTTAAAGTCAAGTTAATAAATAAAAATGCCGAAATATTTCTTTTGAGCTATTTAACTATTGCTCAACTTCAGTTTTGAGTACAAATTATTTATTTTCGAGGAAGGAAGAAAAATAGAGTGAAATTGTAGTCTAATTGATTTAGTGGAAATTTTTGTATGTAATTTTTTGGTTTACTAGTCGTAGAGAATCTTCTTAACAATCGCATCTGATTTATACTTTCATGGTTTTTTCTTCAATTTTATTTTATTATTATTTTTCTGATATGTTAAGTTGTATGTAATTTTATTCTTTGGTTGCATGAGTGCTTTTGTTGATGTCATGAGGAATATGGCTTGCTCTATATTTGATTTTATAGCATTTGTAGGAAAGTCCTTTTTGATAACTTAATTCAGAATTTCTGGAAGCCGCATGTTATATTATGTGTGTGTATATGTATATGTTAGGTACTTTCCGTCATATAGTAGTCCTACTTCAAGTGATGAATGTGTGCCTGGGATACCAATATTAGTTGCATGTATCGATGCTTTCTTTTCCTTTTTTAAAAAAACTTTACCATAGTTGGAAAATTGTTCAGTGTATTGGTAAACGTTCAACTAGCAACATTGATATGCTCTGCTACTGTCTGTCTGCAGTAGCCATGAAATCCTTGGACATTCCCTTTATCATGCTAAAACTAGCCTCAAATCCTTACTCTCACTCAGACCTATCACTAATCACAATTATAAACCTTTTGGGTTCTAAAAATTTATCTAAAGTCCTAGAATAGCTATTACTGAAGCACCCCTGAAACAGATTTGCATACTTGTAAGCGTGTATTTCCATAATTGTTCTACTCTTTTTTTATCCATGGTTAGTTGCTTATTGAGTTTATGGTACATGGTTACTGGTTTTTATGTTTTAACGCGATGACTAATGTGCTAGAGTTGCTAGGGAATTATCAGATTAATAGTTGGTATTCCGGTCTCTGTGTGCCTATTGACATAATGGTGTTTTCATTGGTCTTTTGAAATCTACTATTTCTTTTGCGCTTATTTGGTCAGTCTATGTTACATTTTCTTTACATTTTAGAAAGATGACTAATGTGGTAGTGTTGCTAGGATATTTATCAGATTAATAGTTGGTACTATGATCAATGTGTTTCTAATCGACAAGGGAGAGAATTGTAGATTAAGCTCTAAGGATTTGTAGTCGAACTTCAGGAAGTGATGCAAATGAAAATCATACGTGCAGGCAGGGTTCAAAGTCGTGGTATCGGAAGACGCATTGGACACTCAATTTTTAATGCGGTATCGGTTGGAATTTTTTTCTTCCTAAAATAGGTTTTAAATAAATATTAAAATAAAACCAATATCATCTTTATAGTTTTATACGAAACAACAAATATATATACCATGTATCTAAAGAGAGAATTCGTTACCTAGTGCTTGGTTGAATTAACATGTTTTAAATATCCTCAAGATTTTCCCTCCTATGACTTTATACTGGACCTGGAGTGTGGTCTATAAAACACCTTTCAGGAAAAAACTCTAACTCTATTTTTCCTAGGCTGAAAGAGAGAATACAAAATTTTGATATTTTTCTTTTGATAGAAAAGTACCAAAATACGTTTATGATCAATGATATATATAATGATATTGATCTTTACTCTCTCTTAAGGATCTGGTTCATATTAGGCTAGGAAGGGGATCCTAAAGGATTTATCTTCTGACTCCAATTTATTATCTAATAATAATATTCAAAATAAATATTAATTACAATTAATTTCACTAAATAATTGTAATTGCATTTCACTGTAGGAATTAATTAAATAAACTCTTTACTAATAAACTGTAAATATTTTCTCTATAAATGTACATAAATATTTCAGAATCAATTAATATAATTCGGATACATTTAAACTAATTTCACAAGTCCATAATTTATCTCTATTTGATCATAAATTGATTTAACAATTAAATCAATCCTTTTAATAATAAATATTAAAAGACTCGGCTATGATTCTATGATTAATGATAAATTATCTTATAGATGTTTTGACAATAATAATGTTCTTAATATTAACTATATACATTAATTGACATTCCGAGGTAATAATTAACACGATGTAATCTCACTCATTGGAATATAAAATTAATATATATATATATAACAATGTTAAGTCCACTATTATTTCAAAATTAAGAAATTTTACAAATGAGTATTTATGTGAAAATATTTTATAAATAAAATATTATCACATGATCCGTTTAATACATACCGTTAATGCACTAGTACTTTAATTAGAAGTCCAATAAATTATCTCTATTAAAGTACTATAACCTACAGGATAATACTTCCAAATCATCCTAGGTTATAAACCATTATTTCTTTATTTATATATTACATATGATTTACATTTCTGTGTATAACATTTATTTATACACATAAACCATAACATATATAATATGGAGATATACACAAACAAATTAAACGAATCATTTAATGAATGATGAATGATGTACTTTTATTAATAAATCAATATTCAACATAAATAAATAAACATTAAATAAATAGATAAATAGGATTTTTATAGCAAAAATCCAGCAGTATCATCATTAGGCGAGACGCAATAAAAAGCTATATACTTCTTGAAAGATTTAAAAAGAATACTAAAAGATAATAAAAAGTAAAATAATGAACCAAGTACATTCAAAGTAGTTATTAATACATTCAACATTATATAAGTAATATTAATATGATACATAATTGTCGAACTTGTTACCATTTTCTTGATGCAAAGTTATAAAATCTTTTAATATCTTTTCACATACCAATATGCGCTGATACCTTTATGTATCAGCCTGTGCCGATACGTATCCAATACGTATTGACCGATATGTACCACTATCGGTCGATACTTTGAACCACGGTGTAAGGTGTTCATACTTCGTCTTCTTTTTGGTCTAGTTCTAACTTCTAACAATATCATGTGACAACACTGATCCATAGATTTTATTTTGTTCCTACACCTCCCGGTTTTACTTTATTTCATCTCAAATTATAATAAAGTGGATCAAGTTCAGTACGTTATTGACATTTGTTTCAATCCTTAAGACTGATGTTGTTCTTGTGTTTCTCCAGTTTTCTGAAAAAATTTCACCGAGCGTGATGGGGACGACTTTTTACAGAGGAGCAGCAGTAGAAGTTTCTTTACAGAAAAAAGAGATCCATATTGGATGGTACCTTGGAACTATCTTACGAGTAAGTGAAAACAATAATTTCTTGGTAGATTACCAATGCTCTGGAGTTGGCAAAAAACCTGTAAATCGAAAAGTAAATGTAGATTCTCTCCAAATCCGACCTTCACCCCCTTGTTTAGAGGATAAGGAGTTTGTGTTAATGGATGAAGTGGAAGCATACTATGATTTTTGCTGGTGGAGTGGAGTGATTAATAGACATCTTGAAGATGGGAGGTATGTTGTCCTTGTTAAACTTGCAAAAGAGGAGAAGGAATTCTATCACTCGGACTTAAGGCCTCGCTTGGACTGGACTGATGGCAAGTGGATCATTGCTTCACAGGTACAAGTCTCACATTTATTTTAATTTCCCTTGGTCAGTGGTTATGTTGATGCAGGTTTCTTACTATTTTATTTCTGATCGTTACCTTACGTATTTTTTGCTCACCATCCCCATTCCCCTTCGGTTCAACCTGCAGTTAACAAGTGTGCATGATTGTTCTGTTGCAGTTTTAAAATATAGATTTTTTACTATTTTGTATTATATGTTGGCAGTATTTTTGCCACTAGCAAAGCATCGAATCACACTTTCTTACCCATATTTACCGTGAATTTGAATTAAGAGGCTCTAGAATTTAAGATTCATTCAAAAGATTCTTTGGTTTGAGAACCCAAGAAGGGACGAATTGCTTATGAAGGGTAGATTGCCTTCTTAATCTATTTCATAAATTTTTGAGTCAATATATAGGAATTACTATTTATCTCATGATTTCAAAGATTTGTTTCATAAGAACTCAGGAATACCTAGAGTTATAATTGGTAAATGATGTGAAAGAACACTTAATATGTAATAATTGAGTTGTTAATTTGAATTTCATAATCTCTGAAGTTCATTGACTGGACATGAGATTTGGGATGATATTTGGCGAAGTTAGCTATGTAAGGTAGACAAATATAATACAGATAGATTGAAGCTTTTGTGATTTCCCTTGCAAATTTCAGGCGATGGATATTCTCTCAATACTAGTTCAATCAGTGAATTTTAAGTTTGGTATTGCATTTACAAGTGTATTTGATGTCTGGTGGAACTGGTTCTATTTGTCTCAGTTATTTGTTGGTTTTATCAGTCTCATTTAATCGTTGAACAATGATTGACGTCTTATTTTCTTAAATTTGTGAAGTTATTGAATTCTGCGATCCTGCTTTTTACCATCCATTTTTTTCCATCATAGGCTATTGTTAAATGTGAAAATATTGATTTACAAATCATGCAGGAGACTAAACAAGTTGCTACGCTATGCGATAAGTCAATAAAATGGAGCAGACAGAAGAGCAAGCCAAGAAAACCACAAGCTGGAAGATACTGTGATTCAGCTAAAGGTATGTGTTTATTTAATAAATTAAATTCCACTTAAACTCGTTACTTAATACAAAATTGGATATTGGTACAGGTAAGAAGGGTATTGCTATGAAAGACAATGTCGAAGAAATTGTTGAGAAGGAAATTATTGCAGAAGAATTTGAAATGTCTATCAAAGAAGTGAAGGGTGCACCATCTGAAAATCCTTGTGAGACCCCTGGCAAGGCACCTTCGAAGTTCATGAAAGATCAGGAGCAACATATAGCAGACCCAGAAATACAGGTCACTGATGTAAGTGCTATGAGTTAGACACTTGCACGGATAAGATCACAAGACTATGCTTTAAGAAAATACAAATGGAAGCTGTATAGCCAAAAGTAACTCCATTAGTTGATTTTTTTTCGCTGAGATCTTAAAAGTTTTCTCAAGGCTGTAGTGATCCAACTCCACACTAGGGCCAAAGCTTACATATTCCCAGGAAACAGAGAAAGAAGCTGGTTCATTGCTTTGGTAAATCTAATTTTCCTTTGCCAATAGTAATTTCCCCTTGACAAAGGAATATAAAGAAAAAAAAGGAAAGAGGCTTCTGAGTTCTTACATTGAAATAAATGTAAAGAAAATATTGCTTAGAAAATATGCACTAGTATAAATAATATGAGACAGAATGGTAACGATTTACCACACTTGTATGAAAAAAATGAAACGTATTTAAAAATTAAAGAAAATATAAGAGCTGCATGCCTTTCAGCTTCTTCTCTTCATTTCCACAATCACCTAGTATTGCTGATCCACTGGTAAAGTGGTAATAGATTCTTGATGGAGAATACTCTATGGGGCTAAATAGGGAGTACTCGGAATTGAAAATCTAATCGCACTCTCAATCTCTCTACACACTTGTGCCCCTCATTTTGTTGTAGAAGGGATGGGAATGAAAAGTTCTTTGGAAAAAGAACTTTCACTTCCCATCCCTTACCTGCCTCAAAATTAAAACTCGCATACAGGCCCTAATGGTTGAAAAAGAGAAGCTCAGTGGGCCAATCGATCAGAGTAGAGAAGTAACACCCTTCTTGCTTTAGTTTTCAATAAGACTAGCGCACCCTTTTGCCAACTAGAGGCAGAACAGTAAGAAGTCAAAAGGATACAAGAAAGAAATGGTTTCAATAATTTTAAGAGGATTACTTTTTACACAATCATTTCTGATAACATATAATTCTGATATGGTTTTGAGTTTGTTTAGCATTACAGGAAATTTTGGCATTAAACATTTGTTATCAATAATTTGATTAATTTCTTATAAAGATTTTTCCTTTTACTTTTTCCACTGCAGCTTACAAACATCAGTTCACCTTATATTTTCTCTGTTTGTAAACCTGAAAGAACCATAAATTATGAAGTAACTTTAACGATCTTCCCCTATAGCCTATAGGAGTATCTGTTTTTTTTTGGCTGTTGCTGATGTTTGTTCTTTCTCTTCCAGGAGATTAATGGATCATCCGATACACAGAGCAATAAGAAGAAAAGGAGGGGAAGACTGCCAAAATCATTGCCTGAGAAACAGATAGGTTCAGTGTAGAATATAATAATTTGAATCTGCATTTCATAGATTTTCTTAGTCTGAAATATAAATATAAGAATTTTTTGTAGGTGATGGAAGCATCACAGCTGAATGTGCGTCAAGGGAAATGGTTGTAAAAGATTGTGTAATGAATAAGGTTGAATTAAATGCTGGGATGGAACATCTGAAACTAATGAGAACTGATGATAAGCCTAATGAAGATCAATTTCAGCTGTCTAGCAATGACTCTGTGAAGTTTATTATAGCTGATAAGAAGCTTTTGAGGGGTCTTCATAGGTATAATGACATACTTAGCATAAGAGACATTCCCCTAGCTGAGAATGATAACCAGGCGAATGAAAAGGTTGCAAGAAAAAGAGTTAAGCGACTCAAGAAAACTGTGTCAGATGGACAAGGACAAAGGAGCACAACTGTGGACAGTGAGTGTGAAATTCAAGGTATGTGTTGGAATTTGTTGTATAAGTGATATTTATAAGGGAATATTCAGCTTGGTATTTGCATTGGCATTACTGTTTTTGGTGGATGATTGGTTTTTGTGCTTTTAGCTTGATGTAAGTTGTTGAGGGGATGAAATCTGGCATTTTGTAATTACTCCTAGTATAATCAGTTTGGGTCCTAGCATTCATGGCAATCAAACTGACCATTAGCTTTTCATTTAACATTCACTCCTTAAAGAATAATTTGTTCTTTCATGCATGGATTGGTATTGAAAGATGAAAATATGAGCGAGAATTTTGGACTGCCAGTTCCACGTGTGCGAGATCAGAATTAAGGCATCCAATTGAAGAAAGAGTCCCCAGTTTCCCACTGTTGTTCCCTTGAAAAAAAAAGTCCGTCTTTGTGTTAACTTGTCTCCGTTTTCTGTGATAAAAATATTGCTGCATATTGCAGATTGTCAAGATGTATCGAGAGGAAAAACATCTGAAAGTAATGAAATGTTTTCTGAGAAAAATGACGAAATATTTGTTGATGGAATTTTCGCTGATATGAATGATGATGATCAACCTCTATTGACGTGGTTTAAAGGTACCAGTCCCAAACAATTTATGCATGACCTATGTATGCATATTCTTGGATTTCAGATTTCCATCTGGTGTATTTTGTTATCAAAACTATTCTCTCTTCGACTTTGTTTTTTATATTTTATTTTCAGGAGCTTCACCTGTTGTGAGTCTTGGCCAAAGTGCCAAGGCAATTAATAAAAAAAACGAAAACGAAAATGAAATACTTTCTTCTGCAATTGCTACCAATGATAGCATGGACTCCTCTACACATCAGAAAACAATTACAAATGATTCAGGTAAGCTTATTTTTTATGCGCTTTTGTCTTCATAATCAAGATCTCTTGTGCTATTTAATTATTGTATTACTTTATTATTAGATTCAGGAGCCATGCTAGCTAGGAATCTCAAACAATGTTCCGAGGCTAGTGATAGAGAAGGTGAACTTGGAACACCTTCTGCTATAATTGTTCTCAGTGATAGTGTGGATAACAATCAGAGCTTGCCTTTCGTGAAGTGCTCTCCAATTTGGAAAACTATTGAATCTATGGAAATATTTCACAAGATACCACAGAAGCCACATTTTTCTCCTTTGGTAAATTGTAAGGAGTATTTTCGTGAAGGATTAGCAATAGCTCATATGGTAACATTTTCCAATTTGATGGAAAGGACGTCAAAGCTGCGGTTCTCTGATCCCAGCAGCAGCATCGAAAGAAGTTTGGAAATTCTTGCTGACTTGGAATTACATGGATTTGATGTTGAGGCAGTTCGAAATCGTTTAAACGACTTCTTGTTGAAGAAAGATAGGGAGCGTGAGCTTCAATTGGAGTACAAAAACGTTGAGAATGAAATCACGAAGAGTAATCTCGAGAAAGCTGAATTTGAGAAAGAGATCGACAAAATCCAACTGAAGATTAGAGAGTTTGCAGAAAAACTTGTGGCAGTTGCATCAATGAAAGAGATGAAGGAGCAGGAAATTTCTACATTGGGATCAAAATTGGACACAATCGGCGAAAATATAAAAAGCATTCAACTTGATTATGCATGTAGCTATTAGTCCATGTTAATGGGTATACATGTGGTGGCCTCTTTTTGTCACTTTTTGACCACTTGATGTTTGCAGGGTAGATTAACAACTAATCTTGGACAAATCCGCACTTTTGGTGTATTGATGGAAATGTAAATAAGAATTCAAACGTTTTTTCAAGTACTTAATCAGTCTATGTATATTAGTGTCTAAAATGTTAGCTGTTTGGTATTTGTTTGCACTTTTGAATTGGAGCAAGGGCCCCTTGTTAATTGCACAAAAGTTGGGTATACTTTCATAGTGTATGTTTGGTTATGTTAGGGGTGCTTGGAAGTTTAAATGAAAATTTTGTTTTTGTAATAAAAAATTATTTTAAACACAATTTATTTAATTCATATATGCAATATTTGAGACGTAGAGTATTATTTTTTGTATTTAGAGGTGTAAACGTTATCGTTACACATGTTATTAGCCAAATAAACAGATTAATTTAGGTATCTCTAGTGTCTTCAATATGAATTAGGATCCTCTCCATTTCAAATGGAAAGAATGAAAACTCCATTTCATTTGAAATGGAGAGTATCCTCCCTTGAATGTGTTCGATTATACTCATTTTTCCAAGAGTTTTATTTGTATTATAGAAGATTACTAAAATTAAGAACAAAGATGATTAGAGGAAAGAAAGCACTCTCATTGTATTTTCATGTATCTCAACCATTCTCTTTGCAATACTATTATTTATAGATATATGAATATCAATACTTGGAAGTTTCAAAACTCAAAAGTCAGGAGTTTCAAAACTTAAGGGACATGGGAGTTTCAAAATCATTACAATTAAAGATAGGAGGAATGAATCTAGACATTCATATATATTATAATTTTATAACACTCCCCCTTAGATGTCTATTGTGCAACAATACACATTGAAAGCTACCTCATTAAAAACCTTACCAGGAAAAATTCAATGAGAAAAAAACATTAGTTAAGGAAAAAAGAGTGCAACGCGTATTATCTCCCTCTCATAAATGTATCCTTAAGTCCTTCAGCTGTCGCATTCCAATATTGCGACGCAATCCTTCAAACGTTGCAGTTGGTAATGCTTTGGTGAAAAAATCTGTTAGATTATCTTTTGAGTAAATTTGCTGAACATCAATGTCACCAAACTTTTCAAGGTCATGTGTGAAAAAGAATTTCGGTGAGATGCGCTTTATTCTATCTCCTTTGATGTATCCTCCTTTTAATTGAGCTATACATGCAACATTGTCTTCATACAGAATGGTTGGAGTTTATTTGTTGAATTTCGGTGAGATGTGCTTTGTTCTATTTCCTTTGATGTATCCTCCTTTTAATTGAGCATTCTCAACTTGCTTCATGGATTGCAAGTATTTCAACATGATTAGATGAAGTGGCAACTAATGTTTACTTTGTAGATCCCTATGATATAGCAGTATCACTACACATGCATAAAGAGATAACCTGTTTAAGATCGACCTTTATGTGGATCAGATAAATATCCTGTATCAGCATATCCAACTAATTTATGATTATCATTATTTGAATAAAATAAGCCCATATCCATAGTTCCTCGTAGATAAAGAAAAATATGTTTAACCCCATTCCAATGTCTCCAGGTAGGAGAAGAGCTATATCTTGCTAACAAATTCACAGAGAATGTTATATCAGGTCGTGTATTATTAGCAAGATACATTAACGCACCAATTGCACTGATGTATGGTACTTCAGGACCAAGTAATTCTTCATTATCCTCATGAGGTCTAAAAGGGTCATTTTTCACATCAAGTGATCTAACTATAGAAAATAGAGAGAGAAATATTGAGAAACAATGGCTTGATGTTTTCATTGATTAAGAATGAATATATATATATATATATATATATATATATATATATATACACACACACACACAAGATTGAGTGTTGCCCAAGTATCTAAATAGGAAGCTATCCTAGAATTATGAGATTACAATTAATTACAAGGATACTAATTGCTAGAGTTATGGGATTACAATTAATTACAAGTATACTAATTGCAAGAATTATGGGATTACACTTAATTACAAGGATATTACAATATGTTGTATTTAATTATCTAATATGCCCCCTCAAGATGGAGCTCTTGTGGAGAGTCCAATCTTGGTCTTCAAGAACTGAAAGCGAGTGCGAGGGAGAGGTTTGGTTAAGATATCGGCTAATTGATCTTCGGAGGAAACATGGGTGACACGTAAAGCTCCAGTTTGTACTTGATCCCGAATAAAATGATAATCAATCGCAACATGCTTCATTCGTGAATGGAAGACAGGATTGGAACATAGATGAGTTGCCCCAACATTGTCACAATATATAATCGGAGCAGCAGAAATAGAAACACCAAGCTCAGATAAAAGAGAACAAATCCAACGTAACTCGGCAGCTGTAGCAGCAACAGAATGATATTCGGCTTCAGTGGAGGAGCGTGCAACTGTGCGTTATTTCTTGGAGGACCAGGATATCGGATTGCGACCGAGGTAAACAATATAAGCACTGGTGGAGGTGTAGTTGTCCTTATTGCCGGCCCATTCAGCATCTGAGAAGGCATGAAGAGATAAAGGTGTGTTGTGGTGCAATGCAAGACCATGATCAACTGTACCAGAAAGATAGCGAAGCAGGCGCTTAACAACATTCCAATGATCAGTAGTAGGTCGATGCATGAATTGGGACAACTTATTAACAGCATATGCAATATCAAGACGAGTGAGACATAAATATTGGAGACTACCAACAACTTATCTGTATTCAGAAGGATAGGTCAAAGCAGTGCCGGAAAGAACTGTAAGTGTGGGCTCGGTGGCAAGAGGAGTGGTGGCAGATTTGGTGCCAGCCATATTTGTGCAAGTGAGAAGATATGTGATATACTTTCGTTGAGAGAGAAGTACACCAGTAGAAGTAGTTGCAACTTCAACACCAAGAAAGTAAGTCAAATTCCCAAGATCTTTAATGGAAAATCTTTTGCCAAGAAGATAAATAAAATGTTGAACTATCGTGGTATTGTTTCCCGTAATAATTATGTCATCAACATACACAAGAAGATAGACTAGATTACCGCAGGTGTTGAAGACAAAGAGGGATGTGTCTGCATGAGAGTTTGTAAATCCAGATGCGACAAGAAATTGTCGGAGCTCATGGTACCATGCTCGTGGTGCTTGTTTGAGACCATATATAGCCTTGTGTAACTTGCACACATATGAGGGAGTATCACGATCCAGAAAACCCGACGGTTGCGCCATAAAAACATCTTCAGAGAGATGACCTTGTAAAAAGGCATTGTTGACATCAAGTTGGCGAAGAGACCACCCACGACTAATAGCAAGGCTGAGTACCAAGCGAATAGTGGTAGGTTTAACAACCGGACTGAATGTGTCATGATAATCAACACCAGGACGTTGATGGAACCCTTTAGCAACTAGTCGTGCTTTGTACCTATCAATGGAGCCATCAGGTAAACGTTTAATTCGAAAAATCCATTTACAACCAACAAGATTTTGCGTGGAATTAGGTGGGACAAGTTCCCATGTGCCATTTCGCATAAGAGCATCATACTCCTCGGACATAGCCTGGCGCCATTTAGTATCTTTAAGTGTTTGGTTCAATGTATGCGGCTCAAGTTGAGGGTTCAATGTAGCGGTAAGATTAAGTTTCTGAATTGGTTTATGGATTTTGTTTTTAGCACGAGTGGTCATGGTGTGGGTGTTGGTGGGTGGTATTAGAGGAGGAGGGTCTGGAGAGACTGGTAAAGAAGAAGAGGGTTGGTTGTGTGGATTATTATTGGTGGTGGGGGAATGTTCTGGTAGAGAAGATGAGGAGTGGTCGACCGGAGATTGTTTGTGAGAGGAATTCGAGTCCGAGGGCGAGGCTGTGGAGGGTGTGTTGAGTGGTCCAACCGTAACGGGAAGAAATGACGCTGATGGAAACCAATTTGGGAGTGTGTCGGGGCTAGGACGACTTAGATGACATTGAATGGATTTGAATGGAAAAACAGATTCCACGAATCGAACATGACGGGATGTATAGAGTGTAGAAGTAGAAGGATCAAGACAGAGATAGGCACTTTGGGTGAGGGAGTACCCAACAAACACACAAGGGATGGAGCGAGACTCAAGTTTGTGACTAGAATAGGGACGATGCCATGGATAGCATAAACAACCAAAAATACGGAGCTTTGTGTAGTTTGGTGGAGAGCAGAATAGTGACTCATAAGGAGAGGAAAGGGAAAGTGTGGGAGTGGGCATACGATTAATGAGATACACTGCGGTGGCAAATGCATAGTGCCAATATGTGAGCGGGAGTGAGGCATGAGTAAGTAGAGAAAGACCAGTTTCAACAATATGTCGATGTCGGCGCTCGGAGAAACCATTGTGTTCAGGTGTATGTGGGGGAGAGGTAAGATGAGAAATTTCATGAAGGGACAAAAATTGATCTAATGCTCGATATTCTCCACCATTATCGGAGTAAAGAGTGACAATGGAGTGTTTGAAGTAATTTTCTACTAGTGCTTTGAAGCGGATAAAAACATCACAGACATGCGATTTCTTCTTTAAGGGGTAATACCATACATAACGAGTAAAGTAATCAACGAAAATAACATAATACTTGAAATAATCAACAAAATAAACGGGAGAAGTCCAAACATCAGAGAATATGAACTGCAAGGGATGAGAGGAAACAATTGTTGATGTAGAAAATGGAAGCTTGTGACTTTTATTGCTTAAACATGCATTACAATGAGACTTGTGTGAGATAGAGTAAGGTAAAGAAAATGTTGACATAACATGCTGCAGAATATGTGATGATGGATGACCTAATCTAGAGTGCCACTCGGAGGAAGTGGTCTTGACACTGAAAAAAGCAATGAGCGGAGACGATAATTGTGGAGAGGAGGTTGGCCACTCATAGACACCATCTTTAGACTTTCCCGTTAAAAGAATTGCTCCAGTGCTCAAGTCCTTCACATGACAAATAGTGGGTAAGAATTCAATAGAAGCATGATTTGTATTGCAAAATTGATATATAGAAATAAGGTTCTTTTTCATGTTAGGCACGCAAAGGATATTATGTAAATTGAAGGTGTGAGTAGGGGTAGGAAGTGTGGTGGAACCGGTATGGGTAATGTGAAGACCCGAGCCATCGTCGATCATAACGTCATCAGACTCTGCATAAGGAGTGTGAAGTGAAAGATTATTCAAGTCTGTGGTAACATGGTGTGACGCCCCACTATCAAGTAGCCAGGTGGGACTGTTGGTGTTCTCAAGAGATGCAAAGTGTGCCCGCGGTTGCCATGGAGTAGTTGGACGTGGAGCTAGTGGACGTGATGCCGATGGAGCCAACGAGGATTGGGCGTTGACAAGACGATAAAGGGAGCAATTTTTGACAGTGTGTCCTTGAATACCACAACCTTGGCAATACCCAAGATATGGACGTGGTGGAGATCGATCATTACAAGGAACATTAGATTGTTGTCCTTGATTGTGAAATGTGGCTGTGGAAGGACGCCAAGGAAGGGGAGAAGGCCGCCAAGAGTGATTGTTGCGTTTGTTGATAGGATTGGCGGTGGCTGAAAGGAATGATGGTGGTGCATGTGATTGTTGGAGAGATGCCTTCTTGTTAATGAGTTTTTCATGAATTTCAGCAAAGGAGATGGGTGTCTCACGTGCATTAACTGCGTCAACAATTCCTTTGTATTCTTCACCAAGACCATCAAGAATCTTATCAATAAGATCTTCTTCATCAACGGGTTTGCCAAGAAGAGCAAGTTCATCAGCCCTATTCTTTATAAATTGCATATATTCGGAGATCGTCTTGGAACCCTTGGCATAGTGTTTTAATTGGTCCTTAATTTGTTTGATGTGACCATGGGATGGTTTGGCATAGGTGTTAGCCAAGGTGGTCCAGGCTTCTTGAGAGGTGGTAGTGCGGGTAAGAAGAGGTTGAATAGGTAGAGAAACTGCACCAAGGAGTGCACTGAAGAGAAGACGATCTTGGCGCTTCCATGTTGTGTAAGCTGGATTTGGAGCAGACTTACCATTAGCAGTGACTGTTGCTGTGGGACTGGGATGAGACCCGTCAAGAAATCCATAGAGATCATATCCTTCTAATAGACTTCGGATTTGGAGGTTCCATGTGATGTAATTGGTGGTGGTCAATTTTGTGATGTTTGAAGTGTTGATGGTAACAAGTGGATTATTTGGGTCTTGGGTATTTTGAATGGTGGTATAAGCAGCGGAAGATGCAGAGGTGTCTTCGGAAGCCATTATGGTTGAAGAAGAACTATGAGCAAAAAATAAAAACAAAATAAAACAAGGGAGGAAGAAACAGGTCAGGAACGTGGGAGCTTTGATACTATATAGAAAATAGAGAGAGAAATATTGAGAAACAATGGCTTGATGTTTTCATTGATATATATATATATATATATATATATATACAAGATTGAGTGTTGCCCAAGTACCTAAATAGGAAGCTATCCTAGAATTATGGGATTACAATTAATTACAAGGATACTAATTGCTAGAGTTATGGGATTACAATTAATTACAAGGATACTAATTGCAAGAATTATGAGATTACACTTAATTATAAGGATATTACAATATGTTGTATTTAATTATCTAATACTAACAACCATTGGGGTACTCAATGTATATGCTTTATCCATATAAAATCTTTTAAGAACCTTTTCTGTGTAAGTTGACTGATGAATAAGAATTCCATCTGTTAAATGCTCAATCTGCAAGCCGAGACAAAATTTTATTTTTCCAAAATCTTTAATTTCAAATTCTTTCTTTAAACAATTCATTGTCTTCGGAATCTCTCCATGAGTTCCAATAATATTTAAATCATCAACATACACAACAATAATAGCAAAACCAGATTCCGACTTCTTTATAAAAATACATGGGCATATAGGGTTATTATTATACCATTCATTCAATAAAAAATCACTAAGACGATTATACCACATTCGTCCTGGTTGCTTTAACCCATATATGAACCTTTGCAACTTGATTGAGTAAACTTCCCGGAGATTTGAATTATATGCTTCAGGCATTTTAAATCCTTCAGGGATTTTCATATAAACATCATTATCAATTGGCCCATATAAATAAGCTGTAACAACATCCATTAGACACATATCTAGTTTTTCATGAGTTGCCAGGCTAATAAGATACCACAATGTAATTGCATCTACCACATGAGAATATGTGTCATCGTAATCAATGTCAGGTCTTTGTGAAAACCCTTGTGCCACAAGTCGTGCCTTATATCTTACGATTTCATTTTCCCCATTTTTTTTTCACACAAACACCCATTTGTATCCAACTGGTTTTACTTCTTCGGGTGTTTGGACTATAGGTCCAAAAACTTCACGTTTTACAAGTGAATTTAATTATGTCTGGATTGCTTCTTTCCATTTTGGCCAATCATTTCCGCGTCTACATTCTTCGACAGAATTAGGCTCAAAATCCTCATTTTCATTAATGATATCAAGCGATATATTATATGAAAAAATGTTGTCAACAACTATCTCACTTCGGTTCCATCTTTTCTTTGTAGAGACATAACTTATTGAGATCTCATCATTTTTATTATTTTCAGGTACCTGAACCTCTTCTGGGGTTTTATGATTGGTTATGTCTATATCTTCATGAATATTTTGCTCCTCAATAATGCCAACTTGTTTATTTACTTCTTTTCTTTTTCGAGAATTTTTGTCTTTCGTACCGATTGGTCTACCACGCTTTTGGCATGCCTTAGACTCATTTGCTACATTATTTGCGGATTGTCCTATTGGGACTTCAATCCGAGCTGGAGCATTTACAGCTTGTGACGCCCCCAAAATAGGTATACATCACCTATTCTGAGTCGCCAAATACATGGTACAAAAATAACTACAACATCATTGCTATAATTATCGTGCAAAATACGACAACACATAAACTGTGAGCTTAAATACAAATATTGTCTTCTAGACAATATCCACACTCAAATAATTCCTCATTATAATTATTAAAACACTATTTTATAAAATAGTGAGGACTGCTAACACAACTGACTGAAAATATCACTCCACACCCCGACTAGTTCCCGTTATATTCTTGCCTCATGAGAAAAATGAAACAAAAAAGAAAAGGGTGAGCTCAACTAGCCCAGTAAAGAATATTATAACTAAGATAATATACAACAAATTATCATTAGTCTTCAACAGGAAAAAAAATCTGATAAAATATAATAGACAACAAGTTTTAGATCAACAATTGCAGCGAAAACAACAATCCATTAGAAGAGTCGAGTAGAGAATGAATTCTACTATTTTCTAAGATTTAAAAGTCTATCATCAATATTTTATCCCTGTAACATCAATCAATATACATCTTGAATCAAATATTCATCTTTGCACTACAGGCCAAAGATATTCATCATTTAATCATTCATCTTTGCACTACAGGCCAAAGATATTCAGTAATATCATCATTTAAGACAGAGGATGATGAAAAATATTTTAAAGAAACGAATCCACTGAGATAAAAGGACAAAGATTAGGAATTCGTACTTTAGATAATCCAAGTTCAAAAACGCTCCATAATATACCATAGTGGAGTAAAATTTAAGAATGAAGATCAAAACATGGATACAATCAAAGATAGTAACCATAATAGACATCTTGGACAAAGAAGAGAAAATTTTATTTTTCTGTGAATAGTGCCGTATACGTGAATAGTGCCGTATACGTGAATAGTAATCCCGACACAAAAAGATAGAAATTTCACAATTCATATCAATATTTCAGCATAATGATATTGAAGGAAATAATATCATTTACGAAAAAAATAACATCTCTTACCTCAAAATAACAGTACTTCTGATCGGAATATCGGATGTAAAGCTGAAGAAAACTTGCACTGAATAGCAATTCTCAAAGTATCTAAATACTCACAAAAATACGCTTGATAATATAGAGAGAGAAAACTTATGTTTCTGGTGTGATTTTTAATTCTAATCTAAGCGCCTATTTATAGAAAATGCCAGAACGCCAAAGCAGACTAAATAATAAAATAATAATATTCCATAACAATTTCAAGCACGCCACATGACCATCACTCCACTTTTGAAAAACCAATTCAACACATTTTCCACCAAAAATAAAAGTGGGTCCCACCCATAATTTTAATAAAAATATTTAATTTCTGAAACTTCAATAATTCATAATAAGTAGCCCTTTTATCAAAAAAATATGAATTTTATGTCCATTCCATAGGAAATTAAATTCTCTACAACTTTGTAGTTTTAAATTTTTCTAAATTCAAAACGAAAAATGTCTGAAATTCACATACGGACGATTTTTAATACCTCCATTCCGACAAATTATTGATAAAACACCTCAGTATTAATTCCTTCATTTATAACCATAAATATTTCCATCATTTATATCCACATAAAATAAATATTTTCTTATCATATAAATTAATAATTAATTATTAACAAATAATATTACAGAATCACAATTATGACAACCAGGTCATTCCCAGGAAAGAGGGGGCTTTTCGATAAGAATTTCTCCTTACTGGCGCACAATTAGGTGACCAAACCTCTCCTTAGACAGAACTTTCTTAGACATTGCCAATAATGCTATCTAATAATATTATTCAAATAATATGAATTATTAATCTAATAATGAGAAATACTGTACAATGACAATTATTGAAACAACAATAATATAAAATATCAACGCAACAATTATTGAATCAGTAAAATAAAATATTGAATATTAATTACTGTAACAATTATTGAGTAGTGCCTTTAAGAATCAATAATTCAAAAATACTGTGCAATACCGTGTGCTATTGTGCAACCACGCGTATTACTGTATTTTAACCACCGGGTATTCCAACAGTGTTAACGGTAACAATTACGTTGTTATTTATAAAAACTCATATTTGTCATTTTCTTTATCCGACCGTTTTCCGTTATGGGGCCCACAAATGGCCGCGCCATCGTACGAATATTCCCTGACAACAAGAATATTCCACGACCAAATGAATATTTCCCGACAACAATGAATATTTTATAACCACTTGCTTATTTTGTAAAATTTGCACATTTCACCCATAACCAAAGAATTATATCAAATTAACACCTTATTATTTAAAATAATAATTAGAGGAAACTCGATTTTAAGTTGGAATCTTACAACCTCCTCTCCTTATGAAATTTCGTCCTCGAAATTGACGTACGTACCTGGTGTTTCGAAAAGGTGAGGGTACCTCACTTTCATTTTTGATTCCAACTCCCAGGTCATTTCTTCAATAGCATGGTTCCTCCACAAAACCTTAACTTGTGGTATAACCTTGGTGCGTAGGACATGCTCTTTTCTATCCAAGATCTTAACAGGTACCTCCTTGTACGTTAAATCTTTAGCTATCTTGTCTGGTTCTAACTCAATAATATGGTTCGGGTCTTTCATATATTTACGAAGCACAAATATGTGAAACACATTATGAACACGAGACATGCTTAGAGGTAATGCGAGTCTATAGGCCACATTTCCTATTCGGTCAAAAATCTCAAATGGACCAACAAATCGTGGATTGAGCTTTCCTCTCTTCCTAAATCTTGTAACTCCTTTCCATGGAGCAATACGTAACAATACATGATCCCCAATATTAAATTCCACGTCCTTTCGATGAAGATCCGCATAACTCTTTTGTCGATCTTGTGAGGTTTGAATACGTTGCCGAATCATTTGGATCTTTTCCGTAGTTATGCGTACCAATTTTGGTCCCAACAACGTTGCTTCACCCACCTCGTCCCAGCATACTGGAGAACGATATTTTCATCCATACAACGCCTCGAATGGAGCCATACCTATACTTGCTTGATAACTGTTGTTGTAGGAGAATTCCACCAATGGTAAGTACTTATCCCAACTTCCTTTGAAATCTAGGACACAGAGTCTTAATAGATCTTCAAGAGTTTGAATAGTCCTTTCTGATTGCCCGTCCGTTTGAGGATGGTATGCCGAACTGAATCGTAAATCCGTGCCCATAGCTTTCTGCAAGCTAACCCAAAATCGTGAAGTGAATCTTGGGTCACGATCCGAAATTATGGATACTGGTATGCCATGTAATCTCACAATCTCATTCACGTACATATGAGCAAGATGTTCAAGGGAATAAGTCTCTTGTATCGGCAAGAAATGAGCAGACTTGGTTAATCTATCAACAATAACCCAAATCGCATCTATGCTTTGAGAAACCTTGAGAAGACCCGTAACGAAATCCATAGTAATGTGTTCTCATTTCCATTTTGGAATCTCAAGTGGTTGCAATGTACCCTTTGGCACTTGATGCTCCGCCTTTACACGTTGACAAGTTAAACACCTCGAGATAAACTCCGCGATCTCTCTCTTCATATTGCTATACCAAAATGTATGTCAAAGATCATGATACATTTTGGTACTCCCAGGATGGATTGCAAACGGTGTGTTGTGTGCCTCCATCATGATTCTATGCTTCAAGTTAGAATCGTTAGGAACACAAAGTCTGAATTTTACTTGAAGTATTCCTTCTTCATCGATTCTTACTTTTAGAATAACACCTTCTTGCACTTTCTTCTTCATACGCATCAGCTCCAAGTTCGTAGCTTGAGCAACTTTAACTTTATCGATTAATGTCTGTTTTACTCGTATGTTTGATATCATCACGTGGGTACTTGGAGCCTTTACCTCTATTTCCATCCTTTGCAAGTCATACAAAATGGGCCTTTGTGTTAACAACATTGCACTCGTACCCGCATATGATCTTCTACTCAATGCGTCAGCTACCATGTTCGCTTTTCCAGGATGGTATTGGATGGTATGGTCGTAATCTTTAAACAACTCGAGGCAACGTCGTTGCCGCATGTTGAGTTTCTTTTGGGTGAAGAAATATTTGAGGCTTTTATGATCTGTATAGATCTCCACTTTCTCCCTATACAGGTAGTGTCTCCAGATTTTTAACGGAAAAACGACAGCTGTCAACTCTAGATCATGAGTAGGATAATTCTTCTCATATTCTTTGAGTTGTCGCGAAGCATAGGCTATGACTTTCCTATGTTGCATAAGAACACATCCTAAACCTTTGCCTGAAGCATCGCTGTAGATAACAAATCCATCCGAACCAGATGGTATTGTCAGAACAGGTGCCGAAATGAGTCTCCTCTTGAGCTCTTGGAAACTCTTCTCGCATTCCTCGCTCCATACGAAATTTATATTTTTCTGAGTCAGCTCAGTTAACGGAGTAGCGATTCGAGAAAATCCTTCCACGAATCTCCGATAATAACTAGTTAAACCCAAAAAGCTACGTACTTCAGTCACCGACTTCGGTTGCTCCCAACTTTGTATGGCTTTAATCTTCATTGGGTCAATAGATACTCCATGTTTTGACACCACGTGTCCAAGGAATGCTATTTTCTCAAGCCAGAACTAGCATTTCTTCAGCTTGGCATATAGCTTATTGTCACGAAACCTTTGCAGTACCAGCTTCAAATGGTGCTCATGATCTTCACGACTTTTGGAATAGATGAGGATGTCATCAATAAAGACAACAACGAACTATTTCAAATATTCTTTGAACACACGGCTCATCATATCTATGAAAATAGCAGGAGTATTAGTCAATCCAAAATACATGACTAAGAATTCATAATGCCCATACCAAGTTCTGAATGCAGTTTTCAGAATATCCTCCGTTTTAATCTTTAGCTGATGATATCCAAAACGAAGATCGATCTTTGAAAAGAATTGTGCTCCTTGCAACTAGTCAAACATGTCATCAATGCGAGGTAGCGGATATCTATTCTCGATGGTGACATGGTTCAATTCTCGATAGTCGATACAAAGTCGCATACTCCCGTCTTTCTTCTTTACGAATAAAATAGGAGCACCCCAAGGAGATGTAGTAGGATAAATAAAACCGATGTCTAACAACTCCTGTAGTTGGACCTTTAACTCCTAAAGTTCAATAGGAGCCATTCGATATGGGGTTTGTACCAGGTTCAAGGTCAATAAAGAATTTAACTTCACGTTCTGGGGGTAGACCGAGAAGTTCTTCAGGAAATACGTCAGGAAATTCACTAACAATAGAAATATTATTCAAATCTGACGTATTCTTGTTCAAGTCCGTGACATGGGCTAAGAAAGCTTGACATCCATTATTCAATAAACGAATAGCTTTATGGCTTGATATGACAGTGATTGACTTTAGTGGTTTGGTTGCTTGAATTCGCATAATAGGTTGGTTAGGAATATGAAAACTAACAACCTTATGAAAATAATCAATTTTGACATGATGAATAGTTAACCAAGCAATCCTTAAAATCACATCAAATGCAAGTATTTTCAAAGAAATAAGATCGACAGGTAATGTGATGGTGCCAACTTGGATCAAGCAAGATTTATAAACAGTGGATATAATGAAAGTTTCTCCTAACGGAGTCTCAACAGATAAGTTAAAGTCTAATTTTTTCGAAGTCAAGTTCAAACGTTGAGCACAAGCAGGAGAGATAAAAGAATGGATAGAATCGGTATCTAATAAGGTATAAACTTCGCAAGAATTTATGATTAGCTTACCCGTGATCACCTCGTTCGGATTTCTCGTATTTTGGCCAGTCACGATAAACGCTCTTCCAGGAACCACTGACTTTGACTTGTCTGGAACAGCCTTCGGAGTCACCATTCCTACTGAACTTGGTTTTGCTACAAGAAAATCTCTAGCTATATGACCTTCCTTTCCACAGTTATAACACACCTTGGATTGTTATGGACAGTTTGGACTGATATGTCCCTCTTTCCCGCATTTGTAACATACGACCGGTGGTCGTTCTCCTCCCCTAGAAACAGTTAATGTTGGTGTTGACGTCTTCACATTGTCATTATTGTACCTTCTCTTCTTGAAATCTTCTCCGACTCGCTTCTTCTATTATTATGGCCACGATTACCACCAGAATGGTTACCGCTTTTGTCCGAATATTTTTCTCTCCGCTGGTTTTCATTGCTCCGATGACTGCTGTCACCGGTATGACCCTGGTTGTGGTCCCTTGGTTGAACATACTAATTATCTCGCTCTAATAATTGAGCCCTGTTTACAACATCTGAATATAAAGAAAATTTGTGAGAAATAAGATATTGCCGAATCTCGGGTTTCAGACCTCTCAGAAATATCCGTGTCATTCGTTCCTCATTCTCTACCAAATGAGGTGCAAACCTGGATAACTCTGAGAACTTAGCTCGTACTGGGACACAGTCATGTTGTTCTGTTCCAGTATAATAAACTCTAACTCCTTCATATGACGAGTACTTTCAGGAAAGTACTTGTCATTGAACAGTTTCTGAAACGTTTCCCAAGACATATTGAGTGCGTCTGGCTGGGTACGCTTCACAGATTCCCACCAGTAATCTGCCTCACCACGGAACATAAAGGTGGCGAATGGAACCTTCTGTTCCTCCGTGCATCCCAAGACATCAAATATCTTGGTAATTTGCTTGACCCATGTTTTCGCCTTGATCAGATCCGACTTTCTCGCAAATTTTGGTGGTCCCAACTCTTTAAACTGCTTGGCTGTGACAAGCCATGCATTGCTATCATTTCCACCCATATTTTGTACACTAGTCTCCCTCGTCTGATTTTGTATGAACTGTAAAAAGCTTCTAAATATCCTATCATTCATCATTTGTTCGGTAGTGTTGTTTACAGGAGGAATATTGCCTTCCTATTGCACGTTCCCCTGGGTGGTGATTAAAGGTGTCTCCACGGTCTCATTCACTCCATTGTTAACATTCTCGGCTGCTGTTCTCAAATACTGCCATAAAACAAAGGGTTAATTAACATATCACATATTAACCATATACTCCGACTGACCAACCAAATAAGCTTAGGTATAACACACTAGCAAGGATTACTCGTCTCTTCCCTCCTAGTTTTATTCCCCGATCTCCGTCAGAGACCATATCTCTAAGCCCTGATACCAACTGTGACGCCCCCAAAATAGGTATACATCACCTATTCTAAGTCGCCAAATACATGGTACAGAAATAACTACAACATCATTACTACAATTGTCGTGCAAAATACAACAACACATAAACTGTGAGTTTAAATACAAATATTATCTTCTAGACACTATCCACACTCAAATAAGTCCTCATTACAATTATTGAAACACTATTTTACAAAATAGTGAGGACTGCTAACACAACTGACTGGAAACATCACTCCACAGCCCGACTAGTTCCCACTATATTCTCGCCTCCTGAGAAAAATAGAACAAAAAAGAAAAGAGTGAGCTCAACTAGCCCAGTAAAGAATATTATAACTAAGATAATATACAATAAATTATCATTAATCTTCAACAGAAAAAAAAATCTGATAAAATATAATAGACAACAAGTTTTAGATCAACAACTGCAACGAAAATAATAATCCATTAGAAGAGTCGTGTAGAGAATAAATTCTACTATCTTCTAAGATTTAAAAGTCCATCATCAATATTTTATCCTTGTAACATCAATCAATATACATCTTGAATCAAATATTCATCTTTGCACTACAGGCCAAAGATATTCATTTGTATCACCAGTTGATCATGTTCATCTAAACACTTGTTTATCTTTGCATTACGGGCCAAAGATATTCATCAGTTAATCATTCATCTTTGCACTACAGGCCAAAGATATTTAGTAATATCATCATTTAGGACTGAGGATGATGAAAAATATTTTAAAAAAACGAATTCAGTGAGATAAAAGGACAAAGATTAGGGATTCGTATTTTAGATAATCCAAGTTCAAAAATGCTCTATAATATACCATAGTGGAGTAAAATTCAAGAATGAAGATCAAAACATGGATACAATCAAAGATAGTAACCATAATAGACATCTTGGATAAAGAAGAGAAAATTTTATTTTTCTGTGAATAGTGCCGTATTTGTGAATAGTGTCGTATACGTGAATAGTAACCCAACATAAAAAGGTAGAAATTTCACAATTCATATTAATATTTTGGCATAATGATATTGAAGGAAATATATCATTTACGAAGAAAATAACATCCCTTACCTCAAAATAACAGTACTTCTGATCGGAATATCGGATATAAAGCCGAAAGAAACTTGCACTGAATAACAACTCTCAAAATATCTAAATACTCACAAACATGCGCTAGATAATATAGAGAGAAAAAATTTATGTTTCTGGTGTGATTTTCAATTGTAACCTAAGCACCTATTTATAGAAAAATGCTAGAAAGCCAAAGCAGACTAAATAATAAAATAATAATATTCCATAACAATTTCAACCATGCCACATGACCAGCACTCCACTTTTGAAAAACTAATTCAGGACATTTTCCACCAAAAACAAAAGTGGGTCACACCCATAATTTTAATAAAAATATTTAATTTCTGAAACTTCAATAATTCATAATAAATAGCCCTTTTATCAGAAAAATATGAATTTTATGTCCATTCCCTAGGAAATTAAATTCTCTGCAACTTTGTAGCTTTAAGTTTTTCTAAATTCTAAACGAAAAA
This sequence comes from Panax notoginseng, assembly GCA_016801055.1. NCBI lineage: Eukaryota > Viridiplantae > Streptophyta > Magnoliopsida > Apiales > Araliaceae > Panax > Panax notoginseng. The sequence goes on from CM029017.1 coordinate 32,452,251, forward strand.
TGTCCGAAATCCACACACGGACGGCTTTTAATACCTCTATTCCGACAAAATACTGATAAAACACCTTAACATTAATTCCTTCATTTATAACCACATAAAATAAATATTTCTATTATTTATATCCACATAAAATAAATATTTTCTTATCATATAAATCAATAATTAATTATTCACAAATAATATTACAGAATCATAATTATGACAACCAAGTCGTTCCCAGGAAAGAGGGGGCTTTCCAATAAGGATTTCTCCTTACTGGCGCGCAATTAGGTGACCAAACCTCTTCTTAGACAGAACTTCCTTAGACATTGCTAATAATGCTATCTAATAATATTATTCAAATAATATGAATTATTAATCTGGTAATGAAAAATACTGTGCAATGACAATTTTTAAAATAACAATAATATAAAATATCAACGCAGTAATTATTGAATCAATAAAATAAAATATTAAACAATAATTACTGTAACAATTATTGAGTAGTGCCTTCTTACGTAAGAATCAATAATTCAAAAATACTTGGCAATACCGTGTGGTACTGTGCAACCACGCGTATTACTGTATTTTAATTACCAGGTTTTCCAACAGTGTTAACCGTAACAATTACGCCGTTATTTATAAAAACTCATATTTGTCATTTTCTTCATCTGACCGTTTTCAGTTATGGGGCCCACAAATGGCTGCGCCATCGTACGAATATTTCCCGACAACAAGAATATTCCACGACCAAATGAATATTACCCGACAACAATGAATATTTTATAACCACTTGTTTATTTTGTAAAATTTACACATTTCATCCATAACCAAAACATTATATCAAATTAACACCTTATTATTCAAAATAATAATTAGAGGAATTTCGATTTTATTTATGAATAAGTTGGGGTCTTACACAATTGGAATATGAGATTTGGTTACTTCTTTTGAGTTAGTGAATACATTGGGTAGCTGATTTGCTATATCTTGTAAATGAAGTATCTTTTGAACTTCTTGTTCACATAGTTTTGTGCGAAGATCAAAATTCAATAATGACAATGCATTCCATGTAATATCTTTATCCAGCTGTTTAATTTCTCCCCCTATTTTTGGGAACATAGTCTCATCAAAATGAAAGTCGGTAAATCGTGCCGTAAATGAATATCCTGTTAAGGGTTCAAGATATTTAATTATTGATGGGGACTCAAACCCAATATATATACCTAGCCTCCTTCGAGGACCCATCTTTATACGTTGTGGAGGATAAATTGGAACATATACCGCACAACCAAATATTCGTAGATGGGAAATATCTGGCTCATGACCAAAAACCAAGTATAATGGGGAGATTTGTGATATGATGTTGGCCTAATGCGAATAAGTGCTGCTGCATGTAAAATAGTGTGCCCCCAAACAAAGACAGGAAGTTTTGTTCTCATGAGCAATGGTCTTGCAATTAACTGGAGGAGTTTAATAAATGATTCAGCAAGACCATTCTGAGTATGAACATAAATAACATGATATTCATTATTTATCCCAAGTGACATGCAATAATCATTAAATATTTGGGATGTGAATTCACCAGCATTCTCAAGACAAATAGTCTTTATTGTATGATCTAGAAATTGTGCTCGTAATCTAATAATTTGAGCAAGTAATCTTGCAAATGCCAAGTTGCGAGTTGATAATAAACACACATGTGACCATCTTGCAGATGCATTTATTAAAGCCATAAAATATCTAAATGGTCCACTTGGTGGGTGAATAGGCCCACAAATATCTCCTTGAATACTTCGAGAAATCTTGGGGATTCAATCCCAACTTTAACTGGTGATGGTCTAATGACCAATTTGCCTTGAGAACAAACAGCACACGAGAATTCCTTAAATTGAAGAATCTTCTGGTTCTTTAATGGATGACCATGTGAATTCTCAATAATTCTTCGCATCATTATTGATCTAGGATGACCCAATCGGTCATGCCAAATAATAAAATTATTTGGTTCATTGAACTTCTGGTTCATTATTGCATTGACTTCAATTGTACTAATACTTGTATAGCACAAACCTGAAGATAAAACGAGTAATTTTTCCAATATTTATTTTCTAGTAGAGACATTTGATATGATGTAAAGATATTCTATACCATTGTCATTGGTTGTCTCAATATGGTACCCGTTAAGTCGTATATCTTTAAAACTTAGCAGATTCCTCGATTTAGTGGAAAACAAGGCATTATCAATAATAAATTTTGTTCTACTAGGAAGAATTATATTGGTTCTTCCAGAGCCTTCAATCAAGTCTGCTGAACCTGATATTGTATTCACTTTTGCTTTCATCATTCTTAGATTTGAAAAATATTGCTTGTCTGAGAATGGTATGTGTCGTTGCACTATCTGCTAAGCATATATCTCCACCACTAATATTAGTCTCATTTATAGCATGACGCAAATCCATATTTTTTTCATAAAAAGGAATAAATATATAATAAGTTCATAATAAGACATAATATTAATAACACAATCCATTACATTAAATAAACCAACAAGAAATGAAGAAAATAAAATACATTAGAATATATTAGCATAAAAGAAATACACTTAAAAAGGATTAACATAATTTTGAACTAATTATTTTCATTACAAGAAATATTAACTTGCTCATTATTTTGCTCAAAGAAATCTGCAACGTCAAGGTGTGTCATATCCAAAGGATCAAAATAAATATCATCATTATCTTGATGTGGATGAGAAAAATTTATTTCTATGTTATTCTCCTTTCCTTTCAATAAGGATTGATATAAATCAACAAGATGTTTGGCTGTACGACAGGTACGAGACCAATGTCCTTTCATTCCACACCGATAACATATATTTTCTTCCTTCTTGGTATCTTTGTTATTTATATTCTTCCACCTTTCTTGTTTCTCCTCATTCTTTGAAGGTTTGGTATCATGGTTGCGATAATTAAACCGTCCACGCCCATGCCCGCATCCACGACCTCTATTACGACCACGACCACGACCACGACCACGACCACGACCACGACCACGACCACGACCACGACCATAATTATTATTATATGTTATATCATTCACTTCAGGGAATGGAGCTGAACCAGTTGGTCGAGATTCATGATTTTTCATTAAAAGTTCATTATTTTGTTCAACCACAAGGAGACATGAAATCAGTTCAGAATATTTCTTAAAACCTCGTTCTCTATATTGTTGCTGCAGGAGCACATTCGAGGCATGAAAAGTAGAGAATGATTTTTCTAACATATCTCCGTCAGTGATATTATCTCCACATAATTTCAATTTAGAACTGATTTTAAACATTACAGAATTATATTCACTTACTGATTTAAAATTCTGCAATCGTAAATGTATCCAATCACAACGAGCTTTTGGGATAATAACTGTCTTTTGATGGTCATATTTTTCTTTCAAATTTTTCCAAAGAATAAGTGGATCTTTTATTGTGAGATACTCTAACTTCAACTTCTCATGGAGATGATGGCGTAAGAAAATCATGGCCTTTGCCTTGTTTTGACTAGGTGTTTCATTACCATCTTTAATGGTGTCTCCAAGGCCCATGAAATTAAGCTGAATTTCGGCATTAAGGATCCATGGCAAATAATTCTTACCCGTAATATCAAGTTCTACGAACTCAAGTTTGGCAAGGTTTGTCATTGTAACTTCATGCAAAAAAAATATCAAAAATCATTAGAAATTTAGTTTATTATAACTATCCACATGTGCATGAATATCTGGTTATAAAAATTATATAAGCATACAATATATATTTAGTCATACAATATAAAGAATGATGATGAATAACAAAAATGAGAGATCAATATATGTGTGTGTGTGTGTTATAGCATTTAAATAGACTCAAAATATTAAAATATAATTTTCAAATATGCTACCATGCCAAAAATAAAAACATCCCAACAGTTGAATAATCATCCAATTGATATGATATTGGCAAAGTTGCTGACCAACAATATTAGATTGTAATCATCACCTAAACTAGAACAATAGTTTTATTGGATATTTATTTATTATGTGCATGCATATATTTCCGGTAAGTACAACGAACTCTAATCATAGATTATGAATGGAATAGCATGCAGTATGTTGTGCTAAAAAATTGCGTATCCACACACACACACACACACACACACACACACACACACACACACACACACACACACACACACACACACACATATATATATATATATATATATATATATATATATATATATATATACCTTCTCCTTCAAATCAAATATGATTATCTTCAAGACAAAGGTGAGGAGCAATTCGTGCTGATAACGTATTATAAAAGATTACTAAAATTAAGAACTAAGATAATTAGAGGAAAGAGAGCATTCTCATTGTATTTTCATGTATCTCAACCATTCTCTTTACAATGCTATTATTTATAGATATATGAACATCAATACTTGGAGGTTTAAACTTGAGGGACATGGGAGTTTCAAAATCATTACAATTAAAGATAGGAGGAATGAATTTAGACATCCATATATATTATAATTTTATAATAATTTGTAAATTTTATTAAAATATTATCGACGCAAGGGAATTTTTCGTTGGTACACTTCTTTCCTTTTTAGATTTTTCTATCCTTTTAATTTATTTTATTTGAAGGGTTATTTTTTAAGAAAAACTGACATAAATGCCGACAGAGTTTTGAAATGTTGATTTTAATGATGGGCCAATTAGACAGAGTCACTAGTTGGTATACGTTTAAATGGATGTACCAACTCATCTGGATTTTTGAGATTTTCGCAATATGGCTCAATATGTGACTCTGTAAAATTAGTTTGGAAATCGAGATTCATAGAGTTTGGGAGCTTGCTTAAGAGATGGGAAGGTTATAGGCACCCCTCGACTTCTGTGAAAATACGATTACCAGATCTTATTGTTTTCATAAGTTTGAATTTTATGTGTGTGTGTGATTTGAGAAAGCCTTATGATATCTAGATATGAATCGAAATCGTGTTAAGTTCATTATTTTGAAAGCAGTTTAGAGTCTTTTTGAGCTTACGCGCGAAGGATTTGATTTAAGGAAAAATTCACTTTTAGATTTGCTTTTTATAAAAAGCATTTTGAGGTGACGTTTTGGAAAACATGATTTTTTAAATTCCTTTGCCAAATAGGAATCGAGATTCTTCATTACTTTCAATTATTAGCCTAAAGTCGTTCTAGTAACCCAAATCGATTTGATTTTAGAAGATATCCGTTACTTTATTTGTAAATCGTTTTTAATGATAATATACAACATCAAGCATCGAATAAAAAGAAAGAGTCGAAACCACCCCTGGGCATGAAAGCTATCTCGATAATCCCGAGCACCCGTAATCACAATTTTTTCACCATTACGGGGCCTTAAATATTCGGTCTTTGAGGATTAAGCCCTCGATATAGTTTTAAGGCCCAATGTTACATGTACAATAATTTAGATTATAATTATTATAATCGAAACTACGTCCATCGTGGGAATTTAGTCAAATCCAATTCGTGGATCTAGACTCCAATATTCTTAGGCTCACATCCCAATAATACATCGCAACGATAAAATACAAAGGAAAGATCTGTGGAAGGGCTCCTGAAGACCCTAATCTATAGATCGCATAACCGAAACAAATATCGCGAGGGACTATATGTATTTATGAGATCTATTGAAAGTACTTAGACTTTAGGGCATAAATCAATAGATCTTAGATACCTGAGATTCATACAATGACATAATCGGGATTTAAATAGACAAAAATAATATATCCCAAACTGGCTATCAGGTGATTCAATTGTTAGAATCCCTTGACGGCGGGTAGGTGGGACCCCCTCACCACTAGATACGGATCTAGGATTTTCTGGGGTAAGAAAAATCAACTTAAAACATTGAAAATAACTAGATCCAAGCCAATCTAGCGTAAAGAATCAAGCTTTAAGCCTCAGAATCGGGAACGAGCTAGATTTATTGAAAAGTTCAATCTTTAACAGCTTTCAAGCAAAATAGCTGGTAAAACGAAGTAAATCTATGAAAAATCAACAAGTATACACACAAAGATCAAAAATTGAACTAGATCTAGGCACAATAATAAATAAAACATAAGAGATCTAATAGATATATATTGAATATACAAGAAAGATTGGATCTTTCACCTTTAAAAATGGAGGAACAAGCTCCCAGCCTCGAATCTATTCTATGACACTCAAATGGATGAGAGATCTATCTAAAAATAGCTAGATTCATATGGAATCTAGAGCATTTTTGTTCTCAAACCTGACTCCTCTCTCTAAAATTATTGATTTGTGTTTATCTCTTCAAAAATGAGCAGAAACCATCCATTTATAGGCCTCAGGGACTAGCCGTAGATGTATATGTGACTGGCCCTGGTGGGGACCACATGCCTTGGGTTTCGTGTTGTGTAGTTGGTTCTTGCATTGTTCGCTGAAACGTTCGTAACTTTCAATCCAGGAAGAGCTGGGAGACGTGCCATGCCATTTTGGAAAGCTCTTTTTGATAGCTATGCAATGACATAGAGTTCAACCAATTTTGGATCTGGGAAGATAGAGCAAAAAGTAGAAAATCATCTTCCTGAATCTGCGGGATAGTCAATTGTCTTGCCTTGAGGAGTTTGCTGCTCGGGGATCGCTGTTGTGACTTCTATGAACTCATCATCTACATACGTGATCCTTACTTGATTATTTTGACATCGGGGTGAAATAATACTTTTGCCTTCTTGCCAAGGCTAGTAAAGGAAAGGTAAAATTTTGGGTGTCTACATATATCCCTCTTTGTCATGTTTATGCAATGCAATGAGTATGACAAAGATATAATGTGACGCCCCCAAAACTTGGTCTATCTTCAAACCCAGGTTTGGTGCATTACGGTGCTACTCATTCCATACACAGGTCCATGCATCCTTAAGATATAATTAAATCTTCAAAATATTACAATATATTTCCTCATATCTCAGATTCTATTACCTTAAAACCTTTAACATATACAAATAATGAACATTACATTATTCATTTACTTTCTTAGTACGCTTGTGACTTTTATTCGCCGCAGCAGATACATATAAAGTTTAAACAAATTACTCTTCAAGTCGAGACTTGATCTTCTCCTCAGTTTTCACCGAATTCCTCAGTTCTTTCTAGCTTCACTGAAAATAGTTTTATTTTAAGCAAGTGTGAGCATTCAATTGCCCAACAAGTCTTAGCAGTTGAATAACTACAAAATCAAGAATCATATATTCTTTTCTTTGAAAACTTCAATAACTGAACAAGAGTTATGAAGCAACTCGAATAACAGTAATAATTTAGATTCCTATCATTTTAGAATATCAATAACATTTATCTTCACATAAAAATATTGCTTATAATACTTCTAGGACTTAACTCACCCTACACACCTACATATGGGAAAAGAATCACCTTTTCGACATACATATACAAAGCACAATACATACACATCAAGTTCTCAACAGTTATCAATATAGTAAGTTGAGTGGCTCCCCACCTAAAACTAATGAATTAGTTTCACGTTTCATCTACACTGTCTTAACAGTGAGTTAAATCGGTTACTAACTCATCTTAAACCTCTGCCCATACAAAGGAATTGTTTAACTCAGTTACTACAAGTTAACGATTAAAAAACATGACTGTACATACACCTTAAACTCAATTAACATCTTAACATTCTGTCCAACCAAAATAATTAGCATAGACTCATTCTTAACATAGTTCATGAATAAATAGAACTCTTACATCTTGAATAATTCAATTATAGAACAATTCATCTTAAAAGCACATAAGTGCAAAAAATTAGCACATGACCTCATTCACAATAAACATCTTGTACAAATATAACACATTTGCACATAGATAAAAACTTGCCGAGATACTACATTTGAGTAAGTTAAAGAAACTTGCATTCAATTCAAAGTGAATGAAGTTAGAAAACTTGCCTTAAGCACTGCTTACAACTTACGCTATATTGCTATTTAAAATCCCTTTATATCACATAAGGATAACACATTCCAATTAGTAATATATTTGACTTACACATTTGTTTATTTGAATTTACTTTAACTCATTTCATTTAAATTAGTAATTTACGATGTTCAGGTTTTATAACTCGAAGCAACTTATCCAGCCTTATACACTCCAGTATATTCTTCGCTTAACTTCGTTCATAGCTGAGACTTTAATTTCAAAGTCCCTTTTTATGATCTTACTATCTTCATTTCGTTTTATATGTCTCACGTTTTATAAATTTACGCTACCAAACTTTTAAAGTCGTCATTCGGCGTTACGATGTTTGAGAATGCCACAACCCTTATAATCATCTTCCACGATGGTTTTACATTAACTCTATTTCATATCTTATAATGTTTGTTTCACTAGACTCGAAACACTTTTCAAGTTCATTAACACTTGACACGGCGTACCGATACGCCATTATGTACGATTAACACGTCCAATACATCTACCATTCCTTAGTTTACACTTCTATAGACTATATTTCCAAAGTTTAATGTTTAGAACTCGGAAATAATAGTCCAACATCGCTTGGCGCTTCAGCGTTCCGAAGAAACCACCTCGGTTTGCCTCCAATTACATAACATTCCTAAAACGACTCATTTTAGACCTTGATCCCGACGTCAAATCTCAAAACTTAAAGAATTAAAGTTATAGGTACACGTCTTCTCTTTCCAGATCATCTTGAATAAACCTAATCAGAGTTCATATGAAAGAGTTATGATTAATTTACTAAAGGAAATCAAAACAGTCCAACCCATCATTATTCGGGAGCCGCGGTGCCCAAAAATGGCATTGAGAGCAGCGCTGCAACACCTAAAATTCGACCCACATTCTGTAGTTGAGTACTTCAGCACCCAGAAAGCCTTAGAGCATGGTGTTGCAGTGCCAGTTCCCCAGGATTCAAGTTTTGCAATTTTGTTTCACCGCACCTACTTCACCACTCTATAACTTCATCATCCGATAGCGGAATGAGTCCGTTCTTGAGGCGTTGGAAAGCTTGCAACAACCTCTTCAAATTCTCTCGGGCAAAATAAATTTCTCGAATTTCTAAAAATTATAAAAACTGGCTCAATAGTCCTCCATCACTTAGTTTTTCAACTTCGCGTTCTCTACGTTATTTTTTCATTTCTTCGTAACCTACTCATCCAAACCCGGAATACGGCTCACTTTTTCTACGTTCTACATCATACTCATGAAACTTTAATTATTCAAAATAATTAACTCATTTTATAAATTCGTCCGGAAATCATACTGAACTAGAATTTTAATGCTTAATGTCTTTTACTAAAAATTTTTCCATAACTCCGTTATAGCATATTTTTACTTTGTTCCTCTTGGAACATTTCAATAGCTCATACATCTCTACATCTTTTACTCGGATATTAAAACTAACATACTACAATGGCTTTCAATTTGTCCATTAACAACATACTAATGATGATTTTCAATTTGTCTATCAACAACACGTTCTTTATTCCTTCTTCGTTCTAAATCGTTATTTTAATTCCGATTTCACTTTAGACATGCATATTAGTATTTTAAGTCCACTAATTCTTCCTTATTTTTCTAGATCACTCATGATTCACAGGAATCATCCAACCACCAACAAAGCACTTCATAACTATTATGAAAAGCTATAAAAGAATTTGATGAAATTAACTTCAAGTTCTTATTACTTCCATTTTACATACATATTTCTATGGTTAAACCATATTAAGATCATCTTATACTTCCATTTTCTTATAAGCTATGTGATTATACATATAAAACTTAAAAGAAATAGATTAAAACTAGGATTTACTATCTTTCTTCTTTCTTATACTTGCTAGATGATTAACTTGCTAATCTTTTTCTTCTTTTTCTCCTCTAATTTCTGAGCTCCCTCTCTTTCTCTCTCAATATATGAAGAGTTTCTTCTCTTGGATTTTGAATTAGTAAAGATAAGTGAAATGCTTGCTATATATAAAATTGCAAGACTTGGGGCATTTTGGTCATTTGCCAACTAATATCTTGGCTTATTACCCTTTTACCGTAGCATATTCTTGGCATATTCCTTTCTTAGCTTCTAAGTTTCTTTAACCTAACCATACCTAACTAACCATGGTTAACTAGTGTGGTTAGTTGGTGGGAAAGGTGATGACTAGTTAGGGTTTAGTTTACCTAGCCTAATCATCCTCACTTAGTTTGGTTAATTCAACTAATTAGTTAGCTGCAATCATTGACTTTGACTTTCGTATTCATACCATATAATTTTTGTATTATACTTCATATTATTCTTGTATTATACTTCGTATTATTCTCGTATTATATGTCGTATTATTCTCGTATTATACCTGTACCGATCTCGTACCGATCTCGTATAATACTTTGTTAACTTTCTGAAATTCATTACACAGGCTAAAAACTGTGTTTTTCATTTCCAAATTTTATTGGACATTCCTTGTTATATTAACGTTAGCGCGTTCTTCAAATAATCAAAAAAACACAAAATCATTTTTGGGTGAATAGTGCTTTTACGTCTATTTTTCAGAAATATTTTTTTCTCCTACGATCTTAGATTCGTAAACCTTAACATTCAAATACATTCTAGGTCATAGAATCGACCTTTAAACACATAACACATAATATCATCAATAAAAAGTTATTTTATTTAATAATCATTCTTCAAACTAATTTACAAGACTATCTGATTTCTCGGGTTGTCACATTCTTCCCCCTTATAAGAATTCCGTCCCCGGAATCACTTTTACAAAATTACATCAAAACTTAGATGACTTCTTCTTATAACTTTTATCAAAGGTATAATCTTACATATTCATAAACTTAGCAAGTGTTAATTTACCACTGCTCTTTCCACCTGTCCTTTTTTCGGACAATTCTTCACTTGATGATCCATCGATCCACAAGTATAACACCCATTCTACCTTGGATTGTGGCAATCAGGAGAGACATGTCCCTCTTGCCCATAATGATAACACATCTTCTTAGCTTTCTTACATACCCCCGTATGATTCTTCCCACAGTTTTTGTAAGGATCGCAACGCTCGAACAATCTTTGTAAGGTTGATTATATGAATAAAATGAGATTTTATATTAAATTATCGAATAAAATGAGATTTTATTGATAATTTGAGTTTTATGTGACTTATGGTCATTAAGTTTCTGTGGACAAAAAAAATGTGAAAAGAGCTTTCAGGAGCTCAAGAAATGGTTAAGTGTTACACCAGTTTTATCTCTACCAGATGAGACTGTAAATTTTGTTTTGTATAGTGATGCTTCGCATAAGGGACTTAGGTGTGTACTTATGCAGCATGAGAAAGTTATAGCGTATGCATCACGACAATTGAAAGATTATGAGAAGGGATATCCTACTCATGATTTGGAGTTAGTAGCGGTGGTTTTTGCCTTAAAAATTTGGAGGCATTAGCTGTATGATGAGAAACGTGAAATATATACTGACCACAAGAGTCTAAAATATATCTTCACTCCAAAGGAGTTGAATATGAGGCAAAGGAGGTGGTTAGAACTGATTAAAGATTATGATTGTGACATTCTATATCACCTAGGTAAAGCTAATGTGATGGTCGATGCCTTGAGTTGAAAGGGTCGGGAGAGGTTGATGTTAACAACTCAAGAAGAGCTGATAGCAACAATGGCAAAAATAGAGTTGGAGGTGAAACTTCTGAAGGAGTCGAATGAGAAATTATTTGTAATGGATACTCGTCTAACCATCTTGGACAGAGTAAAGGAGGCACAACTAAAAGATGAGGAGTGCGAGGTTATTAGAAAGAGGATCTCCAGTGGTGAGGAGATTAAGTATAAACTCGTCAATGAGGAAATAATTAGATTTGAATGAAGAATTTGGGTTCCGGCTTTGCCTGAACTAAAAGAGGAAATTTTGCAAGAGGCCCGTTGTTCAAGGTACTCAATATATCCCGGTAGTACCAAGATGTACCAAGATCTCTGACAAATTTTTTGGTTGCTAAACATGAAGAAAGAAGTCACAGAATGCGTTAATAAGTTTTTGATTTGTCAGAAAGTCAAAGCCGAGCATCAGAAGCCAATCGGGTTATTGCAACTGTTAGAAATTCCGTAGTGAAAATGAGAGCATATCACAATGAATTTTGTGGTAGGACTTCTAGTTACATCGAGAGGATTTGACGTTATATGGGTGATAGTGGGTCAATTGACCAAGTCGGCTCATTTCTTGTCGAATAAGGCAAAGTTTAATTTGGACAAGTTAGTTAAACTTTATGTCAAGGAGTACCAGTTTCGATTGTGTCGGATAGGGATCCGCGATTCACGTCGAATTTTTGGAAGAGTTTACAAGAGCATATGGGAACACAGTTGAGATTGAGTACAACGTATCATCCTCAGACAGATGGCCAGAGTAAGAGAACGATACAAACCTTAGAAGATATGTTGAGAGCACTGGTGGAACTAGGGGGTCTAGGGTGGTCATATGACCCCCCAACCCTCGAATGTCAAGCATGTTAATATTAGTTAAATTTGATTTTTGTTATAAGATGATATTAGTTCATTTGGTTATTAATGTCCTTCCACCTATAATAAATTAACAATATTATTATAAGATAAAATAATGTTAAATAAGTTTGATAATTAATTAATTAATATTGCACTCATTTGTTTTACTGATTTAATCATACCTTAGCATCAATTTTTTATAAATGAGAATAAATTAATTCATTTTCTTGCTTTGAGTAGCTCCTCTCAGTTGTTTTCAAGGAAGATGACCAGAATCACAATATAAAGTTTTGAATATATAATATTATAATTTGTAATTTATCCATAAAAGTAGCTATTTAGTTGATTAAAACTTCAAAGTCTGATTAATAGTCCTATAGTTCGGAGGAAATTAATATATATATATATATATATATATATATATATATATATATATATATATATATGTATGTATTTAAAGTCATTAAACTCACAACTCAAAGGTTGACAAGGATTGGAATAAGATTTTGTGAAATACTATAATTGGGCAAAATAAATTTAAAAGAAGCACTCCAAGTGTAACATTCCATATTTTTTTAAATGTAAGTTATAAATATTTATTAATTTATATAAATATTTATTGGATATGTTTATTATTAAATAAGTAATTGTTCAATTTGATTGAGTTTATTTAGTTAATTATTTATTTACTAAATAATTAATGTGATTAGTTAATTATTTATTTGTTAAATAATTAATGTGTTATGTGGATTGAATTATGTGATTAAGTAATTTATTTAATAAATTATTATTAAATAAAGTGTAACAAATAACTATGTTATAAAGAGTTATTAAAATAAATTAAAGTAATTTTAATTTAGTTTTTGCCAAACAAGGTGTAAGTATATTAATCATTTAATTTTTAATGGTTGCCAAACAAAGCCTTTGGCTTTTAGATTTCTTTTGATTTTTAAATTATTAATAAAATAAATAAAACAAGTATATAAATAAAATATATATTTATAAGATTATACGTTATATGTTTGGTAACTGATAATAATAAGTAGGCTTATTATTGCCATATCAGTTTTATTCTACGTATATCAGTTTTGGTTTACAAGTTTTGATTGACAAGTTTTCTAGAGCAACAAAAAGGTAGGTTCCTAAAACCTTAATGTATGTACGTAGATATGTTTTAAGCCATTTTCCTATGAACTTGGTAGTCTCTGTTTTCTGGTTTTTCACTGTGTATAAGAGTTTTACCAAAATTTATGTAAAAGCTATGTTGGTATAATTGGTTAGGTAATTACGTGTTTATATATAAACCGTTATTCAATTGTTAGTATTTATATATAATTGTATGTTTAATATATAAATATGATGGTATGCTAAATTACGTAACTAGAAATTGGTTTTCATAGTGAAAAACATGTATGAATCGTATATTTGTAAAATAACAAAATTGGTATGTGATTATGCAAATTGTGAACTAATACTGAGAAATTGAACTACACATGTGAATTGATTTATATGTTGGCATACTTGTATTTCAAAGGAATCAAATTTGGTTGATAACAGTAGAATTTCAGTTCACTGTATTTTTTTTATTTGTCAACCATGGAGTTTTGATCTAATAACAGTGTTTCAAAGAATTAGCCTATGATATTGTTAATTAGTGATTGGTAATTGGTATATGGATGATTGCTAACTTTTATGTGTAATTTTCATGAAGTTATATATGTGTTAGATGCCATTGGTTGTTAAAAAAAAATTCGGGGTTGGTTCTGTGAGTTTCGGCGCCCCAGCGTCAAAATTCACGCCCCAGCGCCAAATTTCGCGCCCTGGCGCCAAGTTTCGCGCCCCAGCGCCAAAATGGGCCAGTAGCTCGTGCCCCAGTGCTGTAGCTCACGCCCCAGCGCTGAAGCTCGCGCCCCAGCGCCGTAGCTCGCGCCCCAGCGCCACTGTTCCGCGCCCCGGCGCAGGAAAAGTGTCCTAGTTGGGCAGTTTTGACCTCCTGTAGTAAAATGGTCATAACCTTTTCATACGAACTCCGATTGAGGTAATTCAAGATGATTCGGAAAGAGGACGAGTAGACCTACAACTTTCATTCTTTAAGTTTTTTAATTTGAGGTCTGTAACAGTAGTAAAAATGGCCATCTTTAGGACTGTTGTGTATTTAGAGCCAATCGGAGGGCGTCGGGATGCACGAATGCAAGTGCAACCCTTTGGGTATTAGTATAACTTAATGATAACATGTTGGACATGTATTAGGATGTTGTATTAAGTTGTTAATGTACACGTGGTGCAATGACATGATCATTTAAGTAGTTGTAATAAAGCTAAAAAGTAATGTTAATGAAAGATGTGATGTTGTTTAAACTTAAACTTAGTTAGTAGCTATACTAAGAGTAATAAAGGAACTCATAAAGGTAATGTTACTGTAACTAATGTGTATTGTCAATGCATATGGTATGTGTAGGAGTTGGGGTGAACATGAATAGTAATTGTTTAACCTACGCACGAGGCAAGTTCCCTAACCTTTGCTACTTTATTATTCAGCAAGGTTACTTTTCACTGTTATGTTACACTTATGCAAGTTCTCTAACTCTACTTTTATAATTGTGCAAGTTTTCTTAACTCTAAACTTGTTATATTAGCATGCAAGTACCTTTAGTTTATCGTTCAAGTTATTATTTGTTGTGCATGCTTGATATTAAATTCTAAGATGTAACCTTAGCTTAACGTTGTTCAAAGCAAGGTATGATAAGTTATTCAATTGTTATGCTATTAGATTATTCCTAAAGCATGAACTTAGAACAAAATTTTTATTCAGTATGATCATTCAATAACATAGTGTTATTATCTTGTATTCAACTAATCCTTAGTTGATGTCCGTTGAACTCCAAATTACCTTGAAAACTTATCCAAACCAAACTTACTTTGGTGCAGACTTGTATTCTAAATACTGAGATGAACAACTCTTTTAATAGAGGTTTACGCTTAGCGTTAAAATGGTTGTGCACAATACATTGTACGAAGGGTTGATCCCCCTAAGTACGTGGAGTCCTTATAGTCTTATGACTGTTAAAGTTAAAGTTGAAAGATTACTTATAACTGTGGACATGATTCGTGGTCATTAGACCCTCAGTGAATGTTATAATTTTCAGAAAGTTAATAGAATATATTGTTTAGTTCTATTGAGCCTAATATTGGCAATTGATGTGAAAGTTTAAGGATTTACTTATTGTTATTTCAAGTGGGCCTTGTTTGCTCACTCTTGCCTGTAAAATTTCTTACAGCTAAAGTTGAAACGGGTGACGTACCTAGCACCAGTAAGGGAAAAGGAAAGATGAATAAATACTGAAGACTTGTAATAGTTTTGATAGTTTACTTTCAGAATTTGATTTAAAGATTGTAATGAAGTTATTTAATTTTCCGCATTTGAATGATTGTTGTTAAAGGTTGGATAACCTGGGAGATTTCTTTTATTTAAGTTTAATCCTGTATTGGCATGTTTTCTTTTATTATTCAATTCTATTATGATTGGGTAGTTAGAAATGAATGTTTTGATTTCGTGAACACCAAATCTTGAGGTAATGAAGTACCGGAATTTGGAGGTGTCACACCAAGCTTCAATAAATAATTTTTTTTACTAATGTATTTTGACCCCCCTCTAAAAATATTTTGGTTCCGCCACTGGTTGAGTGCCTATGTGATGTGTTAAAATTATGTACTGTAAGTGCACTGTGTCAAATTAAAAAATTGACAAGTACATGTTGAACCCACATAGACTAGATTAATTTTAATATTTTTTTAATATCTATTTTAGGCGAATTAGAAATAAATATTGAGAATTAATTAACTAGAATATGAAAACTAGTAATGAGGAAACAATCTAGGAATCCGAATCCACTAAATAATAAACATAACATATAATTCAATTTCTTCTATTTTTATAACTCAACCATAATTTTGATCTCCCTTCCATTTAATTTATTAATTTACAATTAATGTGGGTAAGTATAGACTATAAAAAATTTAAGGATTAACTATAACCCATCAAAACTTCTTCGAGTAAGCATGGATTATGAAAAACTCATATCTTAATAATAATATATCAAAACATCTTAATTAATTTAAAATTATATAAGAACTATAAAACGAAGGTATTTCAATAACGAAACATGAAGGCGAAATCAATTAAACATAAAAGCATAAATAATAAAAGCGATGAAAAATATTATCAAGAATAATTGTTTAATTTTATCTTCATCCTAGATGAAAGATATTAGCTAGATATGGAAAATAATTAAACTAACTAAAATAAAGAAAATAAAAAGATTAAAAATAAATAAGAAAACTCCCTTTAATTAACGATCATCCTACGAACGTACAATGGAGAAGTAATTTAATCTACTTCTACTCTTAACATAAACTAATACAATATATAATGCTCACTCCTCTCTAAAACAAGAAACCTATTTATAGGAAAAATAGCTTTGAACTCTAATTTAAATTCATTAAACTTGGACACTTTTGTTCCTTTTCCATGTAGGTTTAAATTTCTAGTGACAATCAACTTCTCAAAGAGATCTTCTAGATAAAGAGACTTCTAGATATACTTTCATTTCTCTTGTTGGATTTAACTTGCACATCAAGATTATTCCATCTCTTTCCTTCTCCTTGCAGGATTCTTTCCTTACATGAATAAGAGCATTAAATATTGCTTGATCACCAAGATTTTGACTTTATTGCAACAAATATTAAATCCTATGAAATAAAATAAAACATATTAATTTAATAAACTAATATAATTAAAAAGACAAAATTAGGGATAATAAAATATATGAATTATGTGTCTATCAAATACCCCCATACCTAGCTTTTGCTCGTCCTCAAGTAAAATAAAATAAAAATAAATTATACTACCTCATTTTCGTAGGAAATACGATTGCACTTAGCATGTGCAACAAGCCTTTAAACCCCAAGGTTACCCCAAGTGGACGAGTTGTGTCTCGTGAGGATTTGCAGTGAATATACCCACAAAATTTAAAAATATTTATGGGTTCAACAAATTATGAAATTGAAAGAAAACTTCTAAATATTCATGGGTATTATACATAACTAAGATTAAATTCAAAATCATACTTTACCTTATCAAAAATACTCGATTTTTATTTTAGACACCATCCTTCATTAAATCAATTTCATGTAATGCATGCATGTGTATATGATGTAACTCTTAGTAGGAATTTTTACCATGAAAATCAAGCAAACTCGTTTTTCTTTTTCTTTTTCTTCTTCTTTTATTAAATTTTTTTAAATTTTGATTCTTGACTTGTGCAATGTCTCGTTTTCTTAGGCTTTTCAGAGTTACCCATGAAAGCAGCATTGGACCAATGACTCCCAAACCAATTGGCTTTAGGGCACTAGGTGTAGAGACACCCCTAAGGGCTTACTAACTCGAGTAACAAAGACCACAAAATTAGACTAGTCAACCTATTTTTATCCATCACACTTTTCAGCATGAATCTCGATGCTTCCTGAGGCTTAGATACTCAGTTATTTCGTTCAATGGACATTGAAGTAGTTATTTATTTATTTTTTCAAATTTTTTTTCTTTCAATTTCTTTCTTTTTTTTCTTGAAATTCCTCGAATCAAAGTTTTAACCCCACAACTAAGAATTAGTGCAAACGTGAAGTGCAAAAATGGTTGTGAAATCAATTTTAATCCAGATGGTGTTTCGAACTAAGATTTCATATTTAATCAAAAGTTCAAGAGTTCGAAATCTTTTAATCTCACTCATAAATTTTTAACTCCACAGACACTTATTAGAATTAATTCAATCCATAAAAAGTCAAACAAAATTTTAAAATTTTTAATTTTTCTTGTGTTTTTTACTATATTTTCCTTAAAAAATCTAATACAATAATACAAATAAATTTCCCCCATACCTAAATCATGCATTGTCCTTAATGTATACAAATGTAAAATAGAGAACAATGATATGAAAGAATTAAACCTTGTACGTGAGGTTTTTACTCTGCAAGAAAATGCGGTGAGAAAGAAAAGAAATGTACATATCTACAAATTTCATAAATCCTAAAAATTATGTGACTAAAAATGAATGATACAAACGGACAAGTGAGTGTGAACTTTTCATGACTTTCTGGAGGTCTTGAAAATTGAAAATAGTCAAAATTTTCATCACAATTATGTTTAAAATTTACCTCAAGAAATTTTTTACTAACATGTTCAAATGATGGAAGAATTGGTTCAAATACATGTTCTAATTTAGTTGACTTATTTTTAGTGGATCTCAACACCTCATTGACCTTATCTAAATATTCAGATTCATTCCAATTTTAGTCAAGGTGATTTAAGAAAAAATCAATTGGATCTTTTTCAATCAAGAGTCTATTTTCAATTATTTCTTGGGTCATTGACAACTCTTGGATCATGTTTACTTTAATGGGTTGGTCCAAAAAATCACTAGGTGATTTTGTGACGAATGAGATTTTGTAATTAATTTCTAATATTTATTGAATTAAATAAATATTTTTTCGATGATTTAATTATTGAATTAAATAATTAATTGATGCAATTATGGTAGATTAATTTAATTTTATGTTTTACATTTATTAAATTAATGTAGAGAAAATTTATTATTCAAGTATGTGATTATGTGAGCTTATTGAATTAAATGAAATATTTAATTAAGCATGATGTTATTTAATTAATGTAATTATTAATTAGAGATTTAATAAATTGTCATTATTTATTAATGAGATATTTAGTTATGTGACTATGTGAAATTATGAGAAATTATTATATTTTATTTAAAGTAAATTAAATAAAATATTAGATTTATTTTATAAAGAGTGTGACATCAATTAAACTATATAATAAAAGGTTTTATTAAAATAAAGAGTTTTGAACTTAATTACTAAACAAACACGGCCTTAGAGGAAGTTATGGCCAGTTAACCCATGATGGGCAACTGACCATGATGCGCTCAGTTATCTGATTATTTTATACGACGTTTTCTTTTCTTTCATTATTTTCTTCTAAGTCTAATATTAAGCAGAGAAAGATACAGAGAGAGAGTTGAGGAAATTAGAGTAAAGTGTGGGAGAAACACTGTGATTGAGATAGGAAGGAAGTTGTTATCTTTATATTCTACAATTAGGGTAATCTCCTCCTTCCCAAATTTATAATTTACGTCTTTTAGTTTTCATAGAAATATGGCTTTCAAAACCTCTGTTATGTCTCTGTAATTGAGAAATTATGTTGTTATATCGATATATGTAATAATACAAGTAGCATAACATGTTATATATGTCTCTGTAATTGAGAAATTATGTTGTTATATCGATATATGTAATAATACAAGTAGCATAACATGTTATATATATATATATATATATATATATATATATATATATATATATATATATATATATATATATATATATATATATATATATATATATATTGCATGATTCCATATCCTAAGTTTCGTAATCTGATGACTTGCTATTTCAAAATAAATTACAGTGTTTGGGTTTGGCCTTAAGGCCTTATACGTGATTTTAGTATGTCAAACATAAATATTTTCATAAATTTTACACCCTTATATTATTGAGCATGTCAATACGAAGAGACCGAAGTTTAAATGAACGGATTCGGTGTTATAACGAATCCGTAGGGATAATTTTCATGTTTTATTTTCTAAACCTTCATGAACATCAAAGTCAGTGAATTTTTATGATTTAAATCTGTTATTAAGTTTTAAAATTGTTAATGTCAGTATATAAATGTTGGGTTGTGTTTATACATGAACTATAACATGTGGGTATGTCTAATTTCGAGTAGAAAATAAGAAATTGGGAGAAATTGGCATGTTCTGCGATTTTTCGCGAACTGCCATTTCTGTGTCTGGTGCACCGCGCCGCAGCGCCGGCTACCTGTACATTTCCTGCGCCGCAGCTCCACGGCGCCACAGCACCAAGTGTCCGGCCGCAGCGCGAAGATCACGTGTATCAGTGGCGCCACAGCGCCACTCTCCAGAAAATTCAGAAATGAGATTTTTAAAATATTAAAGTCTAACAAGTGTTAGTGAATTGATGTAATGAAAATGTAAATATGTTAGAAGAATAACGTGATGATAAAAAAATAGTTGTTTAAACATGTAAATAACATAATTACATGTGATTTAAATTATTGAATTCATAATTAGATTATTATTCATGAAGTACAAATTATGTCGATAATTAAAGTAGACAACGAGAATGAGTTTATGCTGATTAGTTAATTTATAATTAACTGGTATTGTGTATATAAATGGTATGTAGGATTTAATTCAAAGAACGTGCTTAGTTAAAGTATAATCTACGCACGAGGCAAGTTTTCTAAACTTAAACTCTCAAATTTGAGCAAGTTCCCTAACCCTACTTGTCATTATTGTTCAAGCTTATTATTTACCTTGAATAAACTATCGTTACTATTATTCAAATTCAAATGATTTATTACAGATTGATTATCTTTTCAAAGTATGATTTAGTTATACAATAATTGTTCTATTGTATACTTCTTGAGATTATAGTTCAATTTGAATATCATTATTATTGAATCTTATTAGACTAGTGAAACCTAAATGATTCAACTAGTCCATAGTTGATGAGCGTCTAAATTTCAAAACCCTTGATGATTTATCCAAACCAAACTTCCTTTGGTGCGGACTCGAATGTCAAACTGAGATGAACAACCCTGTATAGGGGATTATTTACGCTTTAGCGTTAAGATATTATGCACAGTATGGTACTAAGGGCTGATCCCCCTAAGTACGAGAAGAAGGTCCATAGTCTTATGACTGTTAAAGGTTTCAAGTATAACCCTTGTTAACCTAGGACATAGTTCAAGGTCTTATGACCCTCAGAATTCTTTTGACTCTTGTTATTCACTCTTGATTCAAAAGTTGAGATTTTATTCAGATGTCTTTGATTTATTCGCATGTTATTATACTGTTATTTTATTTTTATACTTGTGGGCATTTGTGTTCACTCTTGCTTAAATAATAACATTGCAGTTAAGAACGAAAGAACTGATGAACCTTCCACTAGTAAAGGCAAGGGCAAAGTTAGCAAGTGACGAAGACCTGTTGTTTTATTTGACGATGTATTTGTTTAAGACTTGAGTTAATGTTATTGTTTAAGACTTATTTGTTTATGATTCCGCACAGATGTTTAAGGTTAGTTTAACCTAGGATTGTATTATTATTATTCAGATGTTGTAACCCTTAAGGGAAGATTTTAATTCTATCTATTGCATAGTTTGCATTTATTATGGGTAGATAGATAGATGATATTTGTATCGTGAACACCGAATCCTGTGAAAATGAAAGTACCGGATTTGGGGGTGTCACAGGTTTTTTAGGAATAAGTCTTTCAGGGTTTGGACCTTTAAGCTTATAGACTTTTTCAACCGACTCATTAAATGCAACATGATCAATTTTAAGCATAGACTCATAATTTTTAGATTCCTCAAATTCACTTGACTCAAACTGTATAGAATTGAATACAAAATTTTCATTTTTCTCATCATTTCCACAACTATCAAAACTTTAAAAATTAACCTCAGAGTTACTAGAAAATTCACGTACCTCTTGTTCATTTATTATTGTGGCTAATCGACTCATTTGAATTTCTAGACAAGATATAACTTGATCCATGCTAAATTGATTTTCCATTAAAATTTTCATAGTTTTCTTTAAGGTACTAAGTCTTTCCTCTTCTTCATTTGATAATTCTTGTGAATATTGAGGTTCTGGATCCGAATATGAATATGAATATGGATATGGATATGGATATGAACTTAGATAAGAATTTTCATAAGTTGAAATAATTGATTTACTTGATTTGCATTAAAATTTTCGTATGGTTCTTGATTCCAAGCAAAATTATTATTCCAACTATAATAAGAATCCATTTTTCCACAAATCACAAAACAAATAGACAACTAACCACGAAAGTCACACAAAAAAATATAATAAAAAAATAAAATAAAAATCTTAATTCTACGGTTAACCTAAATAAAATCTAGACAACTCCTAAGTGTTCCAAGTTACACCGCAAGGTCCACCAAAATTCAAAATTAATCACACCACTAGCCAGATAAGTGTAAGAAAAGTGGGAGTCTCTCCGTGGGTACGCTGACTAATTGAATAACCCCACATCCTTCAGGCGTTTGCCTTTTGAACCACTTACCTAGACACCAGTAGTTTGATTAATTTAAAATTTAGCCTCCTCTTGGAGTCCCTAGTCCTAATTGAGCTCGAGAGTCCTAGGGGCCAATGTCTACTTGATTTTATTAGATTATGGTCATTAGGGGTGTAAACGGTATTAAACGGAGACGGATACAGGTATATCCGTATCCGTATCCAGAAAACCAATTCGCTATCCGTATCCGTATCCGGTATCCGACGGATTTTAAAAATATTATCCGTATCCGGTATTCGAAAAAATATTCGAATACGGATAATATCCGTTACCGTTTATTTTATCCGAATAGACAAATTATTCGGATATCCGAATATCCGAATTCGTTTATCAGTAACCTAATATAAAATTCATTCAAAATATTTACGAAAAAAAAATTATAGTTTTAATTTAGAGCTTTGTCAAATTTAATTAAAGTATAGTTCATTAATGAATGAATGCTCTACTTATTGATGTTTAGATATCCATTAATAAGTAGATGTCCCTTTTATATTTGTTAAGTAATACTGGATTATGGATGAATATTTATAATTTATATATGTAAGTTATTAAATAATGAATATAAGTTATTAATTTATATATATATATGTGTGTGTGTGTGTATATATATATATATATATATATATATATATATATATATATATATATATATATATATAAATAAATTATATAAATGAATGCTAGTGATTAATTAATGAATGTAAGTTATTAATACACACAAACACACACACACACACACACACACACACACACACATATATATATATATATATATATATATTAATAACTTATATAAATGAATGTAAATTATTAATATATACGTGTGTATATATATAAATATATATTAATAGCTTATATAAATGAATGCAAGTGATTAATTAATGAATGTAAGTTATTAATATATGTGTGTGTGTGTGACGCCCCCAAAATTAGGTATACATCACCCATCTTGGGTCGTCAGATACATGGTACAGAATACAAATACAACTTACTAAAACAACTGTCGTGTACAATACAACAAAACATAACTGTGAGTTTGAATACAATTATTATCTACTAGAGACTATACAAACTCAAAAGGAGTCCTCATTATAATTATTGTCACACTATTTAACAGAATAGTGAGGACTACTAATACTATCATCTGGTCCATCACTCCGTTTCCCGACTCGTCCCAGCTATATTCTCATTTCCTGAAGAGAACAGTGAAAGAAAGGGTGAGCTCAACTAGCCCAATAAGAAATATTATGACTAAAATAATGCAGAATAAATTATCATTAGCCTTCAACAGTGTTAAACTGATAAAATATAACGAACATCAAGTTTAACTGCAACGGAACAAGCAATCCATTAAAAGAGTCAAGTAGAAAATAAAATCTACTATCTTCTATGATTTAAAAGGTTTTTCAACACTGTTATCGCTGGGACTCAGCTTAATAAAATAATCCACATCATCGAATCACCCCTGCACTACGACCAAGGATATTCGTGTATTCATTAATGGTCATGATCATACCAACAACTGTCTATCAATGCACTACGGGCCAATGAGGACTTTTACCACATCATTTGTAACATTATGGTCATGATTATACCGAATAATCCCTGGTCATAATCATACCAAGTCCATCTATGCACTACAGGCCACAAAACAAAAGTTAATTGATATGTCATATATTATCCTTATATTTTGACCGACCAATTAAATACCATGCAAATAAACTTAGGTAGGTCATACTAGCGAAGGAATTCCCCGTGTCTCCCCTCCTAGTTCTATTCTCACATCTTAGCCAGGGATCATATCCCTAAGCTCTGATACCAACTGTGACGCCCCCAAAATTAGGTATACATCACCCATCTTGGGTCGTCAGATACATGGTACAAAATACAAATATAACTTACTAATACAACTGTCGTGTACAATACGACAAAACATAACCGTGAGTTTGAATACAATTATTATCTACTAGAGACTATACAAACTCAAAAGGAGTCCTCATTACAATTATTGTCACACTATTTAACAGAATAGTGAGGATTACTAATACTATCATCTGGTCCATCACTCCGTTCCCCGACTCGTCCCAGCTATATTCTCATTTCCTGAAGAGAACAATGAAAGAAAGGGTGAGCTCAACTAGCCCAGTAAGAAATATTATGACTAAGATAATGCAGAATAAATTATCATTAGCCTTCAACAGTATTAAACTGATAAAATATAACGAACATCAAGTTTAACTGCAGCGGAACAAGCAATCCATTAAAAGAGTCGAGTAGAAAATAAAATCTACTATCTTCTATGATTTAAAAGGTTTTTCAACACTGTTATCGCTGGGACTCAGCTTAATAAAATAATCCACATCATCGAATCACCCCTGCACTACGGCCAATGATATTTGTGTGTTCATTAATGGTCATGATCATGCCAACAACTGTCCATCAATGCACTACGAGCCAATGAGAACTTTTACCACATCATTTGTAACATTACGGTCATGATTATACCGAATAATCCCTGGTCATAATCATACCAAGTCCATCTATGCACTACAGGCCACAGATAACTTTTAACATTTTATAAACATGAGGATGATGACAATGATATAAGAATTCAATAAAACAAGTTCAAAAATTAATTTATCCAAGAATTAACAACGTCCAAATTGTCAACATGATACTGCTTTGTGGTGTAAAATTCAAGAATGCTTAGAAGAATATTTTCATGAAAAGATACTGGATGAAACGTAATTATCAAGGATATTCCACAAATTTCATGGAGTATAGAAGTCAAAACTTAACCAACTGAGTATAATAAAGAATGGAATAACAAAAGAAATCACCATGCATGCGATAGACCGCACAGACAGGTTATTCCAATAGAATAATAAATAATGGAACCAGGTCCGGCGTAAAACGCACAGACAGGATATTCCAACAGAATAATAATAATGACGGAACCAGGTCCGGTGTAAAACACACAGACAGGATGTTCTAACAGAATAATAATAAAGACGGAACCAGGTCCGGTGTAAAACACACAGACAGGATGTTCCAACAGAATAATAGTAAAGACGTAACCAGGTCTGGTGTAAAACACACAGATAGGATGTTCCAACAGAATAATAATAAAGACGGAACCAGGTCCGATGTAAAATACACAGACAGGATGTTCCAACAGAATAATAGAAGAATGTCACCAAGTATAGGGTAGACCGCGTATACAGGTTATTATAACAGAATAATAAGAAAATAGAATAACAACAGTTCTCTTCATGAATAAGAAAGAATAACACCCCTTACCATTTTAACGAAGAACTGAAATAAGGAAGTAGTTAAGTAGCAGAATACTTTTCTTCTCTCTCTCTATAATTTCTCTCTATAGTTTCTCTCTCTAGAGTTTAGTGAATTCGTAAGAAATAATGAAGGAATGAGCTGCTATTTATAGAAAAATAGAATGCATAGTAACTAATCTATGAACGGTCCAGATTGATTACTTTAATCTGACGGTCCATATTTAAAGAAAAATCTTTTAAATAAAATATAATATATTCTATTTATAGAATAACTTTAATAAAGTATTCTATTTTATATAAAAAGATGTTTCTGTTTTATTACGTTAATAATACGAATAAAACAAAACTTCATTATCGCTAAATAATTCATATTATTAACTGACAATAATTGAATCAAACTGAGTGACTTCTCACATAAGCATTACTATTCAATACCGTGTGCTACTATGCAACCACACGTATTACTGTACTTTTACTACCGAGTAGTTCAACAGTATCAATGGTAAAACTTTCGCCGTTATTTTTAATAAAATATTTTTGTCGTTTTCTCAATCCGACAATAATTCCGTTGTGGGGTCCACCAATGATTGTGCCGTTGTACGAATATTCCCTATTAAAACGAATATTTCCCGACCAATCGAATATTATATAACAACTTGCGTACTTTGCAAAATTTATAAATATTACCCACAACTATAACATTATATCAAATTAACTCCATAATATTTAAAAATGATATTTATAGAAAATTCATCTTTATTTATAAAAGTTGGGGTCTTACAGTGTGTGTATATTGTATATATATATATATATATATAAAAGTATCCGCCGGATATATTTACGGACAGATGTTAATCGAATACGAATAC
This sequence comes from Panax notoginseng, assembly GCA_016801055.1. Taxonomy (NCBI): domain Eukaryota; kingdom Viridiplantae; phylum Streptophyta; class Magnoliopsida; order Apiales; family Araliaceae; genus Panax; species Panax notoginseng. The sequence continues at coordinate 32,479,216 of CM029017.1, forward strand.
GCCTATATCCGTATTCGTATCCGTTTATTTATGGATACCTTTAAACCGAATACGGATATATCCTTTTTTTTTGAATGCGAATAATATCCGCTTTTTTTCGAATACGGATGCGGACGAATACGAATTTTCCGGTTACCATTTACAGCCCTAATGGTCATGCAAAATGCAAATTGGGTTGTTTGTGGGCCAAGGAAGGGTGATGAAATCTCTACCTTATCTTGTTATAGGTTGTGCCCTTAACGTTATATTAAGTATGAAAATGCACAAATAAAAAAACTATAAACAAATAAAATGTCCTAAAACTATGTGAATTATGAAAGAATAAGAAATTTTGACATACCTCAATCCTCCAGCAATTACTACTGTTTATATTTGACAAAATAAAATAAAATAAAATAAAAACCTAACAGGATGTGTTCTACGTGAGTGAATGCATGAATGACTAACAAAAAAAACTAAGCTACTAATTTTTTTTGATTTTGAGTTAAGATACAAAATATTAGGAAAAGCACATCAATAATCTTATCTTTACGCACCGTTGATCCGCTTCGATAATCCTGAAGAATAAAAAAAATATTAGAAGAAAAAAAACTAATTTGAATAAATAAAAATTAAGGAATATAAAATTAAGTCTAGTCCCCGGCAGCGGCGCCAAAAACTCGATGTGTTAAAATTATGTACTGCAAGTGCATAGTATCGAATTGAAGAACTGGCAAGTACATGTCGAACCCACATAGACTAGATTAATTTTAATATTTCCTTAATATCTATTTTAGGCGAATTAGAAATATAGATTGAGAATTAATTAACTAGAATATGAAAACTAATAATGAGGAAACAATCTAGGAATCCGAATCCACTATATAATAAACATAACATATAATTCAATTTCTTCTATTTTTATAACTCAACTATGATTTTGATCTCCCTTCCCTTTAATTTTTTAATTTACAATTAACGTGGGTAAGTATAGACTATAAAAATTTAAGGATTAACTATAACCCATCAAAACTTCTTCGAGTAAGCATGAATTATGAAAAACTCATATGTAAGACCCCAACTTTTTATGAATAAAGATTTAATTTTCTCTAAATATTATTTTGAATAATAAGGTGTGAATTGATATAATGCTATAGTTATGAGGGATATGTGAAAATTTTACAAAGTAAGCAAGTTGTCATAAAATATTTGTTTGGTCGGAGAATATTCTTTTTATCGGAAAATATCCATACGACGACACAATCATTAGTGGACCCCACAACAGAATAACTGTCGGATATAGAAAGCGACAGAAATAATCTTTTTATAAAAATAACGACAAAACTTTTACCGTTAAACTGTTGAAATACCGGTGATAAAAGAACAGTAATAAGCGTGGTTGCACAGTAGCACACGGTATTGTGCAGTATCTCTGATTATTGATACTTACGTAAGAAGTCACTCAGTTCATTTAATAATTGTGACAGTAGTTGCTGCATAGTATCTCATATTATTGATTCAATTATTGTCACATTATCATCTGTATAATATTTTATATTATTAAATCAATAATTGAGACAACACATTTATTTATATTATTATTTATATTATTGACAATGTCTAGAAAATTCTGTCGAGGAAAGGGGTTAGGTTATTTAATTGCGAATCAATAAGGAGAAATCCTTATCGGAAAGCCCCCTCTTTCCTGAAAATGATCTGGTTATCAATATTGTGAGTTATAATATTAATGATGAATAATTATTAAAAGATTAAAAATATGTTTATTAAAGATACGTGATTTGTGGTAAATATTTATTTAATTTTTTGATATAAATAGAGGGGTTTGTCATGAGGCGTTTGTTGTAAATTTGACTTATTATTCCATGGAGAAATGTACTAATTTTTTGAACCGTCGGTTGTGGTTTTAATAGTAAATCATTATGGACCGTCGGTTGTGGTTTTAATAGTAAATCAATATGGACCGTCGGTTGTGATTTTAATAGTAAATCAATATGGACCGTCCGTTTTAATAGTAAATCAATCTGGACCGTCTGTGAATCAGTTATTATTTAGTCCATTCTCCTATAAATAAAAGCTTATTTCATCTTTCGTTCTCACCAATTCACTAAGACTCACAAGAGAAACTATAGAGAGAATGAAGAAGAGTATTCTGCTACTTCACTATTACAGTATCCAATCTTTTACTAAGGTAAGGGGTATTATTTCTTTCGTATTCATAAGGGATATTACTTTTCGAATTCGTAAGGGATATTATTTTTCATATTCATTCTTTAATCTGTGGGAATAACCTGTCTAGGCGGATTACCGCATGCATGGTGAATAACCCTTTGTACTCATTCTTTATTTGTGGAAAAGATCTGTCTACGCGAATTACCGCATGATGGGTGAAAATCTATTTGCAGTTTCGTATATTATTTCTTTTCATATTACTAAATCTTAACTTACTATGGTAAGTATTGCTTCTATAATCCCTGAAATTAGTAGAATATCCTTGAGTTTTGCGCTTCATCTAGTATTGTTTCATTGTAATATTGGTCTGAACTTTCTTATTAAATTTCAATATTTTCACGGGGTGCTATTCACTCGGGTACTATTCACTCGGGGTACTTTTTAGGGGGTACTATTCACTCGGGTATCATTCACTCGGAATACTATTCACTCGAGGTACTTTGCATGACTGGTACTAGTCATCCGGGTACTATTTACGGGGTACTACTCATGACAAAATTGGTTTCTTTTCTGTCCAAATTATTTTTGATACATGAATATCATTCTTGAATTTTTCTCCATAATTAATTATCATATTGACAATTTGAACATTCTTAAAATCTGGATAAATTGAATTATAATCTCTAATATTTATCATTGATCTCACTTGATTAATTTCTTATATCATTATCATCATCCTCATGCTTATGTTGTGGTAAAAGTCATCTTTGGCCCATAGTGCATAGATGGACTGTTGATTTGTATGATTATAACCAGGAAGTTTGTATTATTATAATCATGACCTGTAATGTTACAGAAAAATGATGTGGTAAAAGTTCGTTTTGGCCCGTAGTGCATAGATGGACAGTTGTTTGGCATGATCATGACCACTAGTGATACTAACGAATATCCTTGGCACGTAGTGCATGGATAATTCGATGATGTGAAATGTTTATTGATTGGTATTACAGGGATAAAATATTGATAATAGATTTTTAAATCATAGAAGATAGTAGACATCATTCTCTACTTGACTCTTCTAATGGATTGATATTTTCGCTGCAGTTGTTGATCTAAAACTTGTTGTCTATTGTATTCTATCAAATTTTTCCCTATTGACCCTTTTCCTTTTGGTTCCATTGTTCTTCTCAAGAGGCGAGAATATATTTGGGACTAGTCGGGGAGTGGAGTAATGGTTCAAGATGGTTTTTATAGCAGTCCTCACTATTTTGTAAAATAGTGTAACAATAATTGTAATGAGGAATTTATTTGAGTTTAGATATTGTCTATGAAACCATATTTGTTTGAAACTCAACTATTGTGTTGTCGTATTTTGCACTACAGTTGTATAAATGAAGTTTGTATTTAAATTATGTACCATGTATTTGGCGACTCAAAATGAGTTGTATGGACCTATTCTGGTGGCGTCACATCATATCTTAACAATAATCTATCAAAATCTCTTAATTAATTTAAAATCATATAAGAAATATGAAACGAAGGTATTTCAATAACGAAACATAAATGCAAAATCAATTAAACATAAAAACATAAATAATAGAAGAGATGAAAAATATTATCAAAAATAATTATTTAATTTCATCTTCATCCTAGATGAAAGAAATTAGCCAGACTTGGAAAATAATTAAACTAACTAAAATAAAGAAAAGAAAAAGATTAAAAATAAATAAGAAAACTCCCTTTAATTAACGATCATCCAACGAACGTACAATAGGGAAGTAATTTAATTTACTTATACTCCTAACTTAAACTAATACAATACCTAAGGCTCACTCCTCTCTAAAAAAAGAGACCTATTTATAGGAAAAATAACTTTGAACCCTAATTTAAATTCATTGAACTTGGACACTTTTGTTCCCTTTTCATGTAGGTTTCAATTTTCTAGTGACAATCAACTTCTCAAAGAGATCTTCTAGATAAAGAGATCTTCTAAATAGATTTTCCTTTCTCTTGTTGGATTTAACTTGCACACCAAGATTATTCCACCTCTTTCCTTCTCCTTGCAAGATTCTTCTTGGATATTCCTTACATGAATAAGATTATTAAATATCGATTGATCACCAAGATTTTAACTTAATTGCAACAAATATTAAATCCTAAAAAATAAAATAAATCATATTAATTTAATAAACTAATATAATTAAAAGGACAAAATTATGGATAATAAAATGTATGAATTATGTGTCTATCACTGTGTCATGGACTTTAAGGGAAGTTGGGATGACCACCTACCACTCGTCGAATTTGTTTATAATAATAGCTATCACATTAGCATCGGTATGCCGCCTTATAAAGCGTTATATGGAAGAAAGTGTAGAACGCTATAATGTTGGGACGAGGTAGGGGAACATCGACTGTTGGGGCCAGAATTGGTGCAGCAGACTGCTAACATTGTTACATATGCAATTAGTAACTGCTCAAGATCGACAGAAGAAGTATGCAGACCAGCATCTGAAGAAAAGAGATTTTGATGTTGGATCGTTGCATTTTTGAAGGTATCTCCATGAAAGGGGAAGATACGATTCGACAAGAAAGGAAAGTAAAATTCGCGGTTTATCAAACCATTCGAAGTACTAAGGAGGGTAGGGGAGGTAGCATACGAGGTTGCCTTACCTTCTGAGTTATAGCATGTACATAATGTGTTTTATATGTCAGTTTTACAACCTTATAAACCTGACTATAAGCATGTAATTGAATATGAACCAAAAATGGTTGAAAAAGATTTAACGTATGAAGAAATGCCAGTTCAAGTAATTGACAAAAGAAAAAGTATTACGTAGCAAGGTTATACCCTTGGTGAAGATTATATGGAGGAACCATGATGCTGAGGAAGCAACGTGGGAACTCGAAGACAAGATGAAGAAAGAATACCCCCCAAATTTTTGCATGATGTTATGTGTTTATGTGTAAGTTTTTATGTTTTCGATTTCGAGGCAGGAATCTTTATAAGGGGAAGAATGTAAGGTTCACAACGATCAAACAATCTTTGTAGGTGAGATTATATGAATAAAATGAGATTTTATATTAAATTAGTGAATAAAATGAGATTTTATTGATAATTTGAGTTTTATGTGACTTATGGTCATTATTTGACGGCGCTACGAAATATGTGCGCATTTTTAAGTGTTTAAAGGTTAAATGCGTAAAATAAATTTTTTTTCAAAAAAGACGTAAAAATACTATTCACGCTAAAAACACAAACTTGTTTTTTTGAAATTTTGAATTACGGTAAAACGTTTATTCAGAAAAGGGGGATCGGTGGTGAAATCAGATTTTCAAAAATTGAAAGTCAAATTTTTGACTAACTGAGTGAATTACGAAAAGTAACTAAAAAGTTAGAAAACCTAACTAAATGAGAAATGCCTAACTGGAATTCAGTTGGACTAACTAAGCTTTATGATTTAAGGGCTTGCTTATAGAATTTTAAGTCTTGGCTTATTTTGAGCCAAGAGGAAAAAGACGAAAGCCAAGCCATGGGGAAAGTGGCTTGGCTAAATTTGAGCCAAAGTGAAAGTGGCTTAGCTAATAGTGAGCCATAGATAATATAGCTTGACTAGGAGAAAAGTCTTGGCTCAAGCCTTGAGTAATAAGCAAAGACTTGGAGCTAAAACATGAGAAAGAGAATGCTAGCACATGTAAAAATATTTGGTAAGACTCATTGAAACACATACGGGCCAATAGGGGGCAAGAGGGCCACACATGGCCACAAAAAGGGCCACACGTGGCCTGCCAAAAGAGGAGAAAAGGGGGGGGGAGTATTAGTGACTCATGGGGGTAAGGCAACACAAACATTAAGTGTTAGTTTATCTTAACCAAATGCCTTATTTTTATTGGCTAACCTCACATGAGCTCCTCTAACCTTGGTTACAAGTTGAGTTAAGTGGTGGGAGAAGTTAATTAATAGCCTAACACTTAGCCATTTGGTTGTTTACCAAATTGTAAACAAAGAAAGAGAGATATAAAAAGCAAAAGAGAAAGAGAGAAAGTAAAAGAAACCAAAATCTAGAAAGAAGGAGGTCTTGGATGGATCACCAAGGAGAAAAGGAGAGTTAGATTGAAGCCTAATCAAAGTTAAAGGAAGAAAGAAGAAAGCTAAGAAGGTAAGAGCTTCAACCATCCATTTAATCTTTTTCTTTAAGCATTTCTTTGATTTATATAAGGGGAGTGCATGTTGGTGGTTGGTTGCTTGCTAGATTATTGAAGGATCTTAGAGAGATAAGGTTTAAGTGATTTAAAACATCAAAATGCCTAAAAATGTTATATGTCAAGCAAATCAAATGACTAAAAGATTAAGCCCTAGCTTGAGGATGGAAAACAAGATTAATAGTTGACTTTTATTGGACTATAATGTGTTTTATGGTTGTGATTAATTAATTCCAAAAAGGAGGAATTATAGTATGATAAGTTATGTAAATGTTCTAATTGGATCGGAGTAAAAATATGTTATAGCGAAGCTATGGCGAAAATTTCAGTAAAAGATGTTAAATGCGAGAAAAATGGTCAAGAGGGGAAAATTATTCTGTCCACAGGGATTTGAAGAGCTCGTGGCAAGGAAGAAATAGGCCCTGAAATGAGGTCATTCCGATCACGTACCAAAAAGTTACGCAAGTTAGAAATAAGCGTGTCAGAAAGAAAGAATAAAAACCCTAGAAATTGGCCTAGCGCCACAGCGCTGCCATACGATGCCACATCACCATAAGTCTAGGAAGCCCAGAGCTGCATCGCTTCAGGCTGTGCCTAATAATCAAGCCGAGCTAGCGCCGCAGTGCTTGAAGGCAGCGCTGCAACGCTAACCTTCTGTCTATTTTTTAATTTTTGACTTTTTGCTCGGGCTTCGAATGTTTGTAATTCCTTTGTGCATTGTCTATAATGACTATAGAACTTAGTTCTATGCATTGGAAACCAAGATTTAAGCAATCTAAATGCGATATAAATTCAAAATGCATTTTAGCCTATGTTTAAGCACGAAGCTTGAATGAGGGTCGAGCTAGGTTGTGTAATTGGCATATATATGTCAAATAATCATCATATATATTGTCAAAGGTAAGAAGTGGTCTAATTCTTACAAAACAAACCTTAGAACATTTAAAAAGTAGTAAAAGTAAAGCATATGTGACATTTAAATGAAGCTTATTGGTATGTGTATGTGTATTGAATGTGTAGGACTATTGTAAGGCGATTAACGCTAAAGATTTTGAGACCGGTAAAGCAAGTATTCTAACTCCATTCAATTTCTATTTTGAATGTAGTTCTTAAACGAAAATGTATAATCTTATCAATAAATCGTATGTATTCCATATTTTGCACAATAGTCTGATATTGTGTAAATTCTAGACTTATGCAACTATTGACATTTATATAAGTGTCTAGCTATGCTATAAGGCATCAATTTTTTAGCTATGCTATAATGCATAAATTGTTTTAGCTTTGCTATAATTCTTATTAATAAGATATGTATCTTAGTTCCAGACTTATGTAAATCTTCTCTATTAGCATGAGTGTTTTAGCTTTGCTATAATGCATGAATTGTTCAAGTTTTCAAGTTTTATTATGCATGAACTATTTAAGGGTAATGTCAATGACATTTATATCGGCTAGACACATGTTAAAATCTTTCAATGATCTAGTTATGATCTTTTGATTTGTTATGGAGTTAGTTACAGTATTCAAACCAATTTCTACTTGGTGCGAATTCAGTTTGAGAATGAACAACCCTAATATTGGGGAAATGTTTTAATATTGTCGGCACATTTGTCGACGCCGGGAAAAATTTTGCATTGCTTGTTTCTGTTTTTCCTTTTTTTCCTCTTTGTTTCTACCCTTTGTATTTCGATATGTCGATTGATTTATTAAAGAGTGAGATTTTAAGGAAAAGATCGACAATAGTTGACTTATTTTACACAGATTGATTTTATTGATGATGATTGGGCCGAATGAGACAGAGTCACCAGTTGGTATGTTTTACAATGGATGTACCAACTCATCAGAATTTTTAAAGTTTTTCGTAATATGGCCCAATATGTGACTCCGTATAATTGTTCTGAAACTAAGATTCTTAGAATTTAGGGGCTAGCTTAAGCGAGGGGAAGGTGTTAGGCACCCCCCAACTTCCGTGAAAATACAGTTACCACATCTTATTGATTTCCTATGTATAAAGTAAGTGTGTGTGTTTTTATTTCTTAATTTATTGTAAGCCTCATTTTGAGTTTATTTGAAAGTAGTGTTGTTCCTCTTTTGCACCTATGTATGAAGGATTTAATTTAGCGAAAAGTCCATTTTAGACAAAATATACATTTCAAATGTTATTTTGAAAAAAAATATAATTTTCAAATCCTTCGCCCGAATAGTAATTGAGGACCTTTGATACTTCATTTTATTATCTTTTTGTTTATAAGGTGATCTACCCCCCGAATCACTTTATTCTTCATGAAAGCTCTTTGTGATTTTATTTGAAAATTATTTTGGGTGATAATGTATGTAAGAAAGCGCCAAAAAGAATTGGATCATCATCGGGCATGAAAGCCATCTCGATAGATCTGAACACCCAAAATTATAATTTTTCACTATCTTAAACCCGACCTCTCGAGACTAACCCCTCGAACTCGTTTTATGATCCGATATTACATGTATAACGATTTCACATTATTTAAACATTACATCGCAAAGGAAAAATCCATCATGGGAATCTAGTTAAGATCCGATCATTAGATCTAAACCCCGGGATTCCTAGGTTCACATTAATATATTTAAACATATATACAACATATCCTGAACTCAAGATTAGGTGATTTCATCAATTGAAATCCCCATCACGAGCAATTTAGGACCTCCTCACCTCTATATATAGATTTAGGGCTTTATGGAGTAATCGGGACTAACCAAAAGCAGTAAAACATCTAGATCTACCATAGATCTAAATCGATCTGGCATATAAGTTAGAGCTTCATGCTCTATAACCATTCAAAGGGCTAGATCTGGCTTAGATCTAGGTAGATCTAGTCTCTGAACTTAATTTATAACTATATATACACAAAATAACCGATAGAAACTCTAGATCTACCAACTACCATGCAAGATATATGTAAAACAATAAGTTTAACTAGATTTAAACAATATATAACACATATCTAGTATTTAGAACAATAATTACAAAGAAAGTGACCCAAAATGTTTTTCACCTAGGGGGTCGAGTGAACAAGCTTTTTTTTGGGCTCAAGATCAACTTATATCACTCTAGACGCTCAATATCTATGATATAGAAGATCAAACAACTCAAAGTTGGTATAAAATGCTCAAACCCGAGCCTTTCTCTCTAAAATCTGCTTCTCTCTCTAATATTTTTTTCAAATGAGCTACTGGTTATTGGTGAAAGGGTTGAGAACCAACCGCGGGAATGCCTACGGCCAGCCGCTACGGTTAGGCCCCATGGGTCTCGCCATCTTGATGTTTGTTCCTTCGATCTCGGTCTGGTGAAAGTTGAGCTCTGTACCTAAAAATTCTAGAAAGTCTTTGCGGAAGGCTGAGAAATAAGATTGAGTCTGACTGAATTAATGTCCGGGAAGATGATGTAATTAGCTAAAAGGTATATTTCAGTTCTTGAGGATCGTCAATTGGCTCGTCTTGGATAGTTCGCAGTTCAATGATTGTTGTAGTGGCTTCTTGTGGCCTTTTCCACAACTTTTTGAACCTCATTTGGTCCGCGTCATGTTTGGGTGTCGTTATAATTTGATTTCTCCACGGGGTTGTCTCCGGGGTGAAATGATGCTTCTGCCCTGCCTCGGGGTTGTCTCTAAAGTGAAATTATACTTTTACCCTCTTGTAAGGTTAGTCCGAGGAAAGCGACATTTCGAGTGTCTACAGATACCCCTCTTTGTCATGTTTGTGCAATGCAATGGAATGAACACGACAACGATTACTAGACACTCGATGCATAAAAAGATATATCTAATGATGCAATGCCATGTATAAAGTATGCAAATGATATGTATATGTTATATCTTAAAAGGTTACTCCCATATGCTGGAGAGGATTATGATTTATTAAAGCCATCGGGTATTGCCGATGCCTTCGTTGGGGTCAATTCCAATGGACTCAACATCGGGGTTTGATGAGTGGGTTTGATACCTACGAATTGGATACTTTTCGGACTTAAACAGTTGCTAATCCGTATATTTTAGTACTATTTTATGCGTGTGCATTGTGTTTATGTTGCAAGATTAATTTATATTGGCTAAGGCAAGGTTTAATTGGCATGGCAGGAAAGTAGAAAAATTAGTGAAAGTACAGAGCATATGCCCGTCGGGGCGGGGCTTCATAGTGTAAAGTATCCCGCTTGGGCGGGGGTCCATGTCAGCAACAACTTTGATGCCTGCCGGGGCGGGGGTTCCCATGAGTAAAACTCCTGCCGGAGTGGGGATGCGCGACAAAGTTGGAAGTCTTCTGATGCAATTCTACTTCTGATGTTGCGAAGCTTGTAGACTTAATACATGATTAGGTCAAAAAAGGAGATTATTTAGTTATAAAAAGGAGATATCATCAACTACAATCATCATTCATCGTCACAAATAGCAAACCCTAACTTTTGAGAAGATTTTGGAGGAATTGATGCAAGGAGGTTGGACCACAAAGATTTCAGAGTGAATTGAAGAAAAGGATGGTTCTATTTATTATTTTTATTCTTCAATTTCAGTTTTGTAATCAGGATGCTTGATTCTTTGATCTTTTCAGTTTTTAATTCATTAGCTATGAACTAAATTTTTTTATTAAGCCTATGATGGATCTTATGGCGTAATGAGGATTGTCATGCTTCAAGTTTAATTTAATGATGCTATTTTCAGTTCATCTGTTATGATTTATGCTTAATTTTTGACTTGTTTGATCATCAATTCTTTGTGAACCTATATAAACTCGAGAGATGAAATATGGGTTTAAACTTAATCATAATACCATGTGATTTTGATTTATGCGTTTTGTTGGGATTCATAATTTATGTCTAGAATAGAGATATACCTATGCATTGTATGTAATCTTATTAGAACTTGGGATTAAATCTTCTTTAATTGTAATTCACATAGAGATATAGTGAATTAGTTAATTAGGGTATTTTGCTTAATTCTATCATATGTGGATTTAAGTTGATATGTGTATAGTGCATCGAGAGATGGTTATATTTACTTTCGTGTTCTTGATTAATGAACTAGAATAGTTAATTTGAATTAAAAAGAAGTGTGGAAATCTAAGTGAAGCATAAAGTGAAATTGTAGGCTTAATTCTCCAATATTTGATTAAAGTTTGTGGTAGTTAGTTGATTTTCTTTTATTTAGTAGTTTTTTCATTAATTTCATCATTAAATCATTAGTTTAATAAAATTGAGATAATACAAGATTGGTAATTTTTAGGATAAAATTCAATATTTGTCTCTGTGGGAACGATATTTTACTTATCATTATATTACTTATTGATCATGTATACTTGTGTACCGTGCATAATTAGATTACAACCAACAAGTTTTTGACGCCGTTACCGGGGATAGATAATTGAGTTTATTACTTTCAATATCAGTTTAAGTTAAACATTTTTCTTTTTTTTTTGTTTTATTTTTTTTTCAGGTTCTTTTGAATAGTGTATGCGAACTCGGTCAAAGAAGTCAGACTTACTTCCTTACGAGGACGATATCGAAAGAAGGTTTCAGCGGTTGTGTGATAACCCAGGATTTCGAATAATCTGAATTTTTTGATTAATTTTTTTTTTATTTATTTAGTATTGATATTGATTGTCAATTTTGTGACTAGTATCTGTGATATGAGTCTCGAGAAGTAGTCAATTTGTGTATTGACTGAGAAAATAAGAGTAGAGTTGTGCTTAACAGATTTAGAAATCCTAACCCTAAGTCCGGATAGGGATTCGATAGGAAATATAATTAAAATAATTATATTGATGAGTACGTGTGTGTACTGTATAGAATTATTGATCAACGATGGATCAGGTAGGGTATGATATTAGTAAACCCTAATAAGAGATTAGAAACCCTAATCTCAGGATTGGAAATCCTAGTGTACCGTTAGAAACCCTAATCGAAAGCTGGGAAATTCTAATTTTAAATTTGGGAATCCTAAACCTTAATTAGGAAACCTTAATCCTAATTGGAAAGCCTAAAGCGATTAGTAAACTTTAATGTGGGTAGTAACCTTTAATATAATTAGGAAACCCTAATTATATTTTAGAAATTTTAATTTTTCTATTTTAAAACCCTAATTTAGAAAATCCTAGAAGCTAAGGTTGTAAAACCTAAGTGTTAGAATCTTAGGGTTAAACCTTAAGGGTTAAACCCTAAGGGTTTGGACATTGTCAAGTATGGCATTAAATTTAGAATGCAAATGACCAAAATGCTCTTTTATGGATTTTTTATTAGGTAACTTGTAAATTTTGATAACCTTTAGTTGGTGACCAATTAAAGGCAGCCATTGTAACAACCCGATATTTTCTATATAAATAAATTAGGAATTTTGCGTATAATTTTTTTTTTAATTTAAGGATGAGGATTTGTACAAGATAATGTGTGTATGTATTTATGTGATAGATAAAAATATATTTATTATATGAATGTTTACAAATAATTTTTATTTTAGAATTATTGACTATTATAAAGTTTATTCTTTTAATAATTAATTTTATAGTGAAAATATTTTTATTAATTATTTCCCATGAAAATATAATTATATATTATTTAAATAACATATGAAATGATTTTTAGAATTATTATAATAATTATTTATTTTATTATATGAATTTATGTTAGAATAATTAAGTTATTTATTTTAACTTAATTATTAATGGTATATAAGTCAGATAATCAGATATGGAATCCAAACCCTAATTTTAAATTTTTATCAATGGATAAGAATAATAATATAATAATATTATATTTTGATTTTTTAGTGCTGTAATTATGTACCGTATTTTTACAATGGTTGGTCAATTATGGGGTATTATGATAAAACCCTAATTTTTCTGACAAACATTAATTTCGAAGTCACATGAGGCTTTAAAATCTGTTAAGTCACTGTGTTATATGAATAATGACATGTATTATTAGAATTTAATTTTAATTAGGAAAACCCTAAGTATTATATGAAAAACCCTAATTAATAATTTAAAACCCTAATTTAAAACTCAATTTGAGTTCGACACTGTTATATAACTGTGTTATATGGTGCATGCATGTTATGTATGACTTTTTGATTAATTAGGTATACCCTAATTAATATTTAGAAATATTAATTTCTAGAAACCCTAATATTTATTTTATAAATTCTAATTTATTTAAATTGTAAACCCTAATTGTTGATTTGGAAAGCTTAATGCTAATTAGTGTATCTTAAACCTAATTAGTAAGGTGTTAAGTAATTAAAAACCTAATTAATTAAGAAATCTTAATTTTGTATTTTAGAAACTAAAATTTATTATTTTATTTTACAAACCCTAAATTAGAAATTCTAGGAAATTATTATTTTTAAACTCTAAAATGGTCCAAACCCTAGATTGCTCAAACCCTAAACCCTAAGGGTTTGCAACTAATGAAAATTCTAGAAATTAAGTGGGAAGTGACTATTTTACCCTTATGTCACATTCTTCAATTGGTGGAGTGCAAATCTTGCCAAGATAAATGATTGGTGACTAACCCTAGCTCTAGCCCTAGCCATGTGTCCAAAATCAGCCACTTTGTATTACAAATACATTGTATCATTAGCATATTTATAGATTGGAAGAGAGAAAATTCAATTGTTACTTACATTTTCTCATACACTCAACCAAATGCTCTCAAGCACAAGACCCACGAAATTTATACCTATACCAGTCCCAAAACCGAGCCCCACTAGTATCCATAACAAATCACAAGATCAGAATCAAGGATTTGATCAAAAGAGGTAGAACCCTAACTTGAAAATCTGACTTTGATCTGCATGTTAGATGTTATAATTTTGTGTTAAATCATGTTGTTTGTAGTCTATTTAAGTGATCTGGGTTGGTATCATGCAGATCCATAACACCGAAGTGCTCGAAATTAAAATTTTTCAAAATCTGAAAAATGTGGTTTTTGGGTCTGACAGTCAAATGTCAGACCCCATAGATCTTTGATTATTAAGTTTTTTTGTTGTTTAAAAGTTTTTGTTTGTAGTCTGGTATAAGATCTCTCATTTGGTTCAAGAATTAAAGTCAAATCATGAACCGATTGGAAGTTATTCACGGTCAAAGCCCGTTGACCGGGCATGACCGGCTGAATTCTGGGTAACCCAGAAACTTGTTTTCCAGCGCCTGACAAGATTTTGCAAGCCTTGATCTGTCCATTAGTTAAGCTTTTTGATGTTGTTGTTGTAATGGAATCATAATATGTTATGTGGACTACTTATGCATGCCCGTAAACCACTTAAATGATAACCAGAAAATAAGTAGTGGATTGGTCAAACCAAGCAGAAGATCATGGGATCGGTTTTCTGGGTAACCCAGAAAACTGATGACCATGTCTTATGACATGGTTTGACCGGACCGGATCTAATGATTGTTATGTTGTTAGATCAAGTTTATGTATTAGATATGTTGTCTTGCATGTTATCTACGAACTGAAACCATCAGAGCACCAAAACGTTACAAGGATTGCATGTTATAGAGATCCAAAGTAGCCTGCTGGGACTGTTCTTCATTTCTGGAAAACCCAGAAATGAAGAACAACTTCTGACATGATTTTTGGAGGTTTAAATCTCTTTTGTTTTATGTTGTTTGATCGTGTTGTTTGTTGAAGCTTGTAATATTACACTATGTCTACAAGATCTAGCCATTTTCTTTCCCAGAAACGCATCGATCTGATCTGTGGGATTGGTCAAACTCACCCCCTCGTTTTCTGACATGAGTTTTCTGGGTTTGGCCAAGAACACCTATAGCGACGCTTCTGTCGCTATAGGCGGTCTTTAGCGACAGTTTCTAAATAAAAATTATATTTTTATTAAATAATTAGTATTAATTAGTTTTTAATTACGAAAAATACAAAATAAATTATTAAAAATTATTTTAAATTCTGAAAATTAGTTTTTAATTATTTTGAATATATTTCATAAATATTTAATATTTTTGGAATATTAAAAGTATTTAATTTATTTAATTATAATATTAAATAAATTATTTAAAAATAATTTTATTACATGAAAAATTATTTAAAATTATACTATGGTATAAGAAAATAATTTAAGTTATTTTTGATAACTTTCAATATTTGGTGATGAAATTTCATTAATTAATTAATATTAATGGTAATTAAGTTATTTATTTAATGTATTAAATAAATTATGAAAAATAGTATTAATGATATAAAAATTATAGAAAAATGATTTAAAGGTTATTTAAGTTATGAAAAATGACTTTTGATATTTTGTCATGAAAAATATTAATATTTTAATATTAATGATATTAGATTTATTTAATAATTATATTAAATAAATTAGTTTAAAAATGATTTTAATATTAGAAAAATCATTTTAAAATGAAAATAAATAGTTTAAAAATATTTTAAGTTATAAAATATAACTTTCAATATTTAAAGGTAAATTTCATTAATTATTTACTATTAATGATATTAGAATAAATTAGTTTAAAAATAATTTTAATATTATAAAAATCATTTAAAATGAAAATAAAGTGTTTAAAGATATTTTAAGTTATAAAATATAACTTTTAATATTTAAAAGATAATTTCATTAATAAATGATATTAATTTAATATTAAATGATATTTAATTTATTTAATAATTATATTAAATAAACAGTTTTAAAATGGTTTTATTTATTTAAAAATCATTTAAAAATGATATAAATGAATTAAAAATATTTCAAGTTATAATTAATGACTTTTAATATTTTGATAAATAATACATTAATACTTTAATATTAATGATAATTATTTAAAAATGATTTTAATTCTTTTAAAAATCATTTAAGTGTAATATTAATACTTTAAAAGTATTTTAAGTTATTATACATAACTTTAACATTTTGAAAATAATTTCATTAATAGTTTAATACTAATTAAATATTAATGATAATAGAATTGATTAGTATTTAAATCATTTAATAATGATTCCGAGGTTTGAAAATTCATGATAAATCATAATAAATATTTTAAAATTATTATAAGTCATTTAAAAATAATATGACTGATACGTACGGATATTGAGTTACAGGACAGAGTTTTAGACTCGGTAATTACCCGATAAAGCTGTCGGTACACCGACATGTTTCAGAAATTGATCTGGACTTAGATAATTTATTGAGATATGTGGTTATTTGTGATTCAATGGTTATTAAACATATGTGCCAATGTGATTAGAGTATGTGCTGACTGTAATAAGCAGTGTTATATGTTATAGTATATTGTTCTAATCGAACGAACGATCTTATTAATGATAGGTCGTGAGATAAGCGATAAATCTAAATTACAAACTGTAAGCAGCGCATCAGGTAAGTATCTTACCTTTGTATTTTCTTTATGCAATGAACATGAGTAAAAGTGTTTCTGAATTATATTATTACTGTACAGATTATGAACCTTATATTATATAAGCTCATTGATTATCAACATGTTAGTATATGATAATTCAGATATATATATTCTGTTCGTTAATTTCTAGAAATGGTTACACAAGTGTCCCCACTTGGATAATCATTGTATTTCATCACATGTTGATATACCTTTGTCAATTACCCGTATACATATATGTTGAATTATAGATTATTGTTGAACAAGATAAAATCTTTGATTTAGAACCCAGACAAGTATGAACATCCCTACACGGGAAAACTTTTATGCGCCCAAGGCAGAACAGAGTGAACGATCCTATCGTTGTGTAATGTAGTATTGATCTATACAGGGCCCATGGGAAGTACAACCTAACGCCCGTAAGTTATGACGGGTTACAGATGAATTTCTGTTTAACCTTTTCGAAAATAAAAACAATGTTCATGGCATGTCACCATAACCCCAGTTATAGTCATTATGTAGTTTCAAAAATTTGAAAGAGAGTTGTATGTTATTATTATCGGTTCAGAATACTTCATAACTATTGACTTGTTGTAGAAGAATAGTACAAAGAAAACATTTAAATTCTTTCAGATTATATATATATAATTGCTATTACTTGCTGGGCACTCAAATGCTCATCCTTTCTTAATTTAAATATTTTCAGCTAAGTGTGAACGATCAGAGAGCTCTACTAAGAACAAGGAAAAGGGAAAGGTCGCTGAATGAATGAATGAACGTTATCTTATGTAATAGTTTAATGTTATTAAGACAAGTATGATATATATTATCTATCATGGTTTGTAATGAATGTTTAAAGGTTACGTACTTGGGATTAGACTCTGATAAATGTAAGTTAAGTTTGATATTTATATTATTGTTATTATTATTAGTATTATTCCGCTCATAGAAATGGTATCGTGATGAACTGAGTTCGGTTTTCAAGCACCGGAGTTCGGGGTCTTCACAGCCATTGACTCTTATCTCAGCCATAAACTGATCCAACTTGCCACCTAGCCATGAGACCGCATGAACAATGACCGGAACATAGAATTAATTGGGCATGAAAGTGACACCACGAACTGCCTGGGTTTCTGGGTTATCCAAAAAACCCAGAAACGTGCTGACAGTGACTTTAGGGGCTTGGATCTTGCAGTTATGTGATTGTATGACATAGTTGATGATTGATTCGTGTAGTGTTGCATAAACACTAAATGATGAATGTTTAGCATGGCCCAGAAACATGATAGACAAAGAATTAAAAGCAGTCAAACGTAGACCCTTGAGCACTGACTGTCAGTATTCTTGAGGCTCAAGAACACCAACAGTGACGCTTTATGTCGCTATAGCCTATAGCGAAAATTTTAATTATTTTAATTTCTAAATTTTCAGAAATTAATTAAAAATAGAAAATAAATTCTAAAAATTACAAAAATAGTTTTGAAAATTATTTTAAATTCTGAAAATTATAAAAATCATTTTAAATAAGAATAAAATGTTTAAAAATATCTTGAGTTATAAAATGTAACTTTTAATATTTTTGAGTAATTTTTATTAATAAATTAATATTAATGGTATTAATTTATTTAATTAGTGTATTAAATAAATTAGAGAAAAAATTATTTTAATATTATAAAAATTATTTTAAATAAGAATAAAGTGTTTAAAAATATTTTGAGTTATAAAAAGTAATTTTCAATATTTTTGGAGAATTCTCATTAATAAATTAATATTAATGATATTAGATTTATTTAATTATTATATTAAATTAATGATGAAAAAATGATTTTATTGATTTAAAAATTATTTAAAAATGAGAAAAATGATTTTAAAAAATAATTTAAGTTATGATTAATGACTTTTAATATTTTTATGATAAATTCATTAATATTCAAATATTAATGGTGATGGTTTAAAAATAATTTTAATTATTTTAAAAATTATTTAAGCAGAATATTGATGATTTAAAAATATTTTAAGTTATTATAAATAACTTTAATATTTTGACAAGTATGTCATTAATATTTTAATATTATTAAATATTAATGATGATGGAATTAATTAGTATTTAAATCATTTAAAAATGATTCCGGTGTTTGAAAAATTATTATATATTATAATAATTATTAGAAAAATATTAAAAGCTTCCGAAATATATTATAAATGATATATGACTTATCTAAAATGATATTGGAGCTTTGAGATCGAGTTTAAGTGACAATAAATGTGTTAATTGTCGGATAGGGTGACCAAGACACCTAGATGAGATCGAAGTCCAACCAGACCGAACTAGTTAGACTTGCTAAGTGTTTATATAAGTTATAAACACTAATGTGGCTATATGGTAATGTACGCCTAGGAGACAGATTGACTGTAAATTACAGTGATACTTGTTATAAATTATTGTGCTAATTGTGAGACCGATATTGTTGATTATAGGTTTTACGAACGCAGTTAAGTATATTGTGGTGTAGTAATCAACGCGAAAGACAAGTTTTGTAACTCAACCTTGAGTTATATCTGTTTAAATGCTATGGTGGTTAATTATTATTGATTAGACCACGTCCAAGAATTTATTGTTGATTATTCGCAGTTAGTGCATGTTTATTAATTCAAATTGAATTAGTGATTCTGAGAATATACTTGGAGAATAATTATTGTTGGATACTTGCATCCGTAGAAGCTATTATTGATAGTACAGATAATTCCTGTCTATTATCAAAATGTGTAGAGAAATGTCTTAGCTAATTATTCTTGCTAGACGAACATTTGTTAGAACTTGATAGGTTCGAGAAGATAATTCAATTATTATTGACAGATCGATGCCAATTATTTCAGCTAAATCGAGAAGTGATTAGATATTAAAATCAAAGTATTTAGTTGTTAAATCAAACTCTAATTATAAGACTAAGAAAAATAATCTTTTATACAAAGGGAATATTTCTGGTCCTATATTCGGCCTTTACGCGCATATAAGTATTATGCATAATATAGGGTACAAGGAGTTGGCCGCTTTAAGTACTTGCAGAGGGGTATAATTTAATCTTTATGGTTATCTGATACACCTGGGTATATCAAAGTTCAATCTTTGATAGTTACTCGAGAAGAGAAGTTCAAGATCCAATGGATCGCTCAGCATAAATCTGGAAAACATTCTACTTTGTTATTGTGTAGAATTGATTCTTGATTATTCAATAGAATATCGTAGAAACTTTGAAAGCGTTGTACTCTTTCATTGTCAGATTATTGTGTTGCATAGAATGCGAGAAGACTTGTTAGTTAATAAAGATTTGTTCAGCTATTTTAAAGTTTCCCGAACTTTGGTGTTATTCAATCAAATTAGATAGTCTGTTATTCTTGATTCTTATACATTTATTGTATATCTTAACTTGTGGGGCAATTTTGTTGCTCACCCTTGCTAAATAAAACATTTCAGCTAGGGAAGAAGAGGCCAGCGGGTCTAAGAAGAACAAAGGCAAAGGAAAAATGTTGGAGTAGTATAAGATGAACTTTATTATTATTATGTTGTATGTGTAAACCCTTTTTGTATATCTAAAGGGTAAGTTTATAATGTTAAGGTTAGATGACCTGGGATGATGTTGTTAACCTATTAATTAATGTTATGTAAGTTTATATTCATCAATGAATGGGTAGTTAGATGTTATTATATTGTGGATTGTGAGCACCAAACTCAGGAGTCAGGTAACCCGGATTTGGGGGCGTCACAGGTTGAGTAAGTGGATAAAAGAAACTAGAGAGAACTTCAAAAAAATAAGAAATAATGGCTATGGAAGATCAAAAAACACTAAGGGATTACGCCATACCAAGGGTTACTGAGATTCAGTCGAGTATTACTAGGCCTGCGATTACTGCTAACAACTTTAAGATAAAGCCTGGTACAATACAAATGATCTAAAACTCAGTGCAGTTTGGGGGATTGGCTAATGATGATCCGAATGAACATATTATGAGCTTTCTGGAGATATGTGAAACCTTCAAGTACAATGGGGTATTTGATGATGTAGTGAAACTTCGTTTGTTTCAATTCACACTAAGAGATAACGCAAAGAGTTGGTTACATTCACTACCATCAGGTTCAATTACTACTTGGGATGACCTAGCTCAAAAGTTCCTAGCAAAATTTTTCCCACCGACGAAGACAATAAAGATGACGAATGAGATTACGACGTTTGGACACCAGCATGGAGAGTCACTATATGAAGCTTGGGAGAGATATAAAGAGTTATTGAGTAAGTATCCACATCACGAATTGCCCAAGTGGTTGCAAATGAACACCTTCTATAATGGGTTAAACAGTAATCTTTGGACTAGCATAGATGCACAGTTGGGAGTAGCATTTATGGCTAAGAGATTTGAGGAGGCATATGATTTGATTGAGACTAGGCAGCTAATAACTACCAGTGGCCAACTGCAAGGATGACTCAACCTAAGGCAGCTAGAGTGTTAGAAGTGGATGGAGTTATGGCCTTAGCAGCTAATATTTCTGCGTTATCGAAGAAAATGGATGCCCTAACGGGAGTACAGGTTCAACATGTAGCTTATGTGTGTGAATTCGATGGATCAGTGTGCTATAAATCTGAAAACAATTCAATTTGTAGGTAGCTATAATCGACCACCTAATAAATATCAAAATACCTACAATCTGGGGACAAGAAACCACCCAAACTTCTCATGGAGCTACAATCAGAATCAACAGCAAGCTCCACGACCATCATACCCCCCCTGATTTTCAAAATTAGCGCCAACAGTCAGCTCCACATCTTAAAAAGAAGTCAGATTTGGAGGAGCTACTTTTGAAGTATATACCTGATAATAAGGCAGCAATGAAAACGCAGGCGGCTGCAATTAAAAATCTATAAAATCAAATGGGATAGCTTGCAATGGCCTTGAACAATAGACCTCAAGGGTCTTTACCAAGTGACACTGAAAAGAATCCTAGAGGAAATCAAGAGCAGTGTCAAGCTATTACATTACGGAGTAGAAAACATCTAGAGGGGCAAATTGCAGAAAATTTGCCAAAGAAGGATGTTAAGGAAAGTGAAGAAAGAGTGGTTGAAGAGAAAAAGGGTGAAGAAAGACAAGTGGCTAAGGAATAGGCAGATGTTGTACCAGTTGTCTATCCTCCACCACCGTTTCAACAAAGGGGTCAAAAGCAAAAGCTAGACAAACTGTTCTCTAAGTTCTGGGAAATCTTTAAAAAGCTACAGATAAATATTCCGTTTGCAGAAGCCCTAGAATAGATGCCGAGTTATGCTAAGTTTATGAAGGGTATTTTGTCAAGGAAGAAGAAATTGGAAGATTATGAGACTGTAGCATTGACGGAGGAGTACAACGCGATATTACAAAGGAAGTTACCTCCGAAGTTGAGGGATTCAGGTAGCTTCACCATTCCTTGCACTATTGGAAGTATGTCCTTCAATAAATGTTTGTGTGATTTGGGTGCGAGTATAAATCTTATGTCGTTATTAGTCTACACTCAGTTGGGTTTGCTGGCACCGAAACCAATAAACATATCATTACAGCTTGAGGATAGATCAGTCACTTAGCCGAGGGGAATTGTTGTAAATATATTGGTAAAAGTGGATAAATTTATATTTCCAGCGGACTTCATTATCCTTGATTACGAATAAGATAAGAACATTCCAATTATTTTAGGGAGGCCATTCTTAGCAACTGGGAGGACTATCATCGATGTGAAAAAAGGATAGTTAACGATGAGAGTGCAAGACCAAGAGGTTACATTCAATATTTTCAAAGCTATGAAATTCCCTACGGATGAGGAAGAATGTTTTAGGATGGATGTGATTGAAAAAATGGTTAGTGAAGATTTGATTCGAGGTATGGACATGGACACGTTGGAAAACACATTGCTGGGAGATGTTGACTTGGACGACCTTAAACTTATTGATTATTTGCATATGTTGGATGCATTACCTAGAGTTAGTAGATTCAAGATGCCATTTGAGGCATTAAAAACTGTAAATAAATCATTGGCACAGATGAAACCCTCAGTTGAGGAACCACCCACACTTGAACTTAATCCTCTTCCTAAACACCTTAGATATGCATTTTTGGGTAATTCATCTACTTTACCTGTTATTATTGCATCTGCACTTAACGATTTACAGGAAAGTAAGCTGCTGAGTGTTCTCCGAGAGTACTAATCTGCTATAGGATGGACTATTGCTGATATCAATGGGATAAGCCCTTCATTCTATATGAACAAGATACTCTTGGAAAATGAGACAAAACCGACAGTGGAATAGTAATGAAGGCTCAACCCGATTATAAAAGAGGTAGTGAAGAAAGAAATTCTGAAATGGTTGGATGCTAGGATAATCTACCCTATCTCAGATAGCTCGTGGGTGAGCCCACTGCAGTGTGTCCCAAAGAAAGGCGGGATGACAGTCGTGACCAATGAAGATAATGAGCTGATACCGACTCGTACAGTGACCGGTTGGAGGGTATGCATGGATTACAGGAAGCTCAACAAGACAACCCGAAAGGATCACATGCCCATATGGCACCTTTGCTTTCAGGAGGATGTCATTTGGACTATGTAATGCACCGTCGACTTTTTAAAGAAGTATGATGGCAATATTCTTGGATATGGTGGAATACAATGTAGAAGTTTTCATGGATGACTTTTTAGTGTATGGGGATATATTCGACAGTTGTCTAGAGAATCTGGTTATTGTATTAAAACGATGCGTGGAAACCAAGCTAGTGAATATAATTTTAGAGAAAATAGTGAATCCGAACCGAAAATATTGGTCTCTGAAATTGGATGACGCTTTATGGGCATATCGCACAGCATACAAGACACCGATTGGTATGACTATGTATTAGCTAATCTACAAAAAAGCATGTCATCTCCCAGTCGAACTTGACCATAAAGCATAGTGGGTCATACGAAAGCTAAATTTTGATTTAACAGTTGCGGGGGAGAAAAGACTGCTACAACTTAATGAGTTAGATAAATTTTGCCTACAAGCATACGAGAACTTCAAGTTGTATAAAGAAAAGGTCAAGAAGTGGTATGACCAAAAAATTTTGAACAGGAAGTTCGAACCTGGCCAAGCTGTGTTATTGTACAACTCTCGACTGAGATTATTTCCCGGGAAACTCAAATCCAGATGGTCGGGGCTATTCACAATCAAAACAATCTATCCACATGGCGCCGTTGAATTGTATAGCCGAAATCCACTGGAAAATTTCAAAGTAAACGGACAACGCTTAAAGCACTATTGGGGTGGTGACTTCGATCATCAAGCAACCTCGATCACTCTTACCGATGCGCCATAAAACAGGAAGTAGTCAGGCTGAAAGACTTAAAATCAAGCGCTTATTGGGAGAAAACCTAATTTTCTCATTATTTTAGTATTTAGTTTTAAATTTTACAATTCAGTAGATTAGTTATTAGTTATCAGTATTTAGTAGTCAAATTTTTGCAATTCATAGGATAGTTAGTTAGTTAGCTCATTAGTTAGTCAATGTGTGTTAATCACAACTTTCTTACTTATTCTCCATGATACTAAATCTAACATTGGGTTTTATATGATATCAGGAACAAAGAATGTGGCTAATGTGCGTGCAGGACAAAAATTAGAAGTTAATTTTTTTTTGCAAGAAACTAGACCCCGCCTCGGCAGGCCAAATTAAGCTTGACACACCCGCCCCGGCAGGGGTGGTCTTTGTTCTTTCCCGCCCCGGCGGGCTCCCAAAGAGAAAAATGACCCGCCCTAGCGGGGCAGGGGATCCTCTGTCCTATCCTGCCCCGACTGGGGTTTACAGTGTAAAAGTGGCCTGCCCCAGCGGGCGTCACGGATCTCAGTTTTTAAAAAACTCTTTTCAGTCGTGACTTCTACATTTCTCTCTCATATAAATCGACTCCCAAACCCACGATACCTTCCCAAAACTCCCATTACCCACCAAATTCGGCCCTCTAACATATTCCTATACATACCCAAACGTAATTTCACAAATCCACACCAATTTTAAGCTCTCCATCATAAAAACTAGGTTTCTCTACACTAAATTGATCAACTCTCAAGACCAAGGTTCTGAAATCCAAATTTGTGCACAAATTAGAAGTGAATCACTACCTACTCATCAAGAGCAATGAATTAAACTGTGTGTAAGAATTCCTTATGGGTTCTATTCATAATTGGTAGTTTGTGTTGATTATTGGCAATATATTTTGGTACTATTGAGTCTTACACACGCCAAGTGTTCGACGAAATGCCCAAGTGAGAAAGCTGGGGGATTTAGCTTGAATTGATACAATATAGCTCCGAAGACACCAGTCAAGTGACAATAGGGTGAAGGCTCCTCTCCACCCACACGAAGTTTTGACAAGAGAAAATTTATCAGTGCCGCGGCGGCAGACAAATTTGATCATTTAGCCCTGAAGGCACTGACACTTGAATGGGAATTGAGACCTGAATCATTTGATGGGCAGATACAGCAACAGATTCATGAGCAGGGCTGGGATTCATTCACTAACCAACCTGACCTAGAGGTTGTAACGATAGTAAAGGAGTTTTATGCGAATGCGGAGGATAAGGCACCATGTGTAGCATTTGTACGGGGCAAGCATGTGTCGTTTAGTCCAGAAGCGATCAACTAGTTTTATAATATGAGGGCACCAACCATATATCAATAGGCTCAGCTGCGAGATAGTAATTCAGATTGTGACCAAATTCTGTCAGAGATTACAAAGTAGGGCACTACTTGGGTCAAAGGGAAGAAAGGAGGAACATTAATTATTCATGAGTAAAGATTTGAGCTTGTACGAGAAAATTTGGTATGCCTTTCTCTGTGCAAAGTTGTTTCCATCCCAGTACACGAGCGAGGTTACAAAGGAGAAGGTTTTGCTGCTTTACTCTATCGTGAAGGACTTTGATATCAACATTGGAGAGATCATCATCTTTTTTATCTTGTGTTGTCTACGAGGCCCATTTTCTAGGGGGTTGCCTCACTCATTGCTGATTTATGGACTATGCCTCCAGTAAGGCGTGCGATGGACTGCAGATGAGCCTGTGGAGCAGTCCCTGCAGTTGATCCTATGACTAATTACAAGATATTCGGTCTGGCCAGGAGGCGAATCACATCCTCGAGGGCTTGGTTTCATATTTCCAGAAGCTCCAAAGGAGGAGGAGGCAGAAGCAAGTTTAGAGGATGATGAGTTTAGGTCTGATAAGATATCTGAGGGTGAAGATGCGGCTGCGACTGGTGCTTTTAGGAAGACCAAATATATGTTCACACAGTTTCAAAGCTTGCAGTACCACATAGATTCCCACGACAAAATTGAGGACCGAAAGCTTAAAAGGATTGCAGCAAGGCAGGATCGCGCCTTTGCTACACAAAACGCATTTAACGCATCCTTGGCAGAGGCACTCGGTCGTCTGAACCCTGCTGCTAAACCATTCTAGTTCCCCATTCCTCATTCACTGCCTACTTATCCACCTTCTGACTCGGATGTCGAGGAGGTTCCAGCTAATGCCTAGCCAATTCAGGGAAGTCGTCTGTACTTTATTGCAATATATTTAACAATGAGGACATTGTTAGTTTTAAGTTTGGGGGTGTTTTGTTATGTGCATTGTTAGTGTAGTTTTTGCATTTTTAGTTCATATTTAGTATAATTTTGCATTACATATTAGTTGTCTATGTTAATGTAGTGTAGTTTTCATTATAGTTTAGTTTGTGTAAATAGTCTTCGTTTTTCGTTTTTAGTTATAAAAAAAATTGAAAAATGGAAAATCATAAAAATAGTAGTTAGTTAAATGTTTATGTATTGCATTTAGTTAGTATTTGCATGATTCCAGCTTGTTAGATAGTTAAAGTTAATCTGGCCAATGATGAGATTGGAATTACGTAGACAAGAATTGGTATTGATAGCCAGGGCTTAGATGCAATTTCATATCTTGACCTAAATCTTTGCTTGTTTGAAACTGATGTAATCAGGATAGCACATTAATAATGATTATGTTGACTGACTTAGTTTAAATATACACATAATGGACTTCTTAAGGGAAATTTAGATTTAATTAAAGAATTTCAGTGAACTAGTGGTGAAGGATAAGATTAGGCAGGAACCTAAGTTTGGGGGAAGATATGGCATTCGTATAAAAAAATAATTTGAAAAAAAGTATGAATAAACATCATGGCTAGTTTAGTTCTGTGGCCTTTGTTACTTGAGTAAGTACGCCCGAGGGGATGTCTAATTACACCCAGTGCCCTAAAGCCATCTGGTTTAGGAGTCGTTGGTCGAAAGCTTGCTAATGGGTAACACTGAAAAGCCTAAGAGGACTAGACATTGCACAATCATAAGTAAAATAAGAACAATACGGGAAAAAGAGCGACAAGCCCTCGTAAGTGAATAAGAAAGTAAAAATATCCCATATTGACTTTTATTTTGGTATTTGCTGAGTTTTAGCCGGATCTTTGCTTGTTTACGAATTTCTTGACATTGAACTATTTTTTCTCCTTTAAAGAAGCGTATTATGTGTCATATTTGATTTACAGTTAGTTTCCATGGTTGTTTAGCACACACAAACTATGTCAGTAATAACATGGATTGATTTGGAGATTGATATTAGGTTATTGTCATGTTTTGGAAATATTTAATGCTCATGTCTATTGTGATTTCTCTAAGGTAATTTGATTTAACTTTGTACTGTCTGATAGCTGGACTCGTAGGCATGTAGGTAGTTGCATTGCATTGCATTTTGTTGTGCTCGAGGAAAAGTATTGTCTAAGTTTGGGGGAATTTGATGAGTGGGTTTGATACCTACGAATTGGATATTTTTGGACTTAAATAGTTGCTAATCCGTATATTTTAGTACTATTTTATTCGTGTGTGTTATGTTTGTGTTGCAAGATTAATTTATATTGGCTAAGGCAAGGTTTAATAGGGAAGGCAGAAAAGCAACAGAGAAAGCAGCAAAATTAGTGAAAGTACAGAGCATATGCCCGCCGGGGCGGGGCTTCATAGTGTAAAGTATCCCATCGGGGCGGGGGTCCATGTCAGCAACAACTTTGACGCCCGTCGGGGCGGGGGTGCACGGCAAAGTTAGAAGTCTTCTTATGCAATTCTACTTTTGATGTTGTGAAGCTTGTAGACTTAGTACGTGATTGGGTCAAAAAAGGATATTATTTAGTTACAGAAAGGAGATATCATCAACTACAATCATCATTCATCGTCACAACTAGCAAACCCTAACTTTTGAGAAGATTTTAGAGGAATTGAATCAAGGAGGTTGGAGTACAAAGATTTCAGAGTGAATTGAAGAATAGGGTTGTTCTATTTATTGTTTTTATTCTTCAATTTCAGTTCTGTAATCAGGAAGCTTGATTCTTTGATCTTTTTCGTTTTTAATTCATTAGTTATGAACTAAATTTTCTTATTAAACCTATGATGGATCGTATGGCGTAATAAGGATTGTCATGCTTCAAGTTTAATTTAATGATGCTATTTTCATTTCATCTATTATGATTTATGCTTAATTTATGAGCTGTTTGATCATCAATTCTTTGTGAACCTATATGAACTCGAGAGATGAAATATGGGAATTGTGATTTCTGCATTTTGTTGGGATTCATAATTTATGTCTAGGATAGAGATATACCTATGCATCGTATGTAATCTTATGAGAACTTGGGATTATATCTTCTTTAATTGTAATTCACATAGAGATATAGTGAATTAGTTAATTAGGGTGTTTTACTTAATTCTATAATCTGTGGATTTAAGTTGATATGGGTATAGTGCATCCAGTGATGGTTATATCTACTTTCGTGTTCTTGATTAATGAACTGGAATAGTTAATTTGAATTAAAAAGAAGTGTGACAATCTAAGTGAAGTATAAAGTGAAATTGTAGGCTTAATTCTCTAATATTTGATTAAAGTTTGTGGTAATTAGTTGATTTTCTTTTATTTCGTAGTTTTTTCATTAATTTCATCATTAAATCATTAGTTTAATAAAATTGAGATAATACAAGATTAGTAATTGTTAGGATAAAATTCAATATTTGTCTCTGTGGGAACGATACGTTACTTATCATTATATTACTTATTGATCACGTATACTTATGTGTCGTGCATAATTAGATTACAACCAACAAGTTTTTGGCGTCATTGTCGGGGATAGATAATTGTGTTTATTAGTTTCAATATTAGTTTAATTATATTAGTTTTAGTTAAACATTTTTCTTTTTCTTTTCTTTTTATTTCTTGTTTTAGGTTCTCTTGAATAGTGCATGCAAACTCGGTCAAAGAAGCCAGACTTACTTCCTTACGAGGAAGATATCGAAATAAGGTTTCAGCGGTTGAGTAAGTGGATAAAAGAGACTAGAGGGAACTTTGAAAAATAAGAAACAATGGTTGCGAAAGATCAGAAAGCATTGAGGGATTATGTCACACCAAGGGTAACCGAGATTTAGTTCAGTATTACCAGGCCTGCGATTAGTGCTAACAACTTTGAGATAAAGCCTGGTACAATACAAATGATCCAGAACTCGATGCAGTTTGAGGGATTGGCTAATGATGATCTGAACGAGCATCTTGTGAGCTTTCTAGAGATATGTGATACCTTCAAGTACAATGGGGTATCTGATGATGCAGTGAGACTTCGTTTGTTTCCATTCACACTGAGAGATAAGACAAAGAGTTAGTTACATTCACTAACATCAGGTTCAATTACTACTTTGGATGACCTAGATCAAAAGTTCCTAGCAAAATTCTTCCCACCGGCGAAGACAATGAAGATGAGGAATGAGATTACAACATTTAAACACCAGCATGGAGAGTCACTGTATGAAGCTTGGGAGAGATATAAAGAGTTATTGAGGAAGTGTCCACATCACGGATTACCCAAGTGGTTGCAGATGAATACCTTCTATAATGGGTTGAACAGTAATCTTCGGACTAGCATAGATGCAGCGTCGGGAGGAGCATTTATGGCTAAGAGATTTGAGGAGGCATATGATTTGATTGAGACTATGGCAGCTAATAACTACCAGTGGCCAACTGCAAGGATGACTCAACCTAAGGCAGCTGGAATCTTAGAAGTGGATGGAGTTACGGCCTTAGTAGCTCAAATTTATGCGCTATCGTAGAAAATGGATGCCCTCACGGGAGTACAGGTTCAGCAAGTAGCTTATGTGTGTGAATTATGTGTGGGGGAACATCCGACAGATCAGTGTGCTATAAATTCGGTAGCATTTCAGTTTGTAGGTAGCCATAATCAACCTCCTAATCCATATCAGAATAACTACAATCCGGGGGCAAGGAACCACCCAAACTTCTCATAGAGCAATAATCAGAATCAACTGCAAACTCCATGAACATCATACCCCCCCCCTTGATTTTCAAAATCAGCACCAACAGTCAGCTCCGCATCATGAAAAGAAGTCAGATTTGGAGGAGCTACTTTTGAAGTATATATCCGGTAATAAGGCGGCAATGAAAATGCAGGCGGTTGTAATTAAAAATCTGGAAAATCAAATGGGACAACTTGCAATGGCCTTGAACAATAGACCTCAATTGTCTTTACCAAGTGACACTAAAAAGAATCCTAGAGGAAATCAAGAGCAGTGTCAAGCTATTACATTACGGAGCGAAAAACATCTAGAGGGGCAAAGTGCAAAAAATTTTCCAAAGAAAGATGTTAAGGAAAGTGATGAAAGAGTGGTTGAAGAGAAAAAGGGTGAAGAAAGACAAGTGGATAAGGAACATGCAGATGTTGTACCAGTTGTCTATCCTCCACCACCGTTTCAACAAAGGGTTCAAAAGCAAAAAGTAGACAAATTGTTCTCTAAGTTCTTGGAAATCTTCAAAAAGCTACAGATAAATATTCCGTTTGCAGAAGCCCTAGAATAGATGTCGAGTTATGCTAAGGTTATGAAGGGTATTTTGTCAAGGAAGAAGAAATTGGAAGATTATGAGACTGTAGCATTGACGGAGGAGTGCAGCGCGATATTACAAAGGAAGTTGCCTCCGAAGTTGAGGGATTCGGTTAGCTTCACCATTCCTTGCACTATTGGAAGTATGTCCTTCAATAAATGTTTGTGTGATTTGGGTGCGAGTGTAACTCTCATGCCATTATCAGTCTACACTCAGTTGGGTTTGTCGGCACCGAAACTAATAAACATATCATTACAGCTTGCGGATAGATCAGTCACTTACCCGAGGGGAATTGTTGAAGATATATTGGTAAAAGTGGATAAGTTTATATTTCCAGCGGACTTCATTATCCTTGATGAACATTCCAATTATTTTAGGGAGGCCATTCTTAGTAATTGGGAAAACTCTTATCGATGTGCAAAAAGGAGTGTTAACGATGAGAGTGCAAGACCAAGAGGTTGCATTCAATGTTTTCAGAGCTATGAAATTCCCTACGGATGAGGAAGAATGTTTTAGGATGGATGTGATTGAAAAAATGGATAGTGAAGATTTGATTCGAGGTATGGACAGGGATACGTTGGAAAATACATTGCTGGGAGATGTTGACTTGGAAGACCCCAAACTTATTGATTATTTACGTATATTCAAGATGCCATTTGAGGCATTAGAAACTACAGACAAATCATTGGCACGGATGAAACCCTCACTTGAGGAACCACCCACACTTGAACTTAAGCCTCTTCCTAAACACCTCAGGTATGCATTTTAGGTAATTCATCTACTTTACATGTTATTATTGCATCTGCACTTAACGATTTGTAGGAAAGTAAGTTGATGAGGGTTCTCCGAGAGTACCAATCTACTATAGGATGGACTATTGATGATATCAAGGGGATAAGCCATTCATTCTATATACACAATATACTCTTGGAAAAGGAGGCAAAACCGATAGTGGAATAGCAACGGAGGCTCAACCCGATTATGATAGACGTAGTGAAGAAAGAAATTTTGAAATGGCTGGATGCTGGGATAATCTACCCTATCCAGATAGCTTATGGGTGAACCTAGTGTAGTGTGTCCCAAAGAAAGGTGGAATGACAGTCATGACCAATGAAGATAATGAGTGGATACCGACTCAGATAGTGACCGATTGGAGGGTATGCATGGATTACAGGAAACTAAACAAGTCAACCCGAAAGGATAACTTTCCCTTACCTTTCATTGATCAGATGTTGGATAGATTGGAGGGACATGAATACTATTGCTTGTTGGATGGGTATTCGGGGTACAGTCAGATTGTCATTACCCTAGAAGACCAAGAGAAGACTATGTTCACATGCCCATATGGCACCTTTACCTTCAAGAAGAGGTCATTTGGTGTAAGAGCCCAACTTTTATAAATAAAGATAAATTTTTTTTTATAAATATCATTTTTAAATATTATAGAGTAAATTTGATATAATGTTATAGTTGTGGGTAATATTTATAAATTTTGCAAAGTACGCAAGTTGTTATATAATATTCGATTGGTCGGGGAATATTCGTTTTAACAGGGAATATTAGTACGACGACACAATCATTGGTAGACCCCACAACAGAATTATTGTCGGATTGAGAAAATGACAAAAATATTTTATTGAAAATAACGGCGGAAGTTTTACCGTTAATACTGTTGAACTACTCGAGAGTAAAAGTACAGTAATACGCGTGGTTGCATAGTAGCACACGGTATTGATTATTGATGCTTACGTGAGAAGTCACTCAGTTTTGTTCAATTATTGTTATAGTAATTACTGCATAGTATCTCACATTATTTGATTCAATTATTGTCAATATTTTATATATTATTAAATCAATAATTGAGGTGACAAGGTTATTAATATTATTATTTACAATATTAACGATGTCTAGAAGTTCTGTCAAGGAGAGGTTTGATCACCTAATTGCGCGTCAATAGGGAGAAATCCTTATTGGAAAGCCCCCTCTTTCTTGGGAACGACCTAGTCGATTAATATTGTGAATTATAATAATGATGATATATGTTGTTAAAATTATTAAGGTGATTTTTATGAAGTTTTTCTTATTTTATGGATCCCTATTTACCCATTTTTCAAATTAATCGGTAGAAAATTATTTAAAGGTGGGGCCCACATGTGGGGCCCATATGTGTTGAAAATGATTTTGGAAATGGAGGGAGAAAGAGTATACGTACGGAAGATATATATATATATATATATATATATATATATATATATATATATATATATATATGTAATGAGTATATGGTGGGAGAAAATGATAGGTGAAAGTGATAGGTGTGTGATGTGTGTGTGAGTGGAAAATGGTGGAAAAGTGATAGTGTGATAGTGATGTGTAAGAGTGTAGTGAAAGTGATTTTGGGAGGGTGGGGGATTGATGTTGGTTGTGGGTGGATAAAAAAATCAAGTGGTTTATATATAGTATTGATATATATATATATATATATATATATATATATATATATATATATATATATATATATATATATTATTTGTTAGTTGATTGAAATTGATTCTGCAAAATAATTTCGTCCATGAACAGTGCCCTTCCATTCTCCTATAAATAGAAGCTCATTCTTTCATTATTTCTTACGAATTCACTGAAACCCTAGAGAGAGAAATTTATAGAGAGAAAGAAGAAAAGTGTTCTGCTACTTCACTACTCTTATATCCAGTTTTTTTTACGGTAAGGGATATTATTTGTTGTACTCGTAAGGGGTATTATTTCTTTTGTATTCATGAAGAGAACTTCTGTTATTCCATTCCTTATTATTCTGTTGGAATAACCTGTATACGCGGGCTACCCTATACTTGGTGAAATTCTTCTGTTATTCCATTCTTTATTATTCTGTTGGAATATCCTGTCTGTGCGTTTTACGCCGGACCTGGTTCCGTCTTTATTATTCTGTTGGAATATCCTGTCTGTGCGTTTTACGCCGGACCTGGTTCCGTCTTTATTATTCTGTTGGAATATCCTGTCTGTGCGTTTTACGCCGGATTTGGTTCCGTTAATTATTATTCTGTTGGAATAACCTGTCTGTGCGGTCTATCGCATGCCTGGTGATTTCTTTTGTTATTCCATTCTTTATTATACTCAGTTGGTTAAAGTTTTTACTTCTATACTCCACGAAATTAGTGGAATATCCTTGATATTTGCGCTTCATCCAGTATCTTTTCATGAAAATATTCTTCTGATTCTTGAATTTTATTCTACAAAGAAGTATCATGTTGACAATTTGGACGTTATTAGTTCCTGGATAAATTAATTCTTGAACTTGTTTTATTGAATTCTTATATCATTGTCATCATCCTCATGGGCTTGGTATGATTATGACCAGGGATTAATCGGTGTAATCATGACCTTAATATTACAAATGATGTGGTAAAAGTCCTCATTGGCCCGTAGTGCATTGATGGACAGTTGTTGGCATGATCATGACCATTGATGAATACACGAATGTCCTTGGCCGGTAGTGCATGGATAATTTGTGGTTGTGATACTAATGAATATCCTTGGCCGTAGTGCAGGGATGATGTGAATTATTTATTAAGCTGAGTCCCAGCGATAAAAGTGATGAAAAACCTTTTAAATCATAAAAGATAGTAGATTTTATTCTCTACTTGACTCTTTTAATGGATTGCTTGTTCCGCTGCAGTTAAACTTGATGTCTATTGTATTTTATCAGTTTAACATTGTTGAAGACTAATGATAACTTATTCTGCATTATCTTAGTCATAATATTTCTTACTGGGCTACTTGAGCTCACCCTTTCTTTTATTGTTCTCTTCAGGAAATGAGAATATAGCTGGGACGAGTCGGAGAACGGAGTGATGGACTAGATGATAGTATTAGTAGTCCTCATTATTCTGTTAAATAGTGTGATAATAAATGTAATGAGGACTTATTCTGAGAGTGGATATTGTCTAGAAGACAATATTTGTATTAAAACTCTCAGCTCTCTTGTTGTATATTAAAGATTGTATTTGTATTATGTACCATATATTTGGCGACTCAGAATAGGTGATGTATACCTATTTTGGGGGTGTCACATTTGGACTGTGTAACGCACCGGTGACTTTTCAGAGATGCATGATGGCAATATTCTGGATATGGTGGAACAAAATGTAGATATTTTCATGGATGACTCTTCAGTATATGGGGATACATTAACAGTTGTCTAGAGAATCTGGTTATGGTACTGAAACTATGCGTGGAAACCAATCTAGTGTTAAACTGGGAAAAATGTTACTTCATGGTCGAAGAAGGAATCATCCTTGGGCGCAAAGTCTCTGCAAAGGGGTTGGAAGTGGACCGTGTAAAATTAGAAACAATTAAGAATCTTCCACCACCGACATCAGTTAAAGGGATTCGCAGTTTTCTCGGTCGTGCTGGATTCTACTGCTAGTTTATAAAAGACTTCTCGAAGATTGCAAAACCACTATGCAGTTTATTGGAGAAAGACGCAATTTTCAAATTTGACAACGAATGTTTAACGACATTTAAGTAGTTAAAGAAGAAGTTGACAACAACACCTGTAATCGTAGCACCGGATAGGACTATGCCATTTGAATTGATGTGTGATGCTAGTGATTATGCGATAGGAGTTTTTTAGGGACAATGCCGAGACAAGATTTTTCATGCTATCTACTATGCAAGTAAAACCCTAACGGATGCACAATTGAATTATACAACTACCGATAAGGAATTACTTGCAGTTGTGTATGCCTTTGAAATTTTTTTCTCATATCTGATAGGAACAAAAGTTGTAGTGTACACCAACAAGTCGGTGATAAGGTATCTAATTTCCAAGAAAGATGCAAAGCCTAGACTAATTTGTTGGATTCTACTCCTTCAAGAGTTTGACTTAGAAATCAAAGATAGGAAGGAGACAGAAAATCAGGTAGCTAATCATCTTTCGAGGTTGTAAAATTTGAACAAAGATAAGGCATATAATGTGTTAATCAACTAATTATTTTCGGATAAAAAGTTATTTGGGGTGAGTTCCGAATTTCCATGGTATTCAGATTTTGCCAACTACTTGGTGAGCAAGATCCTTCCTCTAGACTTGACACGTCAACAGAAGAAGAAATTCCTACATGATATAAAATGGTATATGTGAGATGAGCTGTAACGACCCCAAAATAGGTCCATTCCACCCAACCCATTCTGAGTCGTCAAATACATGGTACAGAAAATAACTACAACTTTATTACAACAATTGTCGTGTAAAATACAACAACACATATGCTGTGAGTTTGGATACAAATATATACCAAATGTGACTCATGTTCCAACCGTGGACATCACCTTACAATAACACCTTACATAAAGGTATAGTCAAAAACTGTTTTAGAAATTAGAATCTTTGGGAAGTGCTCAAGGAAACCTTCGTACATGGGAGGCCACGCGTCTAGGTTATGATAGATATCATATGGCCACAGAATTATCCTTGGTTGACCCAATAGACCCCAAAGAAAAACGAGAAGATTACTATCATATTCTTCCCAATGGTGAGTCTTCTCTTGACTTATCATTATCTCCACTGTCTCTAATTGAGAATTATACTTCAAACAAACACCAAGATTATATAGGTAGTGCCCATAGATATACTCAGCAAGTGGATGAGCACATCCCTGTCTTATGATGACACGAGGTTGTATGTCGTTCGACATCTTGTATGATAGTGGCAAACCACCCTTCCAACGTTGGGTACACCTTACCCTATTGGATTCACCAAATATAACTACTAAATGAACTTTTCTATACTGCTTCGGGAGAACATCCACAGCTAGAGACCACCGTTCTATTTCCCCGTTACCCTCGCTCGACCCAGCTACACTCTTATTACCTGAAAAGAATTGTGAAGCAAAAGGGTGAGCACAACTAGCTCAGTAAAGAATATCATGACTAAAGATAATTAAATTATCAATAGCCTTCATCAATAATAAATCAGAGATTTAGAACATATGGTAAATGATAAAAATTTCAACCATAGTTGCAGCGGAACGAGCAATCTATTAGAAGAGTCAAATAGACTATAAAGTCTATTATCTTCTCCATGTTAAAAATCCACCAATAATATTTTATCCATGTAACATCACTCAACAGTTCCTTTCCACAATCATATGAATAACTCATAATCATAATTGTGACTATAAATTTTTCTTCGCACCCAGGACGAAGAATATTTTCATCACCTGTCTTTACCTGAAACATCAAAGATCATGGTTATACCAAATCACAATTCCTGTTTATAATCATACTAACAAATCCATTTTTGCACTACGGGCCAAAGATATTCGTCAACAGTTTATCTTTGCACTACTGGCCAAAGATATTCAACAACAGTTCATCTTTGCACTACAGGCCAAAGATATTCAACAACATATCATCTTTGCACTACAGGCCAAAGATATTCATCAACAGTTCATATTTGCACTACAGACCAAATATATTCATCAACAGTTCATATTTGCACTACATGCCAAATATATTAATATCTCAAAGAATTATAATCATTTTAGAATTTATATAAACAATAATTATAACCATGTTGATCAATTCACCTTTGCACTTAAGCTTAAGATATTCAATTATAAATTCAATGGTCATGATCATACCAGTCACAATTCAACTTTGCACTACAGGCCAAAGAGAACCCTAGTCATGATCATACCAATAATCTACCCATCTTTACACTCCAGTGAAAGAGAATTTCAACATCAAGGTTATAAAAATGTTATATATGATAATAAAAACAATATGATCAACATATAGTTTTAATCTCAAGAGTAATATTCGTAACTCATGAATAGTAAATCGTGAATAGTAACTCATGAATAGTAACTTGTGAATAGTAACCCTGACACAAAAGATAGAAATTCTACAATAAAATTCATACCAATATTTCGGTATAATGATATTGAAAGAATAACATTACTTAAATTTATAAACAATTTATTTTAATTGTTTACACTTTACTAATTAATGCATTTAATCATCATAAAATGCCAACTCTTATAATTTCATCATCAATAACCAAAACTCTCATCAAAAATCTGCATATACCTCATATAGGATTCTCAAGCCATAAAATCCTATTTTCCAATTTTCTTTCTTCACAAAACATATTTAATTCATTTACTCATAACTAGATCATTTTCATGAAAAATACCAAATCAGTTCCAAAAATATTTCTTTTCTGGGATTTAGCATAATATAGTCCCATAGTGAACATATATTTTTCTCAGAATTTTTAAAAGTCATTTACTATTTTTCATATGGCCAAAATAGCAGAATATTTAGACATTTATCAAAAATTGTAATTTTGTCCAAAAATTCTGAAATTTACAAAGTATACTTCTATCATATACATGTACTCCCAATAAAAATTTCATCAATTTTGGAGTTAACCACAAGGAATTATAAGCGGTTACTTTTAAAATAGTCTTTTCTCATAAAATTCATAACTCTCAATCTATACATCCAAAAATCACCATTTTTGGACACAATCAAGAAAACTCATCAAAATATCATTTCAAATTTTTCCAAAATTTTTGAAGATCAGAAAAATTACGAAACTGAAAATCATAACAACCCTTAAAATCCCTTAATATCCCTTACTATCCCTTACAATCCCTTACAATCCCTTACCTCAAAAGAGCAGTACTTATGACTGGATATCGGATATGATGCTGAAGGAAACTTGCACTGATGAATAGCAACTCACCAAGTATCTAAAAACTCACAAAATATGCTTCATAATATAGAGAGAGAAAGAGAGAAAGCTTATGTTTCTGGTGTGATTTTCAATTATAACTTAGCCCTCTATTTATAGAAAAATTTTGGTAGGTTTGACCTGCAACCTGATGGCTTTACCTGCTACTATTTCCACCCACCACATTTGAAATATAATTCAGCACATTTCTTCACCAACCACAAATGGGGCCCACCAATTCTAGAATTTTCCACCAAAATGATAAACTCCGAAAATTCAACAATTTCTGAACCAGTCATCTCGTAAAATTCATAACAAATCATACGTTCATTTTTAACGGTTCAAAATTTGTGGACATATACTCAACTTATATATGTATAACATATCCAAAAATTACCACGATCCAACGGTCGGATTAAAAATTATAACCCCCGCAAAATATCTCAAAAACCCTGATTTTTAATACCTCCATTCCGACAAAAATACGGATAAAAATCTCAACATTAACTCCTTCATTTTTTAACCACAAAAATATATCCCTCATTTATATCCACATAAAATAAATATTTTCTTATCATATGAATCAATAATTAATTATTCACAAATAATATTACAGAATCACATTTATGACAACCAGGCCGTTCCCAGGAAAGAGGGGGCTTTCCAATAAGGATTTCTCCTTACTAGCGCGCAATTAGATGACCAAACCTCTCCTTAGACAGAACTTTCTAGACATTGCCAATAATGCTATCTAATAATACTATTCAAATAATATGAATTATTGATCTGATAATGGAAAATACTGTGCAGCAACAATTATTGAACAACAATAATATAAAATTTCAACGTAGCAATTATTGAATCAATAAAATAAAATATTGAACAGTAATTACTGTAACAATTATTGAGTAGTGCCTTCTTACGTAAGAATCAATAATTTCAAAAAATACTGTGCAATACCGTGTGCTACTGTGCAATAACGCGTATTACTGTATTTTAACCACCGGGTATTCCAACAGTGTTAACGGTAACAACTACGTCGTTATTTGTAAAAAACTCAAATTTGTCGTTTTCTTCACCCGACAGTTATTCGTTATGGGGCCCACAAATAGCTGCGCCGTCGTACGAATATTCCCCGACAGAAAGAATATTCCACGACCAAACGAATATTCCCCGACAACAATGATTATTTTATAACCACTTGCTTATTTTGAAAAAAAATTCATATTTCACCCATAACTTTAAACTTTTATCAATTTAACCATTTACTGAATAGTAATTATAAGAAAAATTGAATACTTTTATTTCATAAAATTCGGGGTCTTACAATCTCCCCTCCTTATGAAATTTCGTCCCCGAAATTTACGTACCTGGTATTTCAAAGAGTTGAGAATACCTTCCTTTCATTTCAGATTCCATCTTCCCTGTCATCATAATTTCTCCATTGCTCATCTCCTGTATTTCAGATATCATTCTAGAATACAGCTTCAAAACAAAGGTTAATTGAACAAATTAACATATCACATAATATCCCAATATTATGACTGACCAACAAATAAGCTTAGGTAGGACACACTAGCGAAGGATTTACTCATCTCTCCCCTCCTAGTTGTATTCCCCGATCTCCGCCAGAGATCATATCCCTAAGCTCTGATACCACCTGTGACAAATGTCCCATCAGTGGACAGCACCTCACAGTGGTACCTATCAGTTTGCCACCGCAGAACGGCGTCCCCTACGGAGAGTCTGGCTTCGGTGCATCCCTCATCAACAGGAAGTCACCAGCGAGAGGCTCGGGGCTCTTTACTTATAGCTCTGATACCACCTGTAACGACCCCAAAATAGGTCCATTCCACCCAACCCATTCTGAGTCGTCAAATACATGGTACAGAAAATAACTACAACTTTATTACAACAATTGTCGTGCAAAATACAACAACACATATGCTGTGAGTTTGGATACAAATATATACCAAATGTGACTCATGTTCCAACCGTGGACATCACCTCACAATAACACCTTACATAAAGGTATAGTCAAAAACTGTTTTAGAAATTAGAATCTTTGGGAAGTGCTCAAGGAAACCTTCGTACATGGGAGGCCACGCGTCTAGGTTATGATAGATATCATATGGCCACAGAATTATCCTTGGTTGACCCAATAGACCCCAAAGAAAAACGAGAAGATTACTATCATATTCTTCCCAATGGTGAGTCTTCTCTTGACTTATCATTATCTCCACTGTCTCTAATTGAGAATTATACTTCAAACAAACACCAAGATTATATAGGTAGTGCCCATAGATATACTCAGCAAGTGGATGAGCACATCCCTGTCTTATGATGACACGAGGTTGTATGTCGTTAGACATCTTGTATGATAGTGGCAAACCACCCTTCCAACGTTGGGTACACCTTACCCTATTGGATTCACCAAATATAACTACTAAATGAACTTTTCTATACTGCTTCGGGAGAACATCCACAGCTAGAGACCACCGTTCTATTTCCCCGTTACCCTCGCTCGACCCAGCTACACTCTTATTACCTGAAAGGAATTGTGAAGCAAAAGGGTGAGCACAACTAGCTCAGTAAAGAATATCATGACTAAAGATAATTAAATTATCAATAGCCTTCATCAATAATAAATCAGAGATTTAGAACATATGGTAAATGATAAAAATTTCAACCATAGTTGCAGCGGAACGAGCAATCCATTAGAAGAGTCAAATAGACTATAAAGTCTATTATCTTCTCCATGTTAAAAATCCACCAACAATATTTTATCCATGTAACATCACTCAACAGTTCCTTTCCACAATCATATGAATAACTCATAATCATAATTGTGACTATAAATTTTTCTTCGCACCCAGGACGAAGAATATTTTCATCACCTGTCTTTACCTGAAACATCAAAGATCATGGTTATACCAAATCACAATTCCTGTTTATAATCATACTAACAAATCCATCTTTGCACTACGGGCCAAAGATATTCATCAACAGTTTATCTTTGCACTACTGGCCAAAGATATTCAACAACAGTTCATCTTTGCACTACAGGCCAAAGATATTCAACAACATTCATCTTTGCACTACAGGCCAAAGATATTCATCAACAGTTCATATTTGCACTACAGGCCAAATATATTCATCAACAGTTCATATTTGCACTACAGGCCAAATATATTAATATCTCAAAGAATTATAATCATTTCAGAATTTATATAAACAATAATTATAACCATGTTGATCAATTCACCTTTGCACTTAAGCTTAAGATATTCAATTATAAATTCAATGGTCATGATCATACCAGTCACAATTCAACTTTGCACTACAGGCCAAAGAGAACCCTAGTCATGATCATACCAATAATCTACCCATCTTTACACTCCAGTGAAAGAGAATTTCAACATCAGGGTTATAAAAATGTTATATATGATAATAAAAATAATATGATCAACATATAGTTTTAATCTCAAGAGTAATATTCGTAACTCATGAATAGTAAATCGTGAATAGTAACTCATGAATAGTAACTTGTGAATAGTAACCCTGACACAAAAGATAGAAATTCTACAATAAAATTCATACCAATATTTCGGTATAATGATATTGAAAGAATAACATTACTTAAATTTATAAACAATTTATTTTAATTGTTTACACTTTACTAATTAATGCATTTAATCATCATAAAATGCCAACTCTTACAATTTCATCATCAATAACCAAAACCCTCATCAAAAATCTGCATATACCTCATATAGGATTCTCAAGCCATAAAATCCTATTTTCCAATTTTCTTTCTTCACAAAACATATTTAATTCATTTACTCATAACTAGACCATTTTCATGAAAAATACCAAATCAGTTCCAAAAATATTTCTTTTCTGGGATTTAGCATAATATAGTCCCATAGTGAACATATATTTTTCTCAGAATTTTTAAAAGTCATTTACTATTTTTCATATGGCCAAAATAGCCGAATATTTAGACATTTATCAAAAATTGTACTTTTGTCCAAAAATTCTGAAATTTACAGAGTATACTTCTATCATATACATGTACTCCCAATAAAAATTTCATCAATTTTGGAGTTAACCACAAGGAATTATAAGCGGTTACTTTTAAAATAGTCTTTTCTCATAAAATTCATAACTCTCAATCTATACATCCAAAAATCACCATTTTTGGACACAATCAAGAAAACTCATCAAAATATCATTTCAAATTTTTCCAGAATTTTTGAAGATCAGAAAAAT
The DNA here is from genome assembly GCA_016801055.1 of Panax notoginseng. Lineage (NCBI taxonomy): Eukaryota > Viridiplantae > Streptophyta > Magnoliopsida > Apiales > Araliaceae > Panax > Panax notoginseng. The sequence goes on from CM029017.1 coordinate 32,521,966, forward strand.
TACGAAACTGAAAATCATAACAACCCTTAAAATCCCTTAATATCCCTTACTATCCCTTACAATCCCTTACAATCCCTTACCTCAAAAGAGCAGTACTTCTGACTGGATATCGGATATGATGCTGAAGGAAACTTGCACTGATGAATAGCAACTCACCAAGTATCTAAAAACTCACAAAATATGCTTCATAATATAGAGAGAGAAAGAGAGAAAGCTTATGTTTCTGGTGTGATTTTCAATTCTAACTTAGCCCTCTATTTATAGGAAAATTTTGGTAGGTTTGACCTGCAACCTGATGGCTTTACCTGCTACTATTTCCACCCACCACATTTGAAATATAATTCAGCACATTTCTTCACCAACCACAAGTGGGGCCCACCAATTCTAGAATTTTCCACCAAAATGATAAACTCCGAAAATTCAACAATTTCTGAACCAGTCATCTCGTAAAATTCATAACAAATCATACGTTCATTTTTAACGGTTCAAAATTTGTGGACATATACTCAACTTATATATGTATAACATATCCAAAAATTACCACGATCCAACGGTCGGATTAAAAATTATAACCCCCGCAAAATATCTCAAAAACCCTGATTTTTAATACCTCCATTCCGACAAAAATACGGATAAAAATCTCAACATTAACTCCTTCATTTTTTAACCACAAAAATATATCCCTCATTTATATCCACATAAAATAAATATTTTCTTATCATATGAATCAATAATTAATTATTCACAAATAATATTACAGAATCACATTTATGACAACCAGGCCGTTCCCAGGAAAGAGGGGGCTTTCCAATAAGGATTTCTCCTTACTGGCGCGCAATTAGATGACCAAACCTCTCCTTAGACAGAACTTTCTAGACATTGCCAATAATGCTATCTAATAATATTATTCAAATAATATGAATTATTGATCTGATAATGGAAAATACTGTGCAGCAACAATTATTGAACAACAATAATATAAAATTTCAACGTAGCAATTATTGAATCAATAAAATAAAATATTGAACAGTAATTACTGTAACAATTATTGAGTAGTGCCTTCTTACGTAAGAATCAATAATTTCAAAAATACTGTGCAATACCGTGTGCTACTGTGCAATAACGCGTATTACTGTATTTTAACCACCGGGTATTCCAACAGTGTTAACGGTAACAACTACGCCGTTATTTGTAAAAACTCAAATTTGTCGTTTTCTTCACCCGACAGTTATTCGTTATGGGGCCCACAAATAGCTGCGCCGTCGTACGAATATTCCCCGACAGAAAGAATATTCCACGACCAAACGAATATTCCCCGACAACAATGATTATTTTATAACCACTTGCTTATTTTGAAAAAAAATTCATATTTCACCCATAACTTTAAACTTTTATCAATTTAACCATTTACTGAATAGTAATTATAAGAAAAATTGAATACTTTTATTTCATAAAATTCGGGGTCTTACAATCTCCCCTCCTTATGAAATTTCGTCCCCGAAATTTACGTACCTGGTATTTCAAAGAGTTGAGAATACCTTCCTTTCATTTCAGATTCCATCTTCCCTGTCATCATAATTTCTCCATTGCTCATCTCCTGTATTTCTGATATCATTCTAGAATACAGCTTCAAAAACAAAGGTTAATTGAACAAATTAACATATCACATAATATCCCAATATTATGACTGACCAACAAATAAGCTTAGGTAGGACGCACTAGCGAAGGATTTACTCATCTCTCCCCTCCTAGTTGTATTCCCCGATCTCCGCCAGAGATCATATCCCTAAGCTCTGATACCACCTGTGACAAATGTCCCATCAGTGGACAGCACCTCACAGTGGTACCTATCAGTTTGCCACCGCAGAACGGCGTCCCCTACGGAGAGTCTGGCTTCGGTGCATCCCTCATCAACAGGAAGTCACCAGCGAGAGGCTCGGGGCTCTTTACTTATAGCTCTGATACCACCTGTAACGACCCCAAAATAGGTCCATTCCACCCAACCCATTCTGAGTCGTCAAATACATGGTACAGAAAATAACTACAACTTTATTACAACAATTGTCGTGCAAAATACAACAACACATATGCTGTGAGTTTGGATACAAATATATACCAAATGTGACTCATGTTCCAACCGTGGACATCACCTCACAATAACACCTTACATAAAGGTATAGTCAAAAACTGTTTTAGAAATTAGAATCTTTGGGAAGTGCTCAAGGAAACCTTCGTACATGGGAGGCCACGCGTCTAGGTTATGATAGATATCATATGGCCACAGAATTATCCTTGGTTGACCCAATAGACCCCAAAGAAAAACGAGAAGATTACTATCATATTCTTCCCAATGGTGAGTCTTCTCTTGACTTATCATTATCTCCACTGTCTCTAATTGAGAATTATACTTCAAACAAACACCAAGATTATATAGGTAGTGCCCATAGATATACTCAGCAAGTGGATGAGCACATCCCTGTCTTATGATGACACGAGGTTGTATGTCGTTAGACATCTTGTATGATAGTGGCAAACCACCCTTCCAACGTTGGGTACACCTTACCCTATTGGATTCACCAAATATAACTACTAAATGAACTTTTCTATACTGCTTCGGGAGAACATCCACAGCTAGAGACCACCGTTCTATTTCCCCGTTACCCTCGCTCGACCCAGCTACACTCTTATTACCTGAAAGGAATTGTGAAGCAAAAGGGTGAGCACAACTAGCTCAGTAAAGAATATCATGACTAAAGATAATTAAATTATCAATAGCCTTCATCAATAATAAATCAGAGATTTAGAACATATGGTAAATGATAAAAATTTCAACCATAGTTGCAGCGGAACGAGCAATCCATTAGAAGAGTCAAATAGACTATAAAGTCTATTATCTTCTCCATGTTAAAAATCCACCAACAATATTTTATCCATGTAACATCACTCAACAGTTCCTTTCCACAATCATATGAATAACTCATAATCATAATTGTGACTATAAATTTTTCTTCGCACCCAGGACGAAGAATATTTTCATCACCTGTCTTTACCTGAAACATCAAAGATCATGGTTATACCAAATCACAATTCCTGTTTATAATCATACTAACAAATCCATTTTTGCACTACGGGCCAAAGATATTCGTCAACAGTTTATCTTTGCACTACTGGCCAAAGATATTCAACAACAGTTCATCTTTGCACTACAGGCCAAAGATATTCAACAACATATCATCTTTGCACTACAGGCCAAAGATATTCATCAACAGTTCATATTTGCACTACAGGCCAAATATATTCATCAACAGTTCATATTTGCACTACATGCCAAATATATTAATATCTCAAAGAATTATAATCATTTCAGAATTTATATAAACAATAATTATAACCATGTTGATCAATTCACCTTTGCACTTAAGCTTAAGATATTCAATTATAAATTCAATGGTCATGATCATACCAGTCACAATTCAACTTTGCACTACAGGCCAAAGAGAACCCTAGTCATGATCATACCAATAATCTACCCATCTTTACACTCCAGTGAAAGAGAATTTCAACATCAAGGTTATAAAAATGTTATATATGATAATAAAAACAATATGATCAACATATAGTTTTAATCTCAAGAGTAATATTCGTAACTCATGAATAGTAAATCGTGAATAGTAACTCATGAATAGTAACTGTGAATAGTAACCCTGACACAAAAGATAGAAATTCTACAATAAAATTCATACCAATATTTCGGTATAATGATATTGAAAGAATAACATTACTTAAATTTATAAACAATTTATTTTAATTGTTTACACTTTACTAATTAATGCATTTAATCATCATAAAATGCCAACTCTTATAATTTCATCATCAATAACCAAAACCCTCATCAAAAATCTGCATATACCTCATATAGGATTCTCAAGCCATAAAATCCTATTTTCCAATTTTTTTTCTTCACAAAACATATTTAATTCATTTACTCATAACTAGACCATTTTTATGAAAAATACCAAATCAGTTCCAAAAATATTTCTTTTCTGGGATTTAGCATAATATAGTCCCATAGTGAACATATATTTTTCTCAGAATTTTTAAAAGTCATTTACTATTTTTCATATGGCCAAAATAGCCGAATATTTAGACATTTATCAAAAATTGTACTTTTGTCCAAAAATTCTGAAATTTACAGAGTATACTTCTATCATATACATGTACTCCCAATAAAAATTTCATCAATTTTGGAGTTAACCACAAGGAATTATAAGCGGTTACTTTTAAAATAGTCTTTTCTCATAAAATTCATAACTCTCAATCTATACATCCAAAAATCACCATTTTTGGACACAATCAAGAAAACTCATCAAAATATCATTTCAAATTTTTCCAAAATTTTTGAAGATCAGAAAAATTACGAAACTGAAAATCATAACAACCCTTAAAATCCCTTAATATCCCTTACTATCCCTTACAATCCCTTACAATCCCTTACCTCAAAAGAGCAGTACTTATGACTGGATATCGGATATGATGCTGAAGGAAACTTGCACTGATGAATAGCAACTCACCAAGTATCTAAAAACTCACAAAATATGCTTCATAATATAGAGAGAGAAAGAGAGAAAGCTTATGTTTCTGGTGTGATTTTCAATTCTAACTTAGCCCTCTATTTATAGAAAAATTTTGGTAGGTTTGACCTGCAACCTGATGGCTTTACCTGCTACTATTCCCACCCACCACATTTGAAATATAATTCAGCACATTTCTTCACCAACCACAAGTGGGGCCCACCAATTCTAGAATTTTCCACCAAAATGATAAACTCCGAAAATTCAACAATTTCTGAACCAGTCATCTCGTAAAATTCATAACAAATCATACGTTCATTTTTAACGGTTCAAAATTTGTGGACATATACTCAACTTATATATGTATAACATATCCAAAAATTACCACGATCCAACGGTCGGATTAAAAATTATAACCCCCGCAAAATATCTCAAAAACCCTGATTTTTAATACCTCCATTCCGACAAAAATACGGATAAAAATCTCAACATTAACTCCTTCATTTTTTAACCACAAAAATATATCCCTCATTTATATCCACATAAAATAAATATTTTCTTATCATATGAATCAATAATTAATTATTCACAAATAATATTACAGAATCACATTTATGACAACCAGGCCGTTCCCAGGAAAGAGGGGGCTTTCCAATAAGGATTTCTCCTTACTAGCGCGCAATTAGATGACCAAACCTCTCCTTAGACAGAACTTTCTAGACATTGCCAATAATGCTATCTAATAATACTATTCAAATAATATGAATTATTGATCTGATAATGGAAAATACTGTGCAGCAACAATTATTGAACAACAATAATATAAAATTTCAACGTAGCAATTATTGAATCAATAAAATAAAATATTGAACAGTAATTACTGTAACAATTATTGAGTAGTGCCTTCTTACGTAAGAATCAATAATTTCAAAAAATACTGTGCAATACCGTGTGCTACTGTGCAATAACGCGTATTACTGTATTTTAACCACCGGGTATTCCAACAGTGTTAACAGTAACAACTACGTCGTTATTTGTAAAAAACTCAAATTTGTCGTTTTCTTCACCCGACAGTTATTCGTTATGGGGCCCACAAATAGCTGCGCCATCGTACGAATATTCCCCGACAGAAAGAATATTCCACGACCAAACGAATATTCCCCGACAACAATGATTATTTTATAACCACTTGCTTATTTTGAAAAAAAATTCATATTTCACCCATAACTTTAAACTTTTATCAATTTAACCATTTACTGAATAGTAATTATAAGAAAAATTGAATACTTTTATTTCATAAAATTCGGGGTCTTACATGAGCCGTATTTGTTCAGACATGCAGACTAGATGACTCGTCGATGCGTGCCCCAAAGTGAAGTGAACATCATCTTGCACGCATGCCAAACATCCTTATATGGGGGACACTATGGAAGTGAAAGAACAGCTGCCAAAGTTCTTCAGGCAAGATTCTATTGGCCTACCTTGTTCAAAGATGCACACCAATTCGTGAAAAATTGTGATCGATGCCAAAAGGTGGGCAATATATCAAAAGGAAATGAGATGTCGCTCAACCTGATCTTAGAAGTGGAAATTTTCGATGTGTGAGGGATGGATTTCGTGGGACCTTTTCCACCTTCCTACAATAATCTATATATCTTGTTGGCAGTAGAATATGTGTCTAAGTGGGTCGAAGCTCTAGCACTCCCTACAAATGATGCCAAAGTTGTCTTCAAATTTCTACAAAAGAACATCTTTACAAGATTAGGCATGCCAATAGCGATTATTAGTGATGAGGGAAGTCACTTCTGTAATAAGTTCTTCACAGCTCTCTTGGCTAAATATGGGGTCAACCATAGAATTGCGACAGCTTATCATCCCCAAACTAGTGGCCAAGCAGAAGTTTCAAATAGAGAGGTGAAAATAATTTTAGAGAAAATAGTGAATCCGAACCGAAAAAGATTGGTCTCTGAAATTGGATGATGCTTTATGGGCATATCGCACAACATAGAAGACACCGATTGGTATGTTTTTGTATTATCTAGTCTACGAAAAAGCATGTCACCTCACAGTCGAACTTGAGCATAAAGCATAGTGGGTCATACGGAAGCTAAATTTTGATTTAACAGCCGCGGGGGAGAAAAGACTGCTACAACTTAATGAGTTAGATGAATTTCGCCTACAAGCATACAAGAACTCCAAGTTGTATAAAGAAACGGTCAAGAAGTGGCACGACCAGAAAATTTTGAACAGGAAGTTCGAACCGGGCCAAGCTGTGTTATTGTACAACTCTCAACTAAGACAGTTACTCAAATTCAGATGGTCGGGGCCATTCACCATCAAAACAGTCTATCCACATGGCGCCGTTGAATTGTATAGCTGAAATCTGCTGGAAACTTTCAAAGTAAACGGACAACGCTTAAAGCACTATTGGGGTGGTGACCTCGATCACCAAGCAACCTCAATCACTCTTGTCGATGTGTCATGAAACAGGAAGTAGTCAGGCTGAAAAACTTAAAATCAAGTGCATATTGGGAGGAAACCCAATTTTCTCATTATTTTAGTATTTAGTTTTAAATTTTACAATTCATTAGATTAGTTATTAGTTATCAGTATTTAGTAGTCAAATTTTTTTCAATTCATAGGATAGTTAGTTAGTTAGCTCATTAGTTAGTCAATGTGTGTTAATCACAGCTTTCTTGCTTATTCTTCATGATACTAAATCTAACTTTGGGCTTTATATGATATCAGGAACAAAGAATGCGGCTAACGTGCGTGTAGGACAAAAATCAAAAGTTAAAATTTTTTTTGCAGGAAACTAGACCCAGCCCCAGCGGGCCAAATCAAGACTGACACTAATAAGAGATTAGAGATAAAGAACTTGCATAAGTATAACATGACAATAAAAAGTAAACCTTGCTTAATAATAAAGTAGCAAAGGTTATGAAACTTGCCTCTTGCGTAAGCTATACAATTACAACTCACTTACTTCAATATTCTACACATACCGTTAGGATTATCACATCAATTAACTACATACACATTATCCTCATTGATTCAATTCTCATCATAGTTAAGTTATAACCTTTAGCTTAAGGTTTAACCATATTAATCAACCACATAACACGAATCTAAAAACTCACTAAAATATAACATAAGACTTTTAGCATCCAAATCACATTCTCAACTCTTATAACATTGAGTTTTAATCTAATATAACTTATTAATCAATACTATATTTCTTCTTAGTCATACTCAAAATTCATTCAAGTGTTTAAGTCTTATGAGGACTCCTTATTACTTTTATATTAACCCCATTCTATATCTTATAATGTTCATTTCAATGGAATTGAAACACTTTTTACGTTCATTAATACTTATCACGAAATTTCGACGTTCATTCATCATACGCCCGATTCGTCTCTCTTATGTATGTTTAGTATGCTTATACAACTTATCTAATACATCATTTATTAATGTTAAGTATCATTATACTTCATAATATTCATGTTTTATAACTTAGAACAACATCTTTTATCGTCAGAAGTACTTCACTTGCACACGTGTATGCTAGACACCCTCTGATTGCCTCCGAATTCATATCAGTCCCATAGATTGCCATTTTAACTCCTGTTCCCGACCTCAAATTGAAAAACTTAAATAATGAAGGTTGTATTTCTACTCGTTATCTTTCTGAATCATCCTGAATCACCTCATTCGGGGTTCGTAAGAAAAAGTTATGGCCGTTTTACCAGAGGAAGTCAAAATAGTCACACCTGATACTCCATGAACGCAGCTGCGCCCAAATAAGCCTTGAAAATAGCGTAGTTGTGCCCAAGAGAGTAGTTACGCCCCAATAGACTTAGGGCACAACAAAACTGCGGCTATTAGCAGAACCAGAATTAGCAGTTTACTGTTCTTACGATTTTTGACCTTTTTTCTACTTCTAATCTTCATAACTCAAGCTATACACATCCAAATTAGTCCGTTTTTGATTCTATGGATTCATAATTCATAGAATTACAACATACCAAAGAATAAATAATTTACAAAAACATTAACTAACCCAAATCTAGACCCAAAACCTATGTTTATACTAAATTTTCATGTTTTGACATGTTTAGCGAATTCATTCATTACGAATACGTTTCTTAACCAAATTAATTAATTTAACTTGCATTATTTTCATTTTTTAATGTATTAACACAAACCATTGCCAATTTACATATTAACACACGATTCAACCACTAATTTTGGTCTCAAAGTAAGCCAAAATACATATATTATCACATAACCAAATTCTTCATCCTAAACATGTTTCCATGGATTTTATTACCGAAAACTCATCTATAGATGTTATATAACGGATTACTTGCAACCAAAAACACATATATAACCATTCTCTCAACAAATCATGCATGAAAACCATTTACAGTGAAGATAACTTCAAGAACAAAAACTAAAAATATAGAATAAGATTATTACCTTTTGATTCCTCTTAACCTTAGCAAAGATGATTATAATAGCTTTGTTAATTCTCTATTTCCTTCTCAAATCATAAAGAACATAGATTATCTCAATATCTCTCACTCTCTCTCACAACTTTGTGTTTGCAAATAAGTGTAGGAAGAAAACTGATATAATATTTACGTAACTTAGAAAATAAACTGATATGTATTATAATACGTATAATAACCCATATCACTTATAAGACTAAAGGTTTTAATTTATTTTAATATTCCTTTTTATAATATGGTTCACTTGTCACGCTCTTAACAAATTAATTAAATTAAATTCTTAAATCCATTAATCCTTGACATATAATTATAATTTCCACTATAAATTATAATTTTATTTAACAAATTAGTACATCCAATTTAATTATTAAATTAAATTAGAACAACATTATAATTATTTAACAATTCATCTTTTAATTAAAGTACAATTTAAACAATACATTAGCGTAATCAAATACGCACAACTTATAAAATCATATAATCATCAATAAATCAACATTATAACAACTCATATAATCATTATCAATTCTCTAATTTAATTATTAAATTAAATTAGAATATTACCACTGTGTAACATAATAATTAATTCAACACTAATTTAATTTAATTAACTTCAAAATACAAAATTACCAAATATCAACTTAATTAATATATTACACTTAATTAAGTTAATTCCCCACAACTCATGAATTATTTATTTAACTAATAAATAATCAAATCAATCAAATGTTTATTTAACAATAAACACATTAACTAAAATATTTATTTAATTCAATAAATATTTTAAATTACATATAAAAATTCTAGATCGTTACATCATTCCCTCCTTACAAAGATTCTGTCCCCAGAATCACAACTCAAACAATTCATTCGTCACATTCTTCCCTTCTTACAAGGATTCTGTCTCCAGAATCGAAAACATAGATTAAACAAATAACTCAGGATAACTTTTCATCATCTTATTTTTGAGTTCCCACGTAGCTTCTTTTGCATTGTGGTCCCTCCACATTATCTTAACAAAAGGTATCACTTTATTCTTGAGAACTTGTTCTTTTCTGTCAACTATCTGAATAGAAATTTCCTCATAGGATAAATCCTTATCAAACTATAACGGCTCATACTCGATCACCTAATTGTAGTCGGGCTTGTACGACCGTAACACTGAAATATGAAAAACATTGTGAATGCGCTCTAACCGTAGAGGTAAGGCTGCCTCTTAACCATCTCTTCCCTCTCTTCGCAGTACATAAAAACTAAGAACCTTGGTTTCAGCTTTCCCTTTCTACTAAATTTATCTTTCTCTTGAAGTGAGATGTTTTTAAAAAATGAAGCTATCTACTATAAATTCTCACTTCTGACAATGTTGGTCCACATATTTCCTCTGTTTTTCTTGAGCAGTTAATAATCTTGCTTTTATTACAATGCTTCTTACGGTAACATACCCATGTTTTGCGTGATAGATGTTGTAGACGAACTAAACTAAAGTAAATATCTTCTAATGTCAGGATTGTCTTTTCATTTTGGCCATCAATTTTTAAATGGTACAACGCGCTCATTCACAACTGCATCCCCATGCGTTCTTATAACTTTTCTGGAAATTCGATGTTAATCGTGGACCTCTGTCATAGATTGATACCATTACATCGTGCCTTGAAACAATGTCTTTGACATATAACTTTGCCCACTGATCAATAGGAAATATGCTAATTTTGACATACGATGAAATCTATCGCTATATTTTGCCACCAAAAGTATTATCGAAGGCGTAATATACATTTTTGTGCTCCCTAGTTGATTCAACATAAAAAAATAATATAGTTTTTCTCGCAATACTTCATCCTTAATTCTCGATACTGGCAAAACCTAGTTTCTTCCTTCAATATTCAGCCACCCTTCAATATCGATCTTGAATTAACACCTTCATCTTGGAGTTACTCTTCCTTTACTCTGTCAAGCAAAGTTGTACGGTTTTTCATCTGAACAGCTTCCCCTCTGACTTCTTCGGATATCTTACCTCTCACCACAACTTAACCATTTCTATTATAAACCCATCTTGCGTAGTTTTACAAAAATAACTCCTACCTTTTGCTTAAGACGACGGCAACCATATTCATTTAGGATTTTGCAGTCACAATCTTTGCAGTCACAATCTTTGATCAACTTCAACTATCACTTCAAACGCATGCTTAAATATCTCTGTGCGAGGATATACTTTATACACTTATGGTCTATTTATATCTCACACTCCTTCCCAAAAATAATACCTCCAAATCCTCAGGGCAACCACTACTACCGCTAACTCTGAATCATAAGTCGGATATCCCTTCTCGTAATATTTCAATTATCGTGAGGCATATGCAATGACTTTGTCGTTTTGCATAAGCACACAGCCTAATCCTTTATGTGAGGCTTCACTATACAACGCAAAATTTCATGTATTATCCGGTAAAGACGACACAGGTGCCATACCTAATTTCTTCTTTAATTCTTGAAAATTCACTTTATAATTTCCTACCCATATAAATTCCACCGATTTTCTCGTCAAGCTAGCTAACGAAGTAGCTATTTTGAACTTTGCGTATCCCACACATTATTTTCTTAACAACTTCTTGACTTACAATATCGATAGATAACTCTACCGTACAGGTAACTTGCAACTAGAAAAATAAATACTACCTTTGACTTTCTCGGAGTCATAAGGTTTACGCACTTTCTTTGACAATCACTTATCGCCTCATGGTTCAACAACCCATCCAATCCTAGGAAAACCTCAAATTCCCAACTTGGTTTGGAATTAAATCCATCGACATCACATGAATTTACACGACAAATTATGTGTATAACCTAATAGAAATCAGTATTCGCAATTTCTATATTTAAGGAATAGTATAACTCCTCCTGAAGCAAATCTAATTTCCTAGCAAATTCGTCGAACATAAATTAACAAGTGGCACTTGAATTAAATAACATGCAAATGTTTAGATAACTGATCGGAACCATAACTTGCATTACGTCCTGCATCGTCATGTTGGATGAATGTTTGGTTGGTCGACTAAGTGGAGCTGATTCTACAATAACCAGCTTGCCATTACTGCTGCCCACCTTGCTTCTACTTGCTTTTTTAGCCACTTTCTTTGGTCAATCTCAAGCCAGGTGCTCCTTTGACCCACACGTGAAACATGTTCCCTCCTCAAGCTTGGATAATTTGGTGCAATGTGGCCCCCTAAGCCACAATTGAAGCACACCATCTTTCCCTTCAAACAAACACCTACATATTTCTTTCCCCAGTTGCTACACGCCTCCATTTTCTTCTTCTCATTTCCTTGTTGATTTCCAGCGGTGACATTTTTGTTCCACTTTTTTTCTGAACATTACCCCTACGGTTACCTCATGCCTTATCTCCCTTTTCACCTTTCTTTTCCCTCTGCTCTTGATTGTATGTCAGTGTATTACCTTCCCCGTCTACGACAATCGTCCTTTCCAGCCCTGTTGTGAACGAATTCGGTTGAAACATCGAGATTTGACTATATAGTCAGGAATTCAGTTGATTTGTAAGTGAACAGCAAATTCACCAACTGCGACACTAGGTTAGCATCAACCTCATTATTGTATGTATATTCCTCGGGGGTCTGCTGACATTGTTGTCTTCTTCTAGGCGACATCTTACTATTTAAAATTTGCACTATTAGATTATCATTCATTCACTTATTAAAACATTTAAATTTATCTCAACCACTTTTAGACAACACGTGATATATCTTAATAAACAATGGTGTTTTTATTCATTTATTACTTCGCCACATAACAAAATAGCCTCACTGCTATTTATATCATTTATCTTGTAATAATAAAATTCCAGGATTACTTCATCATATCCCACTATTTATTTCAAAAGTCAGAATTTACATCTTATTAATTTTCATCATGATATATATATCATCTTAATGTTTTTTTTCTCGCAATCTACAAGAACATTCCACGTTGTACAGCCTTATTGCGCTCTTGATCCATGATACGAATAATCGTCCTACGATCCATTGTATACCAAAGATAAACCTACACAGGAAAGTGGAAGACTAAATTCTAAGCTCCATCATTCACTTGGCACTCTTTGACTTGTCTTCAACATGATCTATGCATTTAGAAGCCTTCACCCACGCGTCTTCCGCTCTCGTCCGCTTTGCTGACTCCTTTCCCAAGTTATTCCTACGCAATCTCGTTAATAACTATCCTCTTTAATACTTTAACTGAGATAATCTCTACTCCACACCTCCTAGTCGTGCGGTAAGGTCTTGAATAATAACATTCTCTTGCGCTAGCGTGGCTTGGTGCTCTGCAGCTTGACCTTTTAACTTCTCGACCTTAACTTATAACTCTTTATTATGATCATACACTTCATCAATCACTTCAGCTCTGATAAAATTAAGAAATTACCACTCAGGATTCTGCTCGTCTTTCTCATCTTTTATCTTTACCTTTACCTCCTCAAACTCATTCCCACGATCAAACTCAAACTCATGCCCAAGTCCTACAATACAGTTTTTAAGTTTTATTTACTACTCATACCACTCATTACGTGTAATACACGCGGGTAGATAAGTTATAAACACATAAACACATAAAGCCTTTTATCATTTTATCTTCAATAAATTTCCTTAATTCATTCCTTAGAACTCGATGAGAGTTTATCACATCTATGTTTTCGATCTCCTGGAAGGTTATAGCCTAAGATTTTCCCACCTAAGGTTCATAACCTAAAGTTTTGATACCAACTTGTGACACCCCCAAATCCGGGTACTTCAATTCCCTAGATTTGGTGTTCACTGTCCAATTAAATCATAATTAACTACCCATAAAAAATGATATAAACTTGCAAGCTTAAACAATAAAACTCCCATTAAAGGGTTACACGATCTCAAAATAAATCCCAAGTCATCTAACCTTTATTTTTTAAATTATCTGCAGAATATTATTACAACATAATCATAATCAAGTCTATTACATAAGCTTCATAAATATAAGGTAAATTAAATGTCGTCCAATCAAGCACTTTGCCCTTGCCCTTGTGTAAGACCCCAACTTTTATGAATAAAGATTAATTTTTCTTGAATTATATATTATGGTATGGATTTGATATAATGTTATAGTTATGGGTAATATTTACAAATTTTGTAAAGTAAACAAATGGTTATAAAATATTCGTTGTGTCGGGGAATATTCTTTTTGTCGAGGAATATCCGTACGATGACACCATCATTGGTGGACCCCATAACGGAATAACTATCGGAGTTAGAAAATAACAGAATTATCTTTTTATAAAAATAACGACGAAAGTTTTACCGTTAAACTATTGAAATACCCGGTGGTAAAAGAACAGAAATGTGCGTGGTTGCATAGTAGCAAACGGCATTGATTATTGATGCTTACGTGAGAAGTCACTCAGTTATACTCAATTATTATTACAGTAATTGCTACATAGTATCTCACGTTATTTGATTCAATTATTATCATAGTATCATCTGCATAATATTTTATATTACTAAATCAATAATTGAGACGATAAAGTTATTCATATTATTATTTACAATATTGACGATGTCTAGAAAGTTCTGTCGAGGAGAGGTTTGGTCTCCTAATTGCGCGCCAATAGGGAGAAATCTTTATCGAAAATCTCCCTCTTTCCTGGGAATGATCTGGTTGTTAAATATTATGAATTATAATATTAATGATAAATAATTGTTAATAGATTAAAAATGTGTTTATGATTTGTGGTAAATATTTATTCAATTTTGATATAAATAGAGGGGTTTGTTATGAGGTATTTGTTATAAGTTTGGCTTATTATTCCATGAGGAGATGTGCTAATTTTTCAGACTGTTGGTTGAAGTTATAATAGTAAATCAATATGGATCGCTAGTTTAAAGTTTTAATAGTAAATCAGTATGGATCGTTGCTTTAAGTTTTAATAGTAAATCAATATGGACCGTCCATTTAAAAGTGAATTAATCTGGGCCATTCATGAATTAGTTACTATTTAATCCTTTTTCCTATAAATAGAAGCTCATTCATTCATTATTTCTTACGAATTCACTGAAACTCTAAAGAAAGAAACTATAGAGAGCAAGAAGAAGAGTATTCTGTTACTACCCTACTTCAGTATCCACTCTTCTATTAAGGTAAGGGGTATTATTTCTTTCGTATTCATGAAGAGAGTTATTTTCTTTCAATACTCGTAAGGGTTGTTATTCCATTCTTTACTATTCTGTGGGAATAACCTGTCTACGTGGACTACCGCATGCATGGTGAAATCTTTTGTTATTTCATTCTTTATTATTCTGTGGGAATAACCTATCTACGCGGACTACCGCATGCATGGTGAAATATGTTGTTATTACATTCTTTATTATTCTGTGGGAATAACATGTCTACACGGACTATCGCATGCCTGGTGAATAACCATTCGTATTCAATTGTTATTAAATTTTGGAAACGATCTGTCTACACGGACTACCACATGACAGGTGAAAATCTATTTGCAGTTTCGTATATTATTTCTTTTCATATTCTTAAATCTAAACTTACTATAGTAAGTATTGCTTTTATAATTCCTGAAATTAGTGGAATATCCTTGAGTTTTGCGCTTCATCTAGTATCGTTTCATTGGAATATTGATCTGAACTTTCTTATTAAATATCAATATTTTCACCAGGGGTAGTATTCACGGGTTACTATTCACTCAATTACGTACTATTCACTCGAATATTATTCACTCGAGAATTCGGGATACTTTTCATACCGAGTTACTATTCACGGGTTACTATTCACGAGATACTATTCACTTGGGTACTATTCACCCGGAGTACTATTTATGATAAAAATTAATTTCTTTTCGGTCCAAATCATTTTTATACAATATTATTCTTAAATTTTACTCCACAAAGTAGTATCACATTGACAATTTGGACATTATTGAATTCTGAATAAATTAAATTATAAATCTTTAAAAATTTATCCTTTGCTTTCTTTTGATTGAATTCTTATATCATTGTCATCATCCTCATGCTTATATTGTGATAAAGGTCATCTGTGGCTTATGTGCATAGATGTACTATTGATTGGTATGATTATGACCAGGGATTATTCGGTATAATCATGACCGTAATGTTACAAATGATGTGGTAAAAGTCCTCATTGGCCCGTAGTGCATTGATGGACAGTTGTTGATTGAATCATGATCATTGATGATTACATGAATATCCTTGGCCCGTAGTGCAGGGATGATTCAATGATGTGATTTATTTATTAAGCTGAGTCTCAGCGATAAAGTTGATGAAAAACTTTTTAAATCATAGAAGATAGTAGATATCATGCTCTACTTGACTCTTCTAATGGATTATTTGTTCCGCTGCAGTTAAACTTGATGTTTATTATATTTTTATCAGTTTAACATTGTTGAAGGCTAACGATAATTTATTCTACATTATCTTAGTCATAATATTTCTTACTGGGCTAGTTGAGCTCACCCTTTGCTTTTATTGTTCTCTTTAGGAAATGAGAATATAGCTGGGACCAGTCGGGGAACGGAGTGACGGTCCAGATGTTTGCATTAGTAGTCCTCACTATTTTGTGAAATAGTGTGATAATAATTGTAATGAGGACTTATTTTTGAGTTTGAATACTGTCTAGAAGACAATATTTGTAAGCTTATGTTTTGTCGTATTCTACACGACACTTATCAGTTGTATAAATTAAGTTTGTATTTGAATTATGTACCATATATTTGGCGACCCAAGATGGGTGATGTATACCTATTTTGGGGGCGTTACACCTTGCTTGTAGAAAGCTCTTCAAACTTCTTAACTTCATCTACATTGTTTTGTGCAAGAGTAAGCAAACAATTGCCCACAAGAAGGATAGTATACAATAACATTCTATGAATGACAATTAACTGAGCTTTCAATGGTAAAGTATTTTTACCAGAAACAATAAGTTCTAGCTTGAATACTGTGAGTTCAAGGAATAACGAACTTTAAAATCAAATAACATATATCAATATCAAAGGAATACACTGAGGGTCACAAGACCACGAACTATGTTAAAGGTTAAAGTAGAAATACTTGACAATCTATAACATAGTTCTTCGTCTTGTGACCCTCAGTGTATTCCTTTGATATTGATATCTGTTATTTGATTTTAAAGTTCGTTATTCCTTGAACTCATAATATTCAAGCTAGAACTAATTATTTCCAGTAAAAATACTTTACCATTGAAAGCTCAGTTAATTGTCATGTATATTATCTGTAACGCCCCCAAAATAGGTCCATTCCATCCAACCCATTTTGAGTCGCCAAATATATGGTACAGATAACAACTACAACTTTATTACAACAATTGTCGTGCAAAATACAACAACACATATATTGTGAGTTTGGATACAAATATATACCAACTGTGACTATGTCCCAACCTTGGATAGCACGTCACAATGACACCTTACATAAAGGTATAGTCAAAAATTGTTTTAGAAATTAGAATCTTTGGGAAGTGCTCAAGGAAACCTTCGTACATGGGAGGCCATGCTTCTAGGTTATGATAGATATCATATGGCCACAGAATTATCATTGGTTGACCCAATAGACATCTTGTATGATAGTGGCAAAATACCCTTCCAACGTTGGGTTCGCCTCACCCTAGTTGATTCACCAAATATAACTACTAAATGATGATCACCGTTCTATTCCCCTGTTATCCCCCACTCGACTTAGCTACACTTTTGTTACCTGAAAGGAATTGTAAAGCAAAGGGGTGAGCACAACTAGCTCAGTAAAGAATATTATGACTAAAGATAAATAAATTATCAATAGTCTTCATCAGTAATAAATCAGAGATTTAGAACATATGGTAGATGATAAAACTTTTCAACCATAGTTGCAGCGGAACGAGCAATCCATTAGAAGAGTCAAATAGACCATAAAGTCTATTATCTTCTCTATGTTAAAAATCTACCAACAATGTTTTATCCCTGTAACATCAATCAACAATTTTGGTTCACAATCATATGAATAACTAATAATCATAATTGTAGTTCTAAATTTCTCTTCTCATCCAGGACAAAGATAATTTTCATCACTTGTCTTTACCTGAAACATCAAAGATCATGGTTATACCAAATCACAGTTCATGTTCATAATCATACTAATAATTTCATCTTTGCACTACGGACCAAAGATATTCATCAACAACTCATCTTTGCACTACAGGCCAAAGATATTCCTCAACAGTTCATATTTGCACTACAGGCCAACTATATTATTATCTCAAAGAAATATATAATCATTTCAGAATTTATATAACCAATAATTATAACCATGTTGATCATTTCACCTTTGCACTTAAGCTAAAGATATTCAATTATAAATTCAATGGTCATGATCATACCAGTCAACAATTCAACTTTGCACTACTGGCCAAAGAGAACCCATAGTCATGATCGTACCAAAAATCTACACATCTTTACACTCAAGTCAAAGAGAAATATCATCATTAGGGTTATAAAAATGTTATATATGATAAAAAAATAATATGATCAACATATAGTTTTAATCTCAAGAGTAATATTCATAAATCAACTATAATTTGGTTAGAAAAAGAAACCAATTTTGTCATGAATAGTAACTCGTGAATAGTAACCCGTGAATAGTAACTCATGAATAGTAACCCGTGAATAGTAACTCGTGAATAGTAACTCGTGAATAGTAACTCATGAATAGTAACTCGTGAATAATAACTCGTGAATAATAACTCGTGAATAGTAACTCATGAATAGTAACTCATGAATAGTAACTCGTGAATAGTAACTCATGAATAGTAACTCATGAATAGTAACCCCGACATGAAAAGATAAGAATTTTACAAGAAAAATCTTACCAATATTCCGGTATAATGATATTGAAAGAAATAATATCATTTTTAAAAAAATAACATCCCTTATTATCCCTTACTATCCCTTACTATCCCTTACCTCAAAAGAGCAGTACTCCTGACTGGAATAACGCTGAACGAATTTGCACCGTATAGCAACACTCAAGATATCAAAATACTCACAAGAATACACTCGATAATATAGAGAGAGAAATAGAGAGAAAACTTCAGTTTCTGGTGTGATTTTCAATTCTAACCTAAGCACCCTATTTATAGGAAATTGCTTAGAACACCAAAGTAGAAAATTTAATAAAATAATAATATAATTATAAATTTTCCTTAGCCCACCTTTGAAAATCTGGATTCAGCCATCAACATGTGCAAGTGGGGCCCACCAAAGTGTAAAAAACGTTTTTGTTAATAAAAATAAATAAAACTTCCAAAAATCAATTATTTCGGAACTTCGGAACTTCAATAATTCATAATAAATAGCCCTTTGATCAGAAAATTCGAATCTCACGAGTTTTTATAGGAAATTCAATTCTCTACAACTTTACAGAAGAAAGTTTTTAAAAATTCCAAACAAAAATTGACCGAAATCCACAAACGGGCGATTTTACAGTCAATAATAAATTTTCGGTCAAGAATTGTGTCCACCAACACACAAAACATGTGTTAATCATTTAATGTCACAAAAATACTCTTCCTCCTCATATACTCATATATCCCACATTCATTGTAAAAATATCACCATCAATATATTATTAAAGTAATATATTTAAATGAATTATTTTATCAGAAAAAGATAAAATATTAATTTTTAACAATTGTCACATTAAATATTTTCTCCATCTATATCCACATAAAATCAATATTTTCCTCATCATATAAATCAATAATTAATTATACACAAATAATATTACAGAATCACAGTACTGGCAACCAGGCCGTTCCCAGGAAAGAGTGGGCTTTCCAATAAGGATCTCTTCCTTACTGGCGCGCAATTAGATGACCAAACCTCTCCTTAAACAGAACTTTCTAGACATTTCTAATAATATTATCTAATAATATTATTCAGATAATATGAATTATTGCTCCGATAATAGAAAATACTGTGTAGTGACAATTATTAAAACAACAGTAATATAAAATATCAACGCAGCAATTATTGAATCAATAAAATAAAATACTGAACAGTAATTACTGTAACAATTATTGAGTAATGCCTTCTAACGTAAAAATCAATAATTGGTGCAATACCGTGTGCTACTGTGCAACAACGCGTATTACTGTGTTTTAACCACCGGGTATTCTAACAGTGTTAACGGTAACAACTACGCCGTTATTTATAAACAACTTACTCTTGTCGTTTTCTTCATCCAATCGCTTTCCGTTATGGGGCCCACAAAAGACTGCGACGTCGTACGAATATTCTCCGACAGTAAGAATATTCCACGACCAAGCGAATATTCCCCGACAACAATGAATATTTTATAACCACTTGTGTATTTCGAAAAAAAAAAATTCATATATCACCCTTAACTTTAACATTTATCAATTTAACCATTTACTAAATAGTAATTATAAGAAAAATTGAATACTTTAATTTCATAAAATTCGGGGTCTTACAATCTCCCCTCCTTATGAAATTTCGTCCTCGAAATTTACGTACCTGGTATTTCAAAGAGTTGAGAATATCTTACTTTTATTTCAGATTCCATCTTTCCTATCATCATAATTTCTTCATTGCTCATCTCCTGTATTTCAGATATCATTCTAGAATACAGCTTCAAAACAAATGTTAATTGAACAAATTAACATATCACATAATATCCCGATATTATGACTGACCAACAAATAAGCTTAGGTAGGACACATTAGCGAAGGATTTACTCGTCTCTCTCCTCCTAGTCCTATTCCCCGATCTCCGCCAGAGATCATATCCCTAAGCTTTGATACCAAATGTAACGCCCCCAAAATAGGTCCATTCCATCCAACCCATTTTGAGTTGCCAAATACATGGTACAGATAACAACTACAACTTTATTACAATAATTATCGTGCAAAATACAACAACACATATATTGTGAGTTTGGATACAAATATATACAAAATGTGACTCATGTCCCAACCTTGGATAGCACGTCACAATGACACCTTACATAAAGGTATAGTTAAAAACTGTTTTAGAAATTAGAATCTTTGAGAAGTGCTCAAGGAAACCTTCGTACATGGGAGGCCATGCTTCTAGGTTATGATAGATATCATATGGCCACAGAATTATCATTGGTTGACCCAATAGACATCTTGTATGATAGTGGCAAAATATCCTTCCAACATTGGGTTCGCCTCACCCTAGTTGATTCACCAAATATAACTACTAAATGATGACCACTGTTCTATTCCCCTGTTATCCCCCACTCGACTCAGCTACACTTTTATTACCTGAAAGGAATTGTAAAGCAATGGGGTGAGCACAACTAGCTCAGTAAAGAATATTATGACTAAAGATAAATAAATTATCAATAGTCTTCATCAGTAATAAATCAGAGATTTAGAACATATGGTAGATGATAAAACTTTTCAACCATAGTTGCAGCGAAACGAGCAATCCATTAGAAGAGTCAAATAGACCATAAAGTCTATTATCTTCTCTATGTTAAAAATCCACCAACAATGTTTTATCCCTGTAACATCAATCAACAATTCTGGTTCACAATCATATGAATAACTAATAATCATAATTGTAGTTCTAAATTTCTCTTCTCATCCAGGACAAAGATAATTTTCATCACTTGTCTTTACCTGAAACATCAAAGATCATGGTTATACCAAATCACAGTTCATGTTCATAATCATACTAATAATTTCATCTTTGCACTACGGGCCAAAGATATTCATCAACAACTCATCTTTGCACTACAGGCCAAAGATATTCCTCAACAGTTCATATTTGCACTACAGGCCAACTATATTATTATCTCAAAGAAATATATAATCATTTCAGAATTTATATAACCAATAATTATAACCATGTTGATCATTTCACCTTTGCACTTAAGCTAAAGATATTCAATTATAAATTCCATGGTCATGATCATACCAGTCAACAATTCAACTTTGCACTACTGGCTAAAGAGAACCCATAGTCATGATCGTACCAAAAATCTACACATCTTTACACTCAAGTCAAAGAGAAATATCATCATTAGGGTTACAAAAATATTATATATGATAAAAAAATAATATGATCAACATATAGTTTTAATCTCAAGAGTAATATTCATAAATCAACTATAATTTGGTTAAAAAAAGAAACTAATTTTGTCATGAATAGTAACTCGTGAATAGTAACCCATGAATAGTAACTCATGAATAGTAACTCGTGAATAGTAACTCGTGAATAGTAACTCATGAATAGTAACTCGTGAATAATAACTCTTGAATAATAACTCGTGAATAGTAACTCATGAATAGTAACTCATGAATAGTAACTCGTGAATAGTAACTCATGAATAGTAACTCATGAATAGTAACCCCGACATGAAAAGATAAGAATTTTACAAGAAAAATCTTACCAATATTCCGGTATAATGATATTGAAAGAAATAATATTATTTTTAAAAAAATAACATCCCTTATTATCCCTTACTATCCATTACTATCCCTTACCTCAAAAGAGCAGTACTCCTGACTGGAATAACGCTAAACGAACTTGCACCGTATAGCAACACTCAAGATATCAAAATACTCACAAGAATACACTCGATAATATAGAGAGAGAAATAGAGAGAAAACTTCAGTTTCTGGTGTGATTTTCAATTCTAACCTAAGCACCCTATTTATAGGAAATTGCTTAGAACACCAAAGTAGAAAATTTAATAAAATAATAATATAATTATAAATTTTCCTTAGCCCACCTTTGAAAATCTGGATTCAGCCATCAACATGTGCAAGTGGGGCCTACCAAAGTGTAAAAAACGTTTTTGTTAATAAAAATAAATAAAACTTCCAAAAATCAATTATTTCGGAACTTCGGAACTTCAATAATTCATAATAAATAGCCCTTTGATCAGAAAATTCGAATCTCACGAGTTTTTATAGGAAATTCAATTCTCTACAACTTTACAGAAGAAAGTTTTTAAAAATTCCAAACAAAAATTGACCGAAATCCACAAACGGGCGATTTTACAGTCAATAATAAATTTTCGGTCAAGAATTGTGTCCACCAACACACAAAACATGTGTTAATCATTTAATGTCACAAAAATACTCTTCCTCCTCATATACTCATATATCCCACATTCATTGTAAAAATATCACCATCAATATATTATTAAAGTAATATATTTAAATGAATTATTTTATCAGAAAAAGATAAAATATTAATTTTTAACAATTGTCACATTAAATATTTTCTCCATCTATATCCACATAAAATCAATATTTTCCTCATCATATAAATCAATAATTAATTATACACAAATAATATTACAGAATCACAGTACTGGCAACCAGGCCGTTCCCAGGAAAGAGTGGGCTTTCCAATAAGGATCTCTTCCTTACTGGCGCGCAATTAGATGACCAAACCTCTCCTTAGACAGAACTTTCTAGACATTTTCAATAATATTATCTAATAATATTATTCAGATAATATGAATTATTGCTCCGATAATAGAAAATACTGTGTAGTGACAATTATTAAAACAACAGTAATATAAAATATCAACGCAGCAATTATTGAATCAATAAAATAAAATACTGAACAGTAATTACTGTAACAATTATTGAGTAATGCCTTCTTACGTAAAAATCAATAATTGGTGCAATACCGTGTGCTACTGTGCAACAACGCGTATTACTGTGTTTTAACCACCGGGTATTCCAACAGTGTTAACGGTAACAACTACGCCGTTATTTATAAACAGCTTACTCTTGTCGTTTTCTTCATCCAATCGCTTTCCGTTATGGGGCCCACAAAAGACTGCGCCGTCGTACGAATATTCTCCGACAGTAAGAATATTCCACGACCAAGCGAATATTCCCCGACAACAATGAATATTTTATAACCACTTGTGTATTTCGAAAAAAAAAATTCATATATCACCCTTAACTTTAACATTTATCAATTTAACCATTTACTAAATAGTAATTATAAGAAAAATTGAATACTTTTATTTCATAAAATCCGGGGTCTTACATTATCCTTCTTGTAGGCAATTATTTGCTTATTCTTGCACAAAATAATGCAGATGAAGTTAAGAAGTTTGAAGAGCTTTCTACAAGCAAGGGCAAGGGCAAAGTGTTTGATTAGACGACATTTAATTTACCTTCTATTTATGAAGCTTATGTAACACTACTAGAAAATTAGCCTATAGCGACGGTCGCCGACCGTCGCTATAGGCTAAAAGACCGTCGCTAAAGGTTTTAGCGACGGTCGACGACCGTCACCATAGAACCCGTCGGTAAAGCCTATAGCGACGGTCTTTTGGCCTATAGCGACGGTCACCGACCCTAGCTATAGGTCGTGATAAAATCGTGTATTTGCTCTTTACTAACGACTGCTGAGAGCTATTGCTACGGTCATGACCGTAGCTATAGATATCTATAGCGACGCTCGATGACCGTCGCTATAGGGGGATGTGTTTTATAGAACACTATAGCTACGGTCGATGACCGTCGCTATAGCCTTTTCATATTTAAAAAAAAATTAATAATACACATTTATTCAACAAACAAAAATACAAAATAAAATAAAATATATAAAATATTATATACATCATTTAAAATCATTCACATTACAACATTACAATATAATAAGTTGAATAATTCATCTCCTCATTCACATTACAACATTATATACATCTAACTTGTCAAATATATGAGGAGACCGACCCAATCCCTCACACTGTCCACAAATAATGTCCTACTACCCAAAATGATGCACTTTAGCACACTTCCAGGTTGTAATAACTTTCAAAATTCCAGATCTTGCCTAGTTTCTCTACACCAACAACAATTACTCTCTTCGAAATAATCTTCTGAAATAACCACGTTTGTGCACTTTAGTCTTAAGATCCTTATCTGAAACAGAAAAGAATAAAATGTTAATGACCAACTTGGAAACTAGAGACAAGTAAAATAAAATGACTACGGGATATGTCTACTCTTGGAGATCATCCCTTCAGGACAGACTCATTCCAAAATAAAGATGAAGAGTAATGCATGGATTGAAGGTATTTATTTAGGGGGGATTGGGGAAGTTGAAAATTAACGGCTTCAATTATCAGAGCAGAATGTAAATGAAACTCATATGACAACGAAAAAGAATCAAGACAATAAGGGCAATAAAGAAATAAAAGATTAATAACGACGAGGATAATGATATCATTAATAATTATTATTATTATTATAATAAACCAAATAAATCTGATGCTGCAGCAGTATAAGGAGAAGCTAAATAAATCTGGCCTTGTTTGTGCCCCATGCGACAGGAAAGTTCCTATTTGTGGTGGAGACACAGACCTGCAATGATCAGTCATCTACGAAAGTCAAGCGCTATCCAAACTGTAAATTTATAATAAAGATAATAGGCAAATTGTCTTGCAAGAGGAGATCTTCCTAATGCAAATAATCGTGAATTATAATGGGACAGCCAAACAAAAGCTAATATCAAAATCCCTAAGGTAACAAAAACAAAAGTAGTAATATATACTATCAGTGAAACAAATGCTCAAGGTAATAATAAAAGATGTTCAGCCTTGGAAGGCAGAACTTAAGCCTTGCATGGTGCAAAAAAAAACACCCATTTTATTGATACACCGAAGTAATAGTAAATCACGTTACGGACAAACATAAAGAGAAGGCATCTTTACAAGTTACTAAAAATTGCATATGTTACAAATAAACAACACCCTGATACAAGTAATTAATAACACCTTGAGAATGAAAACATGTTAAGGTCCTTAAGGACCAATGTAAAGAGCTCAAACTTAAGATGCCATCTCCAATATTAGCTTAGTCACAGATATGGAGTCCATGACATTTAGCATATTTGATATTTCTAAAGGCACATCAAACAATTGAGTACATGTAACTTCATGTTTAATTCATGTGTATAAAACTGAGAAATGGTACAACTTGCCTGAGCTTCATTCATGCGTGCATAAGTGTCTTTAGGACCACCCAAACAAGTACCACAGCTAGGACTTGCAGGTGTATCACAGCCTGCTTCTTCAAATATCTGAGAACAAGTCTTTCCACCAGATCCTGGCACAGGGAGGCTATATACATCCATCCAAACCTGAAAATTAGTGCGAACACCTCATATTTTAACTCTCAATCCTATTACTATCATAATTTCCGCAAAATATAAAATAAAAGAAGCAAAACACCAAACATTAACAAACCTTTTGGGTAGCAGGGACCAGGAATGTGGGAACTTTCAACTTCTTCCCCTACACATGATGTGATTAATTTTTTGAAGTTCAGCGAAAATAAGAACATTACATACATGCCATCATATAATTATTCAGCCTAAGCAATATATATAGAAGAAACATAATATAAAAACCTATAATTTCCTATTCTGTTGGGATAACATAAACACTTTATAGCTATATATATCAAAATTGTTCAACTAATGCTTGCCACTAACTGACATGAAGTGAAGGCAATTAATTAATAAAATTTACTACTACTTTTCACCTCAAGAGTTCACAAAAAACAACAAACAGTCTTTAAAAAGAAGTTGAACAGTAGTAACTAAAAAAGAAAAAGATATAGTTATCTTGTATATACTAGATTACCAGATCATCAAATATGTACTTAAATCACTTGCATTTGTAGAATGAACAAAGGCAGAAAAATAGAAGCAAAACATGTAACTGGGCACAACATCCCCACCACCATCCCCTTTTTTTCAAACCATAAAAACCCAAAACAAAACACAAACACACCTGCTCAGATAGGAATATTGCATAGTCACGTTCCCCATTTGTATATGTTGTAGCTGCCTGCAAAGGAATGTGTGCCTTTCATTGTTCAATTTAATTACGTAAACAATTCGATTTGATATCTGGAAGTTTTAAAGGGAAAACCCATATGCACAAAACAAGATCATATTTCACATCACCTTCTGATAATAGGACCTCATCAAATCCCACTACTGCCTCGCAGATTCTCTACAAACTCGGTATTCCTCTCCTTTAGCAACAATAGAGTTAAATGTAGTGAAGAGAGATAATACAACTGATGCAGAATGGGAGAACGACATAAAAGAGGGGGGAAAGGAGGAGAGGGTTTATGGGTTTATTTATCAGAAAACAATAGTTCCTTTTATAAGAAAAATATAATGAAAGGAGTGTGATCCCGACATACACAACATCTACAATAATAAGAATCTGGGAAGCAACCACATACATCCATCAACAAAAACTAGTTTTTTTTTAATATCAGAATATCACAAAGTGCCAGGACCCTAGTCACCCAGCTTAACAAGAAACTTGTGACTGCTTTATATAAAAGTAATAAACAAGTTGGTCACTGCATTTATGTTTCATAGCAAATATAAAAGAGATTAAAATTAGTGAAAGGTTAATCATTTACAACTTCGACCATTTACTACCAAAAAAAGAGAGTAATAAAACAAATATGAATTACTAAATCAATAGAAGTATACTAATTTAGGCTCCTATCAAAATGAAATAACCATATACAGCTTCATAAATCAATAAGCTCAATATGCTAGAAATTTTCATTTTGGCTAAAATTCCTAAATATGGCAACTCCAAAGACTTAAGATCTCAAATTTCCTGCCTATTCCCAGCAATCACACATATCATAATTCAAGAAATTATGTTGAATGCAACACATCATGAAAAGATAAACAGTTAAAAATTGAGTAAGAGGGATTTCTCCAGTTACCAATCGTGTTAAAATTCAGCTCTGTTAAAGCAGCAAGGCCGCAGCCATCGATGATCGGAAGAAGAGACAAGTACACCGGCATCGAAAATGTCTCACCCAAGATGAACCTCGATACCAAAACACTAAAAGCAGGTTCACCACTCTTGATAATATAAGTAAATGAAACGGCAACCTTCGACATACTCACAGTAGCTGCTACATGTCCAATGGTATGAGCCACAGAAACCTGAAACACAATCGGGTTATAGAAAACCAAGAATTACCAAAGACAGATAATCAAACCCAAAGATTTAGCAAACACAGAAATTCAAAACCCAAATAAACAACATAGTGTTGACCTTTGGGATATTAGGGCTTTCCAGATTGGTCTCGGGGGCGGAGGCAGGGTTGACGGGGAGATGGGCATCGGCGACGATGAGGAAGTTAGGGAAATCATCGGAAGTGTGGGTTCCGAGGATCATCTTGTGAATAGAGAATGATCCGTCGGCACATGTGGTCGGAGGCGAGGGGAGCCAGTGGACGGTGAGAGATGGCCATTCCAGTGCGTGGGAGATTATGAGATCGTACAGAAATGGGGTGTTCTTTTTCCATACACTGAACTCCTCCTCCACCTGATAATCTCCCCTCTGTTCTTCCATAAAGATGTACACACAAATCAAACTAATTAAACCAAAAAATAATGATGGATCAATGAAACTGAAAGTGGTTACCTAAGGGTAACATAAATTAAGCTTGAACTCAAAACCCTAGAAGAATCTGCCATTTCCAAATAGAGATCGATGATGGTATACAACAAGGCTCCGGTCACGATCGCTATGTCTCACCATCGCATATCCTATACCCTTGTTCGCTTCGGTCACGATCGCTCCGGTCCGTTCGTCTGTAACGAGAGAGAAAGAGTAAAGATAGTGAAATGATTTGGGGGAAGCCGGGACTGGGTGGGTTTTATCTTTAAAAAACCTCTATACCGACGGTTCCGTGCCGACCGTCCCTATAGATACCCTATAGCGACGGTTCGTGCCGACCGTCGCTATAGCTTGTCGCTATATATTGAATTTCTAGTAGTGTAATAGACTTGATTATGATTATGTTTTAATAATATTCCGCTGATAATTATAATAATAAAGGCTAGATGACCTGGGATTTATTTTGAGATTGTGTAACCCTTTAATGGAAATTTTATTGTTTAAGCTTGCAATTGTATATCCTTTGTTTATGGGCAGTTAATTATGATTTAATTGAACAGTGAACACCAAATCTGGGAGATTGAAGTACCCGGATTTGGGGGTATCACATTTACACCCAGCATCCAAAAGCCATCTGGTTTGGGAGTCGTGGGTCGAAAGCTTGCTAATGGGTAGCACTGAAAAGCCTAAGAGGACTAGACATTACACAGTCATGAGTAAAATAAGAATAATACGGGAAAAAGAACGAAAAGCCCCCCGTAAGTGAATAAGAAAGCAAAAATATGCCATATTAACTTATATTTTGGTATCTGCTGAGTTTTAGCTGGACCTTTGCTTGTTTACGGATTTCTTGACATTGAACTATTTTTTCCCCTTTAAAGAAGCGTATTATGTGCCATATTTGATTTACAGTTAGTTTCCATGGATGTTGAGCACACACGCTATAAGACCCCAACTTTTTATAAATAAAATTGAATTTTTTCTAATTATTATTGTGAATAATAAGGTGTTAATTTGATATAATGCTTTGGTTATGGGTGAAATGTGCAAATTTTGCAAAATAAGCAAGTGGTTGTAAAATATTCATTGTTGTCGGGGAATATTCGTTTGGTCTTGGAATATTCTTGCTGTCGGAGAATATTTGTACGATGACGCAGTCATTTGTGGGTCCCATAATGGAAAATTATAGGATGAAGAAAATGACAAGTTTGAGTTTTTATAAATAACAACGTAATTGTTACCGTTAACACTGTTAGAATACCCGGTGGTTAAAATATAGTAATACGCGTGGTTGCACAGTAGCACACGGTATTGCACATTATTTTTTAAATTATTGATTCTTACGTAAGAAGGCACTACTCAATAATTGTTATAGTAATTACTGTTCAATATTTTATTTTATTGATTCAATAATTACTACATTGATATTTTATATTATTGTTATTTCAATAATTGTCACTGCACAGTATTTCTCATTATCATATCAATAATTCATATTATTTGAATATTATTATTAGATAGAATTATTGGCAATGTCTAAGGAAGTTCTATCTAAAAAAAGGATTTGGTCACCTAATTGCGCGCCAGTAAGGAGAAATTCTTATCGAAAAGCCCCCTCTTTCCTGGGAACAACCTGGTTGTCATTATTGTGATTCTGTAATATTATTTGTGAATAATTAATTATTGATTTATATGATAAGAAAATATTTATTTTTATGTAGATATGAATAAAGGATTTAATGTTGAGGTATTTTATCAGTATTTTGTCGGAATGAAGGTATTAAAAATCATCCGTATGAGAATTTCGGATATTTTCTATTTGGAATTTAGAAAAACTTTCTTCTACAAAGTTGTAGATAATTAAATTTCCTATGGAATATAAATGAGATTTGAATTTTTCTGATAAAAGAGCTATTTATTATGAAATATTGAAGTTTCAGAAATAAATATTTTATTTAAAATACATGGGTTGAACCTACTTTTATTTTTGGTGGAAAAATGGGCTGAGATTTTTTCAAAAGTGGAGTGTTGGACTTAGTCATGTGGTGTGCGTGACAATTGTAATAAAATATTAATATTTTATTAATTTAGTCTGCTTTGGCGTTCTAAGCATTTTCCTATAAATAGGGTACTTAGTTAGAATTAGAAATCACACCTGAATCATAAGTTTTCTCTCTATAATATCGAGCGTAGTTTGTGAATATTTAGATATTTTGAGAGTTGCTATTCAGTGCAAGTTTCCTTCAGTGTTATATCCGATATTTCAGCCAAAAGTACTGTTCTTTTGAAGTAATGGATGTTATTTTCTTCGTAAATGATTTTATTTCGTTCAATATCATTATACCAAAATATTGGTATAAATTTTATTATGAAATTTTAACCTTTTAATGTCGAGGTTACTATTCATGTATACGACACTATTCACGTATACGGTGTAATAACCCGATATTTTTAATATAAAATAAATAAGAAATTTTGCATATAAATTTTTTTTTTTATTTAATGCAGAGAATAAGTGTCAAGTAATGCGTATATATTTAGGTGATAAATAAAATTTATTTATTTCATGAATAATTTCAAATAATTTTATTTTAGAATTTTTGATCATTACAAATTATATTATTATAATAATTAATTTTTATAGTAGAAATGTCTTTATTATTTATTTTCTATGAAAATATGATTTTTATATTATTTAAATAATATATGAAATAATTATTGGAATTATTATAATTATTATTTTATTATATGAATGTGTTCAGAATATTTAAGTTAATTATTTTAGTTTAATTATTGATGTTGCATGTGAAAAATAAGCCAGATATGGAATCCAAACCCTAAATTTGGATTTTTATCAAGGGAAGAGAATAATAATATAATACTAATTATATTTTGATTTTTTAGTGCTATAAATATGTACTGTAAATGTGTAGACTGATAATGGTTGGCCAAATATGGTAAATTATGTCATAACCCTCATATCGTGTTATTAAACCCTAATTGTTAAACTCAGTTATGAGTTCGAGAATGTGTAGTAATTGTGTTATATGAATTTTATTGCGTATTATATAATTTATGTAATTAGGAGAAACCCTAATTATTATTTGAAAGCCCTAATTTGCTAAAATTAGAAACCATAATTACTGTTTTAGTAAATTATAATGATAATTAAGAAACCCTAATTGTTAATTTGGGAACCCTAATAGTAATAAGGAACCCTAATTTTCTATTAAAAACCCTAATTTAATTAGTGTGTTTAAAATTAAAATTTTATTATACTTTAATTTTTAATTGTTCAAACCCTAGTAATTATTTGGGAAACTTTAATATGTAAAAGCTAGTGATTAAACCCTAGATTCAAACAACTTGGACAAGAATACCTTGAAATTATAAGTGAAATTACCAAAGTGCCCTTTTTATCCTATTTGGTGTATTATTGTTGGGAAATCTTATCAAATCTTGCAAGTCATCATTTCCCTAACCTAGCTATGAGCTACAATAGCAGCACATCAGATCCAATTCACCAGCCAAGTTCATTGCATCAATTTAATTGCATAGATTAAGAGAGAGAAAATGTATTATTACCTTATTTGTGCAACAAACACTTAGCCATATTCTCTCAAGCCCAAACCCACGAAATTGTAGTGCTAGATCAGTCACAAATCTAGCCCCATGAACACCAACATCAAATCAGAAGCAAGAAATCAAGAATCAAAGTGTAAAAAGGTATAAAAGAACCCTAACTTAAAAATTTTGTGATTTGATGTTAGATCTTATAATTAATTGTTAAAACATATTGTTTGTAGTCTATTTAAGTGATCTGGGTTGGCTCATGTTAGATCCATAACATCAAAGTGCTCAAAATTAAGTTTTCTAAAAATCTGGAAATTATAAAAATAAGGGTCTGACAGTGAATGTCAGGTCCTATAGATCTCGATCTGTTATGTGTTTTTGTGTTTTTAAAGTTTGTACTTGTAGTATGTTAGGAGATCTTTAATATGGAACTTGATTTAGGGCCATAGCTGTTGTAGATTAAAATATATTCGAGGTCAAAGTGAGTTGACCGATCAGAAATTCTGAGTTTCTAGGCAACCCAGAAACCCAGAATTTCTGACAATCATTTTTAGAGCTTCTGTTCTTGCTGATCCGTTATAGTATGGACATGTTCTTGTTCTATAATTGTAGACTGACATGAGTACTACATATATATGTTTTTATATTACCCAAATACGTAACAGAATCAAATTAAGAGTTGGTCAAACTTGCGTTGACGAAACTGCTCAAGAACATTTCTGGAAAACCCAAAAATGTTCAAGAACAGTTCCGAGAAGGTACTTTGACCGGCCTGTAGATCTTGATTGTTTTGATGTTATGATAATATTATGTTATGTAATTGTACCTTGACATACCTACTATAGCTTTGAACCTTAATATCACTTTAACCAAGATTAGAGCATAGAAATAATCTAGCCCAAAGATGGACCCTTGAAGTTGCTGGGTTTTTAGGTTACCTAGAAAACCCAGATCTGGTCTGACAACAACTTTGGAGGTTCATATCCTTCTGATCTGTTACGGTATGACATATATGATGCTTGATTCATGTAGTATTACAGAAACACTCTAAGATCA
The DNA here is from genome assembly GCA_016801055.1 of Panax notoginseng. Lineage (NCBI taxonomy): Eukaryota > Viridiplantae > Streptophyta > Magnoliopsida > Apiales > Araliaceae > Panax > Panax notoginseng. The sequence continues at coordinate 32,555,212 of CM029017.1, forward strand.
AGGTTTAACTTGGCCCAGAAACGTATTACACAGAGAATAAATCTTGGTCAAAGGAGGCCACTCGGGAACTGACAAGATTTTTTGGGTTTTCATGATGAACATGAAGAACACCTATAACGACGGTTCTGTCGCTATAGGTGGTCTTTAACGACAGATTAATTACTAAAATTATTATTTTATTAAATAATTAGAAAAAAATGGCTTTTAATTATGGAAAATACCAAATAAATTATTAAAAATTATTTTAAAGTCCGAAAATTAGTTTTTAATTATTTTAATTATATTTCATAAATATTTAATATTTTTGAAATATAAAAAGTATTTAATTTATTTAAGTATAATATTAAATAAATTATTTAAAAATGATTTTTAATACATGAAAAATCATTTAAAAATATGTTATGATATAAAAAGATATTTTAAGTTATTTTCTATAATTTTTAATATTTTGTGATGATTTTCATTATTAATTAGATATTAATGATGATTAAGTTATTTAATAAAGATATTAAATAAATGGTGAAAAATAGAATTAATGATTTAAAATTTATATAAAAATGATTTAGAGATTATAAAAATATTTTAAGTTATAAAATATAACTTTTGATATTTTGTCATGAAAAATATTAATATTTTAATATTATGGATATTAGATTTATTTAATAATTATATTAAATAAAGTAATATAAAAATAATTTTAATATTAGAAAAATCATTTTAAATGAAAATAAAATATTTAAAGCTATTTTAAGTTATAAAATTTAACTTTTAATATTTAAAGGATAATTTCATTAATAATTTAATATTAATGATATTAATTTAACATTAATGATATTAAATTTATTTAATAATTATATTAAATAAATAGTTTTAAAATGGTTTTAATTATTTGAAAATCATTTAAAAAGGATATAAATGAATTAAAAATATTTTAAGTTATAATTAATGACATTTAATATTTGGATAAATAGTACATTAATACTTAAATATTAATGGTAATTATTTAATGATGATTTTAAATGTTTTAAAAATTATTTACGGGTAATATTAATACTTTAAAAATATTTTGAGTTATTATAAATAACTTTAATATTTTGGCAATGGTTTCATTAATAGTTTAATATTAATTAAATATTAATGATAACAGAATTAGTTAATATTTAAATCATTTAATAATGATTTCGATGTTTAAAAATTCATGATAAATTATAATAATTATTTTAAAAATTATTATAAGTCATTTAAAAATAATATGACTGATATTTTTAGTTATTGAACTACAGGATAGAGTTTTAGACTCGATAATTACCCGATAAAGCCGTCGGTACACCGAAATATTTCAGAAATTGATCTGAACTTAGATAATTTGACTTGATAAGTGTTTATTTGTGATTCAATGATTGTTAAACATAAGTGACAATGTGATTAGATAAGGTGCGGACTGCAATAAGCAGTGCTATGTGTTACGATATATTATTCTAATCGAACGAATGATCTTATTACTGATAGGTCGTTATATAAAAGATTAATCTAAGTTGCGTTATTGTAAGCAGCAGCTCAGGCAAGTATCCTACCTTTGCATTTCCTTTATGCAATGGGCATGAGTAAGAATTGTTTCAGAATTATATTATTACTGTACAGATTATTAACTCTATACTATATACGCTCATTGATTATCAACATGTTAGTATATGGTAATTCAGATATATATATATTATGTTGTTAATTTTTATAAATGGTTATACAAGTGTCCCTACTTGGATAATTATTGTATTTAATCACATGTTGATACACCTTTGTCAGTTACCCGTATATATATATGTTAAATTATAGATTATTGTTGAACAGATAAAACTTTATTATTATCCAACTGAATTGCTTTGGTTTAGAACACGACAAGTATGAACATCCCGTAAACGGGAAAACTTTTTATGCACCCAAGGTGGACAGAGTGAACGATACTATCGTTCTGACATGTGATATTGATCAATACAGGGCATAACGGGCTGATCACCCCCGTGCCCATAAGTTATAATGGTTTGCAGATGAATTTCTGCTAAACCTATTCAAAAATTGAAAACAATGTTCATAGTATGTCACCTAAACCCCAATTATAGTCATTACGTAGTTTCAAAAATTTGATAGAGAGTTGTTATGTTATTATTATCGGTTCAGATTACTTCACAACTATTGACTTGTTGTAGAAGGGTAGTACAAAGAAAATATTTAACCCTTTCAGCTAATATTCATAATTGTTATTACTTGCTGGGCACTCAAATGCTCACTCTTGCTTAAATTAAATATTTTCAGTTAAGTATGATCAACTCGAAGGCTCAGGCAAGAACATGGGAAAAGGAAAGCTGTTCGAATAAAATTTATAATATTCTATGTAATAATTAAAGTTTATTAAGACAACGTTATTTATTATCTATGATGTAATAAATGTTTAAAGGTCTCGTACCTGGGAGTAAACTTTGATGCATATGTAAATTAAGTTTGAATTTTATATTATTATTATTATTATTAGTATTTTTCAGCTTATAGAAATGGTATCGTGAAGCACCGAGTTCGGGTTTCAAGTACCCGGATTTGGGGACGTCACATACGACATTATTCATGAATACAGTACTATTCACGAGTACTATTCACGAAGTATGATTTTTCTTATGAAATTTCTATATTTTCCTGTCAAGGTTACTATTCACGTATACAGCATTATTCACAAATACGGCACTATTCACAGAAAAATAATATTTTCTCTTTTTTGTCCAAGATGTCTATTATGGTTACTATCTTTGATTGTATCCATGTTTTGATCTTTATTCTTGAATTTTACTCCACTATGGTTTATTATGGAGTATTTTTGAACTTGGATTATCTAAAGTACAAATCTCTAATATTTGTCCTTCTATCTCACTGGATTCGTTTCTTAAAAATATTTTTCATCATCCTCAGTCCGAAATGATGATATAATTGAATATCTTTGGCCTGTAGTGAAAGGATGAATGATTACCTGATAAATATCTTTGGCCCGTAGTGCAAAGATGAACCGGTGTTGAGATGAACATGACCAGCTGGGGATACGAATGAATATATTTGGTCCGTAGTGCAAAGATAAATATTTGATTCAAGATGTATTTTGATTGATGTTACAGGAATAAAATATTGATGATGGACTTTTAAATCATAGAAGAAAGTAGACTTCATTCTCTACTTAACTCTTCTAATGAATTGTTATTTTTCGTTGCGAATATTGATCTAAAATTTGTTGTTCATTATATTTTATCTGATGTATTGAAGGCTAAAGATAATTTGTTCTATATTATCGTATTTATAATATTCTTTACTTGGCTAGTTGAGCTAACCCTTTTCCTTTTTGTTCCATTTTTCTTCTCTGGTGACGAGAATATAGAGAGAACTAGTCGGGGTGTAGAGTGATGGGTCCAGACAGTTGTTTTAGTAGTCCTCACTATGTTGTAAAATAGTGTGATAATAATTATAATGAGGACTCCTTTTGAGTTTGAATACTATCTATTAGACAATATTTGTATTTAAACTCACAGTATATGTGTTGTCGTATTTTGCACAATAATTATAATAATGAAGTTATAGTTATTTTCTGTACCATGTATTTGGCGACTCAGAATGGGTGATGTATACCTATTTTAGGGGCGTCACACATGCACTGTGTCAATAATAACAAGGATTGATTTGGAGATTGATATGAGGTTATTGACATATTTTGGAAAGATTTACTATTCATGTCTATTGTGATTTCTCTGAGGCAATTTGATTATACTTTGTACTGTCTGATAGCTGGACGCGTAGGCATGTAGGTAGTTGCATTGCATTGCATTTTGTTGTGCTTGAGGACAAGCACTGTCTATATTTGGGGGAATTTGATGAGTGGGTTTAATACCTACGAATTGGATAATTTTCGGACTTAAACGGTTGCTAATCCATATGTTTTAGTACTGTTTTATATGTGTGTATTATGTTTGTGTTGCAGGATTAGTTTATATTGGCTAAGGGAAGGTTTAATTGGCAAGGCAAGAAAGTAGCAGAAAAAGTAGCAAAATTAGTGAAAGTACATGGCATATGTCCGCCAGGGCGGGGCTTCATAGTGTAAAGTATCCCGCTGGGGCGGGGGTCCATGTCAACAATAACTTTGACGCCCGCCGGGGCGGCGGTTCCCATGAGTAAAATGCCCGTCGGGGCGGGGGTGCGCGAAAAAGTTGGAAGTCTTCTGATGCAATTCTACTTCTGATGTTGTGAAGCTTGTAGACTTAGTACATGATTGGGTCAAGAAAAGGAGGGTATTCAGTTACAGAAATGAGATATCATAAAATACAATCATCATTCATCGTCACAACTAGCAAACCCTAACTTTTGAGAAGATTTTGGAGGAATTGACGCAAGGAGGTTAGAGCACGAAGATTTCAGAGTGAATTAAAGAAAAGGGCGGTTCTATTTATTGTTTGTATTCTTCAATTTTAGTTTTGTAATTAGGATGCTTGATTCTTTGATTTTTTCTGTTTTTAATTCATTAGCTATGAACTAAATTTTCTTATTAAGCCTATGATGGATCTTATGGCGTAATGAGGATTGTCATGCTTCAAGTTTAATTTAATGATGTTATTTTCAGTTCATCTATTATGATTTATGTTTAATTTATGAGTTGCTTGATCATCAATTCTTTGTGAACCTATATGAACTCGAGAGATGAAATATGGGTTTAGACTTAATCATAATAGCATGTGATTGTGATTTCTGCATTTTGTTGGGATTCATAATTTATGTCTAGGATAAAGATATATCTATGCCTCGCATGTAATCTTATGAGAACTTGGGATTAAATCTTCTTTAATTATAATTCACATAGAGATATAGCGAATTAGTTAATTAGGGTGTTTTGCTTAATTCTATCATATGTGGATTTAAGTTGATATGGGTATAGTGCACCTAGAGATGGTTATATCTACTTTCATGTTCTTGATTAATGAACTATAATAGTTAATTTGAATTAAAAAGAAGTGTAAAAATCTAAGTGAAGCATAAAGTGAAATTATAGGCTTAATTCTCCAATATTTGATTAAAGTTTGTGGTAGTTAGTTGATTTTCTTTTACTTAGTAGTTTTTTCATTAATTTCATCATTAAATCATTAGTTTAATAAAATTGAGATAATACAAGATTGGTAATTGTTAGGATAAAATTCAATATTTATCTGTGAGAACGATACTTTACTTATCATTATAATACTTGTTGATCACGTATACTTGCGTGTCGTGCATAATTAGATTATAGCCAACAGGGTTAAGCTGATGCCTTCACAAGGGTCAATACTAGTGGATTCTACATCAAGGTTAAGTCGACGCCTTCGTTGGGTTGTTGCCAATGGATTCTACATCGGGGTCAAGCCAACGTCTTTCATTGGGTTGTTGCTAACAAATTCTACATCTGGGTCAAGTCGACGTCTTCATTGAGTTGTTGTCAGTGGATTCTACATCGGGGTCAAGACGAAACTTTCATTAGATTGTTGGCAACAGATTCTACATCGAGGTCAGACCGATGTCTTCATTGCGTTGTTGCCAATAGATTCTACATCGAGGTTAAGCCGACGCCTAAATTGGGTTGTTGCTAATGGATTCTACATCGGGGTTAAGCCGACGCCTTTATTGGGTTGTTGCCAATGGATTCTATATCGGGGTCAAGTTGACGTCTTTCATTGGGTTGTTGCCAACAGATTCTACATCGGGGTCAAGCCAATGTCTTCATTGGGTTGTGGCCAATAGATTCTACATCGAGGTTAAGCCGACACCTTCATTGGGTTGTTGCTAATGGATTCTACATCAGGGTCAAGCCGACATCTTCATTGGGTTGTTACCAATGGATTCTACATCGGGGTTAAGTTGACGCCTTTATTGGGTTGTTGCCAACGAATTCTATATCGGGGTAAAGCCAAAGCCTTCATTGTGTTGTTGTAAATGGATTCTACATCGAGGTTAAGCCGACGCCTTCATTGGATTGTTGCCAACGGATTCTACTTCAGGGTCAAGCCGACGTCCTTCATTGGGTTGTTGCCAAAAGATTCTACATTGGGGTCAAGCTGACGCCTTCATTGGGTTATTACTAACAGATTCTACATCGGGGTTAAGCCGATGCCTTCATTGGGTCGTTTCCAATGGATTTTACATTGGAGTTAAGCCAATGCCTTCATTGGGTTGTTGCCAACGGATTCTACATCGGGGTCAAGCTGACATCTTTCATTGGGTTATTGCCAACAAATTCTACATCGGGGTCAAGCCGACGTCTTCATTGGGTTGTTGCCAACGGATTCTACATCTGGGTTAAGCCGATGCTTTCATTGGGTTATTGCCAACGAATTCTACATCAGGGTCAAGTCGACGTCTTCATTAGGTTATTGCCAATGGATTCTACATCGGGATTAAGCTGACGCCTGATGAGTGGATTTCATACCTGTAAATCGGTTACTTTTCAAACTTAAGTCTTTGTTACTTCGGTTACTTTTAGGAGTATTTTTACTTATTTTCGTTGTTTATGTGAAGGGACAAGTTGTGCAAACAAGAACAGGAATAACAGTACAAAAGGAGAAAAGTCAACCCAAATTAGATAACTTCATCAGGGCGCATCTTTTAAGCTATAAATGTTCGTGGGTTAAGAATTCCAAGAGGAAATGTGTGCCGAGGTGAAGTACGCGGCAGACGACTTAAAGTTTCCTTGTTCGAATATGATTCTGGAGATTTTTGTGCGAAGATTTGGGACGCGTTTTTAAAAGACAGAGGAGGCTTATATAGGGTTAGAGTCGACTTTATGAGAAAAAAATTATTATTCATAATCATACACACAACCCTAGTGGGAAATCACGTTTAAAAGATTGAAGCAAGGAGAGCGAGCACGAAGAACGTAAGGCAAGATTAAAGAAGAGGCAAATTTAGTACAATTTTTATTCTCTTTCTCTATTATTATCCTTGTATTCAGAATGCTAGTATCTTTGTGAATTTCAGTTTCTTATTCATCTATCATGAACTAATTCACTTTTTAAGTCTACGATGGATCTTTTTGTGTAACGAAGATTGACATGCTTCAATATTAATTCATTGAGACTATTTTCAGATTTGTCTACTATGGATTATGCTTAATTAATGAATTGCTTGATCACCAATTACTTGATAATCCATATGAACTCGAGAGATGGAATATGGGTTTAGACCTAATTATAGTAGCGTGTGATTGTGATTTTTGCATGATGATGGGATTCATAATTTGTGCTTAGGATAGAGATATACATATACGTTGCACGTAATCTCATAAGAACTTGTGATTAAACCTTCTTTAATTATAATTCATATAGAGATATATTGGATTAGTTAATTAGGGTGTTCTACTTAATTCTATCAATTGTGGATTTAAGTTGATATGGGTATAATGCATTGAGAGATGGTTATATCTACTATTGTGTTCTTGATTAACAATCTGGAATAGTTAATGTGATTTAAAAGAAAGTGTGTCATTTCTAAGTGAAGCATCAAGTGAAATTGTGGGCTTAATTCTCCAATATCTGATTAAAGCTTGTGGTAGTTAGTGATTTTGAATTCATTAGTAGTTTTTATAATTTTCACATACTTGACCATTGGTTTAATAAAATTGGGATAATATAAAATTGGTAGCTGTTAGGATAAATTTAAGCTATTTTCTGACAATGCATTAGAAAAACTACTTAAACTATTATTTGATCATTGGCTTATGATTGTGTACCCTCATAGAGTGATTTAATGCATGCCTACGTGCATGTGGATAGTCCATATTATAAGGGAAACTCTGGCGAAATTTTTTCACAAGTTATATGACAGGATCTTATATGCATGCTCATCTATGCTAGGATATTTATGCCAAAATGATGTAGACATCTATAAGACATGTGCAGGACATGCATGATGCTATGACCCAAATTAAATTCCTAAGAGTCTATTGTCTCTAGGTTATCGCAAATGCCGATTTAAATATAATAGGATAGATGCATACCTTGTCTTATTTTGAATTATATGGACTCGTTGTATAGGCATGGATTCGGATAGACCTAGTAGCTCTGCTTCCCATAGGTCTTCATCTGAGGTTCACCTTCTGAGGTCTGCATCGAATATTCCCGATCCGCGAATTGCCCGACAGGTTCGCCATTTGACAGAGTCAGTGATTTGTCCTATTAATGTGGATATGACTCACTTAGATGAGGAAGATGGTGATATCCTTGAGCTTGAGGTTCCACCCCAGCCTATTACTGCTCCTCGTTCTTTTAGGTATCCAGGTAGTTGTTCCTGATTTGTTGGGTACCGACTTGAGCCGTCATCCATCTGTCCATTTGAATGGCAATAAGGTACCAAAGTTTTCATATTGATTTGCTTTAACTCTCCATTCTTGCCAACACTCGATTTTTAACCTTAATGCCATGCAGGTTTCGGAGTTTACCCAGCTCAGAGGTAATTGGTTCAGCGTGTACTCTTTGTATAGGTCGCTGCATCCTGAGTATCGGGTATGAGTAGATTCTTGTGGTTTTCAAGACTTTTTCACCATTTCCCCTCGTCGCTGCCCTTGGGGCTATCTCCGAGCTCTGTCCGAGAGATGGTTCCATCAGAGTCAGTCTCTTTACCTTCTGGACTGTGAGGTCATGATGACGCCTATGGATTGGCGGTATATCATGGGTTTACGGATTGCATACATGATATTTACTCATATGATATCTCTTTTCTAGAGTCTATGAGGACTATTAATTGAGATACACTCCATAACTCATCAACATGAGACATCTCTTGAAGTTTCTCATGCCAAACCCCTTTAACATCGAATGAATATACGTTTATTGGGTCAAGCCAAGCATCCTTTTAAATCTATCAACATAGATCTTTATCCCCAAGATGCTCCACCCAAATCATTCATGGAAGAATGTATAGAAAACTTTATCTTTACTGATTGTAGCACTGGTATGTCATTCTTTATCAGTTGTATATCATTATATAATATTAGGAATGTTACAGCACTCCCACTGACCCTTTTGTATACACTAGGTTCATTCTCATTTTTGATAAAATTAAACTCTTTTGATTGTCTCATAAAAAAGAATGTTCCACCTTTGAAAAGCTTGCTTCAATCTATAAATATATTGTTGTTGCTCATATATATGATTTGCTTCAACCATTGACACAAATCCATCTGGTTGTATCATACACACATTTTCCTCTAATAATTTATATTTGAGGAAGGGCGTCTCCGCGTCCATTTGCCAAAATCTGAAATAATAAGCTTCAATCGCAAGTAAAATCCAAATGGACTTGAGCATTATTATTGGTTATAAGGTTTTATCACAGTCAACTCTTTGACTTTATTTAAAACCCTTCCAAACCAGTCTGGCTATATAGGTCTCCACCTTGCCATTTTCTCCAAAGATCCATTTTAGATTTCATGGTCATCTACCATTTCTTTTAGTGTCTACAACTCTTAGCCTCATCGTATATAACTGAATCATCATCCATTATGATGCATACCTCATCATCATTATCTATGATGAATCCATACCTCCTATGTATCTTTGGTATTATTCCAGATTTACGATTCGGTTCTGGTACAACAGGTCTATCTATAGGTTTCTTTTTTGACTTATAGTGCTTTGTGGTTCTTGAACTCTTTCAAGATCTATAAGCAGCGTGTTTCATAACAGACACCTTTTGCTAAGTAGGATTATAGAACATATACCCTAAACTTACTTTAGAATGTCCCATAAATCTGTACTTGTCAAATTTTGTCTCAAACTTATTCTTTTGAAACATTTTCATATAAGTTGGACAACCCCTTATCTGAACATACTTAAGATTAGGAATCCTCCATGTCTATAACTCTTATGGGGTCTTGGGCCAGATTTTGAGGTTACTTTTTTCGAAGATATGCAACCATTTCTAGGGCAATACCCCATAAAGATACTAGAATGTCAGTAAAATCATTATGGACCACACTATGTCTAACAAGGTATAATTTTTCCCTTAAGATACATCAATCAAACATTGCATATCAAGAGGCGTCCATTATATGAAAAACATTTAAGATCATTTAGAAACTTATTGAACAAGTATTTCTTCCTTGATCCTATTGAAAAATCCTAATACTTTGCCAATTAGTTTCACCTTTGAATTCTTTGAACATTTCAAATAATTCAGACTTGTATTTTATCAAATACAAATATTCAACTCTTTGAATAATCATCTCCTTTTTTTACTAATTTGTTCAATTTGTAAAATTATTTTTATGTGAGTCAAGTATACAAAATATATTAAGTAACCTTTCCAGTTCTATACAAAATATTATTATTATAAATAGAACAACAATTGTTCGTAAATATAATACCAAAATTTTTATTTTCCAACAATAAAATAGAATTAATGTTTTTAACAAGAATTAGAATAGAATAACAACTTATTAACTTAATAGACTTGCCCGTAGGCAATGCTAAATTATAAGTTCATACGGCTAATGCAACAACCTTTACTTCATTTCCCACACATAGGATTACTTATCCCTTGTTTAGATTTCTACTTCTGTTTGGTCCCTTCATAAATCTATATTTATGAGAACCATAGCCGGTATCCAATACCCAAGTAGAAACTTGACTTACAGAAAGATTTATCAAACCAATATATGTAACAAAAACTTCACTAAACATCTTCTGATTAGCCTCTGCAAGAATCTTCTCGCAGTTTCTTTTCCAATGTCCAAACTTATTGCAGTAGAAGCAAACTCATTTGCTATTCTTATCAGTTTTGTTCTTATTATCCTTTGTTTTTGTATTTCTATTTACTTTCTTTAAATTGTTCTTCTTTTAGGAAGATCCTTTGGCCCTCTTCCATTTCTTAGAAGAATCATCTACCAGTAAGACTTGGTCTTTCTTGGTTGAAAAGTGACTCTCAATATTTTTAACATATTAAGCAAATCAGGGAGGCAGATATCTAGCTTGTTTATGTGAAAAATCACAACAATTGTGAGAAGGAGTCTGAGAGTGACTACAAGATCAAATCTTGGCTCAACTCTCCATCCATGACAAAATCATGTTGTCCTAATTGTTTAATCAAATTGATTATGTTGAGGACATGTGTGTGTACTGTAGTGTCATCGGTCATTCTAGAACAAAAGAGCTTCTTAGATATATGATATCTAGCAGTTCTACATTCCTCACCATTCAACTACTTGAAATGCAGGAATATAGTAGGAGCATCCATAGTTTCATGCTGACACTGAAGCTCGTTACTCATGGATCCGAGCATGATGCATTGAGCCAATTGTGCATCATCTTATCACTTTCTAAAAGTAACAATCTCTACCTCAGAGGTATTTTCTGAAACCATTGTAGGGATAAGCATATTAAGGACATAAGATAGCTTTTCAGCATTGAGAACTATTCTCAAATTTCTTAACCAATCCGTGTAATTCGGTCTAGTTAATTAGCATCTAATATGCTCCGCAGTGATAGTAATTTAGACATTATAAAATTCTGTAAATGAATTTGTAATTAACAATATTTTAGCATACATTCTTTTATTAATTAATTTACCACAATAAATCAGGTCTTGTTTTAAATTGGTATCTCCCACTATTTTGCTCAAACTATATTACCCTCACTTATATAGTTCGGCAAAATCTAATTAAAGATTTGTTAGTAAGAATAAGGATCTCATTTTAAATGTATATAGCCTTGTGTGACACAACAAACTATATATAAATAAATAGATAGACAACTCTTGTCAATTACATCAACATGTAACTCATTATATTTTTTCTCTTAGATTATTTTTATCAAGTGTGACACATATGAATCAAAATTTATCCAAGTTAAGTCCAACCTAGCACTTCTATATATTCAAAAGAAAAACACTATTCTTGTGTGACACAACAAAACAGCATCGTTCAGTCTAATTATAATAACTATATGTGATAAAACAACATCTCAAAAAATTAAGATAAACCTTGTGTGACACAACAAACTTATAACGATTAACTGATACTCTATCGTTTTATCATACTAAAAGGCGACGTTTAATATTCCAAATATCTTTGAACGCTTATGACTTAATATAAATTCTTTGAGGTGTTTATTTTATTTGTCTCATCTTGTTTAGCTCACATGCACATATATAAAAAATACGCATCATATTAATTTACATGCGAAGCATGTTACATGATATATATATATATATATATATACACACGGGGTGGATCAGGAGCAATAATCTTAAGTAGCGTTATTGCTTAAGTAGCACTCCCTATATAACTATCCGATTTTTGGCTCCCATTTGAAAATCGATTTCTCTCTCTCTCCAAAACAAAAAAAAATCTCTAAACATTTCCATCTCTCTCCAAAACTTTCAGACCAAAAATCCCCCCAGATGATAACCAAAACAACCTAGCTCATATTCCAGATCAAAATTAACGATTCCCCCCTTTTGATGAGCAAAAAAAACGAATTCTCCCATTTCAAATGCAAGCAACCTAGCAAAATCCGAATCCCCTCACGGAGACCAAAAATCGGCATCTACCTCCTTGATCTTGGCTTTAATTAGATTAACTGTATTTTATGAAGATTTCTAGGTTTTATGTGACCCCTTTAAGTCTCTTTGCTATTTGGGGTTCTTCAGGGAGATTCTTCATTTTTCTTTGGTCTGAAATAGGGGGATAGTACCGTTATGAGAATTTCTATGACATGTTTTTGATTTTTCGATAAAAAAAATACACAGAATTGGATGAAGTGGCTTGTTTGTTTTCTATTTGAATCTTGGTAGTACTGCGGCAACTATGTTGTATTAATTTAGGGAGTAAATACAACATTCTAGCTTGATGGAAATCCTGGGCGCTAGTATAGATCATATAAGAGGGGCTTTGATTGTGCATAAGCTTTGGCCATTTAGGCATATTTGATTTTTTCTATTGAGATGGATTTTTTACCCGAGGCAGTGGTGGAAAGTGACAGAAATTATATTCAGATTTTTTTCTTGTTTGGGTTTATTTATATTTTCACATGTGTCATGATGGAAATTGTGTAGAGCATGAGTTCGCAACTTTAACTTAATCCTCTGTTTTTTCTTTTCCTTTTTGCTGGATTGAGGAAGTGCCTGAATGTATGTTTCCTCTTGTTATGACTGATTTACAGGACTAATGATGCATCAACCTCTCCTGGATTGTTTTAAAAAAAAATAGAAAGAAATAAAGTTAACTAGATAGTATACATTTACTCGTCAAATATTTATAATGTTTTAGAAAAAGTGTGAAATATTATTTTCAAAAGTTGATTTAGCTGGTGTATGGGTCCCTTTTCAATTACTGAGTAATAAAATTGTAACTTGTAGAAGAGCCATTATCCTTGAGATTGTAGTTCCTCAGGTTTAAAATTTTTGGTTTTCACTTTTTATCTGAAGTGGTTATTCGATTTTGTTTCAGGATGCAATTAAAGAATGTCCCTGCCTGAATGTAGCAATTATCTAAATTTTGGTTTTACCTATGTAGCAGTTGTCTTCTTGAATTATTTGCAGTTTATGCCCCTACCTATACGTATGAAGGAGACAACATGGTGCTGCGGAATAACAATTTGGTCCAGTTGAAAGGATATTGGATTGTCTAACAATGTTTGATGGTTTTGTGGCCTCGGCTGTTTTAGTTTTTGGATATTTTTGTATCTGTTGTATTGGTTTCCTGACTATTTATTACATTAGGTGATTTTAATGTGTGATAAATTAGTCTTCCTTTCCCCAGTTATTATCTTAAGATCATGCGAGTTTGTTGAGAGTGAAATCAACAAAAACTAATGTCCCACACCCAGTGGATGCGTCTTAATGCGAATAATTTCTTAATGTAATATGATTAGTTAAAATAACAGTTTTTGTCAACATGTTGCTTTGTATATTTGTTTCTCAACACATTTGTTTCCTGTATCTTATCTTCATTTTCAAGAGCCTTCAACTTTCTCAACAGACCAGGTATTACTTGAATGGCTCTAGGTTGCATCACAGGACCATATTGATTATTCCTCACTACCAGAAATAAGCTCTAAAACACATAAAAAGGACCCAAGAACCCTGAAGAATCTAAATATTACTCAAAGATAACAAACATACAAGTTTTCTTATAAAAGAGGTACATTGTAACCATGGAACTACAAAACCAACAGAGATCATACTATAATGTGTTATAGTAGGATACACTGGTCACAGACCATTACAATTGAAGTTGAAGAAAATAGTTTATCATATTGGGTCACAGCAGCAAAATATAAATCAGCTCATCGTTTCTTCGGCATTGCTGCAAGGTTTGTATACATTTTTGCCATGGAATTGAATCCTCTATTATCATCAGAATGGAGAAGATTGCCTGCAGAATGATCAAGAAAGAACATATTAACTATCCCTTCATGATGCATCCTTGTAAGAAAATTGAAAAACAGTCGGCTCTTTCATAACTTGGAAACCTCAAGCTTGGTCAATTTTCATAAACTAGTCACAAGATAAAATTATCCAAAACCTACAAATTTGTAAATAGCCCCAAGAAACTTGCCACCCCAGCACAAGCATATATAACTAAAATAGTGGTTAAGTAGAGCAAGCATACTAAGCAAGGAAAACAGAGTACTTGTTAACAGAGTACAAGCATATATAACTAAAATAGTTGTCAATGCTAAAAGATCTGTTACAAAGAATACGTCTTTAAAAGGAAAACAGAGTTTCACTACTTCCATAGAAATTTCATTTACCTAAAATTGTGCACCTGTTAACAAACATTCTATTCAAACTCCAAGAGATGGAAATGTAAAAACTTAAAATAGCAATATGTGGAGAAATCATACATGGAGCACTTTTTGCAGAAATCATACATGTAAAAACTTAAAATAGCAATCTTGTGACTACATTCAGTGTGCTGCATTTTTTTCTCTTAAAAAAAATGGAAAACACTGAATGGAAACTGAGAAAGAAAGCAGCATCAAATAAACATGTACTGAATGGAACTAGAATGTTGTATTTACTCCCTAAATATAACATAGTTGCCGTAGTACTACCAAGATTCACATAGAAAACAAATAAGCCACTTCATCCAATTCTGTGTACTTTTTTTTGAAAAATCAAAAACATGTCATAGAAATTCTCATTAGGGTACTATCCCCCTATTTCAGACCAAAGAAAAATGAAGAATCTCCCTAAAGAACCCCAAATAGCAAAGAGACTTAAAGGGGTCACGTAAAACCTAGAAATCTTCACAAAATACAGTTAATCTAGGAAAATGGCGAAGGGTTTACCTAATTGAAGCCAAGATCAAGGAGGTAGATGCCAATTTTTGGTCTCCGTGAGGGGATTCAGATTTTGCTAGGTTGTTTGCATCTGAAATGGGGGAATCCATTTTTTTTGCTCATCAAATGGGGGGAATCGTTATTTTTGATCTAGAATATGAGCTAGGTTGTTTTGGTTATCATCTAGGGGGATTTTTGGTCTGAAAGTTTTGGAGAGAGATGTAAATGTTTAGAGAATTTTTTTTGTTTTGGAAAGAGAGAGAAATCGATTTTCAAATTGAGGCCAAAAACCGGATAGTTATATATGGAGTGCTTCTTAAGCAATAATGCTACTTAACGGTATAACTATTACATGTAAATCATCTTGTCCCTGCGCTCGTTGTTCCTTGGTCTCTGATTTTTCAAGTAATTTTAACTAATATTATTACATAAACTATTTGTATTAAATAAAAATATTGACCTGCAGTCAAGGAAAAGTACATATGAAGGAGACAGAAATTACATCAAGAAAAACTAGAGAAGACGAGGTACGCAGACCCCATTTAATAAAACTCAATCATTCATGCATCCAACTAAAATAAAATACAATAGCATTGGTCAATAATCCATAATCAATCTCATTTATTATCATACACATCAACATATGCATCAATAAATAACATTCATCTCATGAATAATAAAACCATTCCATATATATGCATCGATATCATTTAATGGGCAATTAAAAGTTTACTAGTAATCCAATTTTTGAAACAAAATAAACTCCTTTATTTTAATAAAAATTTAAATCATAATAAACTTCTTTATTTTATTTTATCCAATTTTGATTAAGAATAAACTCATTTATTTTTAATCAAATTTCAAATCAAAATAAACTCCTTTATTTTAATTTAAAATTGCTGAAAAAATAAAATATGTTGAATGTTTTTCCGTATCAAAATTAAACATCTTTAATTTTATGAAACATGGAATCATACTCCATATGTGAATAAACTCGTTTATTCTACTAAACATGGAATCCTATTTTATATATGAATAAACTCTTTTATTCAAGTTAACGTGGAATCCAATTCCAAGTTAAAGTAAAACTTTTATTTTTAATCATATTCCAATTCAAAATAAATCTTTTATCTTTATTGAAATAAAAAAAATTCAAATTCGGGTGTTAGGCCCAGCCGCGCCCCGCTCCCAGAATGAACTGGGATATGGCGTGGCCGCGCTGTAACCCCATAAACTTTTTATAGGTTAGAATCAGAAAAAAGTTTTCTTGCCTAGAAAATTCGATACAATCGCATATTATACATACATGGAATCATCAAGATCGATAATTAGCACAAAGTTAGGCTCTGATACCACTGTTAGGTTTGTATATAGCGCGATCATGCAATCAAATCCCATAAAAGTAGCGAAAGTGCGATAAAACAAAAGTTAAATTTTTTTCATACAAACCATCACCATGATCATACTTTGTGCTCAATTATCAATTCAATAGAAAAAGATGGAGATCAGATTCATACCCTTATAGAAACTAGCTTCCTTGGGTACGAGTTCACATCCAATTCTTTTTCACATTCAACTTGAATCTATCGGGTTTGATTCCTTCCTTTGATAAATGTTAGTCACCCAAGTGTTTGGCCTCTAGAGGTGATCCACTAAGGAAGAACAAATATTCAAGAAGATAAGTGTTAGACAAAACCCTAGATTCTATCTCTATAGAATATACGTACGCTTTCAACTCTTGGAATTGTCATTAACTTATGTAACCCTAACTATAGTAAGTCTTCTCTTATTAATAGATGTAGGTAACCCTCCTAAACAATTTAATATTAGAGTTTCATATTAATTAATTAAACTCCTTTAATTAATTAGGCTCCTAATCTTATTAGGAATAATTAATTAAACTCTTTTAATTAATTAGCCTCCTAATCTCATTAGGAATATATGAGAGTACTCTTATTAATTAATTTCTAAACTCTTTTAGAAATTAAATTAATAGTAATAATAAGACTCCTCTTATTAAGTTATATTTAATATTTCAAAAATATTAAATAATAAATATTAAGCTATTTAATTTATTTCATCACCATAGATTAAATTAAATATACTTAGCTTATTATTACGATTATGTCATTTACTTCTTAAATAAATATTCTTCCTTTTATGGTGTGACCTTTTAGGTTCTCAATATTAAACCGATTGTGAATAAATCAATTAAAACAATTCTAATCTTATTTAAATAAATAAATTAAATTATTTAATTCATTTAAATAAGTAACATTTATTATACAATAAAGGTAAGCCCCCTTAGCGATTAATAACTTTTCAGATAATATAGATTTCAACATTAATCATAAAAGAACATTTGAGTAAATAATTACCGTACAATTTAATCCTTATACCATACAATGTCTTAATTAAATATAATACAAGGAATTACTATCAAGTCTTATTTTATTTAATTATATGTATTTCGATTCTTAAATGCACAATACCAAATAATGCAAATTAGAAACTCCTTTCTAATTTTATTCCACATTGGCCAGGGATTCCTAGGTTATCATTTATCGAATCACATATGACATTCTCTTCTTTTATTAGAAGCAGTAAATTCTTTATTGATCATTTATTATCTCCATATGTAACTTATTATACCAAATCATACCCTTTTATATATTCTTAGGGTCTTAAGGAACATGTCAAAGTATAATTTATCATACACAAGATACTATGATGATCTAAAGTCTAAGTATCACTTATACTACTACCACTACAGGAATTCCTATTAACATGCAAGTAAAACTCCATTAGGTATTCCTTAGCGAGCCACGTTCAGTGAACTTATTTTCCAATAAGCACATACGTACTTGCTTTAGTGTCTCCACACAAATGATCATGAGATCAATCATCATCATCCAATGAGTAAACAACGTACGTACCAATCTATCTGGATTCACTAATCCCATTTTTAGTAATCCAACGATTGGGAATTATTTTAGTTTTAAGTTATCTAAAAATTTAGATCTCATTAACATGATCATCATCATGATTCTAAAAGTATTGCTTAAAATTATGGGTTTATCACATATTAAATAACAACACCATATAGATAAAGTAAAAGACTTTATAATTTAATTTCTATTATTAATAAATGAATAAGATTGTTACAAAATATATGATTTATCATATCAAATATAATTGGCTTGTGTACATACTACTTTCACTACCCCTAGGAGGCAACCCTGAACTCCTCTTCTTTTGCTCATTTTTCCTAATCTTGTCGTCATTTCGTTCAGTAGTTTAACTCACATCAAAAAAAAGATCGTTCATCGGCATCATTCAAAAAAGTTGAGCCTTAGGGGTTGAACCCTAGGGACCAAACCCTAGTATTTTGTTTTCTTTTCCTCTTTTCTCATTTCTTCATTTAATTCTTTGGGTCACACGCGGTTTCTTCGGTTTGATTCTTTCTTATGCGCCCCTAATTTATACTTGGGCTCCCAACAACTAAAAAGCTAACACAAACATTTGTAATTTACTTCTTCAATTCAAAATTATAAGACTAATATTGACTTTCTTAAAGTTAATTTGATATATTTTTAGGGGTTTTGTCCCTTTCCCAATTTTCTCGTTTCTTCATTTAATTCTTGGGGTCACGTGCTATTTCTTCAGGTTAATTTTTTCTTATGCGCCCTTAATTTATACTTGGGGTCCACATATACTAAAAAGACGACACAAACATTTGTAATATACTTCTTTCATTCTAAATTATAAGATTAATATTAACTTTCTTCATTTAATTCTTTGGGTTACACGCGGTTTGATTCTTTCGTATGCACTCCTAATTTATACTTGAGTCCACATCAACTAAAAAGCTGACACAAACATTTGTTATATATTTCTTCCATTCTAAATTATAAGATTAATATTGACTTTCTTAAAATTAATTTGATATAATTTCAAATTTAAAATTGATATAATTAATTTTAAAAATATCAAATCTTATTACTAGTAGGACTATTTATGTAATTTATGATATTCATAATTATATTGATATAAACTAAATGAATTTATGTCAATTTTGAATTTAAAAACATTTAAAATTTATTTTTTAAAAATTAATTATTATTCGGAAAGGAAGGAGAATATCATTTTCCTTTTTCTAATAGTTTGTGCACGTGAATAGGCATGCGTCTATGGAACGCGCACTCGGAATTTAATCCAAATAACCGACGCCCCTCCGGAGCCAAGCCGGAATCAGACTCGACCATAAACACCATCGAACGGACAGAGAGAGAGAGCGGCAGGCCATGGCGGAAACAAAAGCAGAGGATGAGGATGATGAATGGGGATTCGGAGACTTCACATTCGCCGCACCTGTTTCCATTCATATCGACAAAAACACCAACAAAGACGATGACGAATGGGGCGATTTCGTTGAATCTCCTCTCCAATCTGCTACTGCACTCTCTCCCAACCAATTATTTCCAAGTAAAAATTTGTCTGGGTTTTCATCCTCCTCAGATTTGAATCACCAGGGTGGTGGAGTTGGATCCGATGGGAAGAGCACTCAGTGGGTGAAGCTGAAAGGAGCTTTGCCGCTATCCCTTTTCGGAGAGGAGGAGGAGGAGGAGGAAGAAGAAGGATCTGGGGCAGTTGATCTATCGGCTGGTGATGGTAAGGGATCTTTTATTGATGATAAAAGAAATGGGTATTTGAAAAATGAATCGAATTCTCGTTCGGGTGTTGGAATTAATGACATTTTTGTAAATTTGTATAGTCAGAATCATCAGATCAAAGCTGAAGAAAATGGGGTGAATTCATCTCCAAATGTGAATGAAACAAAATCGGATTCCAATGCCATTAATTTGGATTCAGGAATGAATCTTAGTAGGTTGAACCGAAATTTGGATAATCAAAGTCACGAACCCAAGAATGAAAATGGGTTGAGTGCAAATTTTGGAGGATTAAAATTTGAATTTGACGGGTCGAATTCGAACTTAAATGGGACAAATTCGGTGTCGAGTGGGGTTAATTTTCATATAGATAGTTCGATAATGAATACGAGTGGATTGAATTTGACTGCTGGAAACAGCAACACAGACATCCACACTAGCGTGTCTAATCAGAATCAGGAGATAAAAATTGAAAATGGGTTGATTTCCAATTCAAATAGGTTGAATTCATATTCAGATGTATCAAGTTCAAATTTTGGAGGATGGAATTTGAACGTTGGTGGGTTGAGTTCAAATGCAGAGCCAGTTACTGTAAACAAAGAACTTGATGATGATGATGATGGTGATGATGATGGGTGGGAATTTAAGGATGCCTACTCGGATTCGAAGGTTGAAAACAAGAGTGATAAGGTTAGAGTTTAATTCGTCTGGTTTTATTTGGCTTATATAGATGTGTTTTTTTACATAAGCTTATTCTTATTGTTTTGGCATTCATATTTTAGGGAAATGTGGCTTTAGAATTCCCAGCATTCCACATGCAAACGGAATCAAAGATTAGACAAGAATTGCAGGCGGGTATTGTTTTATTATGATTCAAACTTTTCACATTTGAGTTTGTATAACAATGTAAATATCTGTTAGAAACTATACTATGTATTATTACTACATAGATATTTGATATAACTTGCTTTTCAGTGCAACTCTTAATCTCGGAATTTACATAAATGAATTTAGCTAGTGAACGACTTAAGTTATTTTATCCAATTTAGTCGCCATGCCTGTCACTGACTTATTTAAAGATTGATTCCAAGGTGCAGGAATTTCCTGAGGTAACCAAATTCTCATCTGAGTTCGGGAAGGGCTCGCAGGGACAAGATGATCTCTTTGCCATGTCAAATGGGGTTTCTAGCAAATCCCATGGTATGAACATAGACTTTGATTTGAATGGGGTTTCTAGCAAATCCCATGGTATGAACATAGACTTTGATTTCAATCCTGGGTTGGTGTCTCAAAACGGTTTTACCTCAGATTCGTACTGGCAAATTGCACCGAAGGATTCGAAAAATGGGCTGAATTCTCATCCACTTACTGAGAAAGCTGATTCTAATGAAACTAACGGGAAGTTTGATCTCTTTGCCATGTCAAATGGGTTTACTAGCAAATCCCAGGATACAGCCGTTGAATTTAATTTCATGACTGGGATGGTGCCTCAAAATGGTTTTATCTCTGATTCTTACCTGCAAAGTAAGCAAAATGATATGAAAAATGGTTTGGATTCTCATCCACTTGCTGAGAATGCTGATTTTGATGAAACTTTTGGGGATTTTGATGCTGCATTTTTAGATACTTCATCAAAGCAGGAGGTTGGTCACAGTTTCATTCCACCTTAAAATTCTCTGTTTATAAATTTCTGGAATGTAATGTTGATTATTCAATTTTGGTTGCAGGAAGAATTAAAGGTTAATGGTCCTTCTCCTGCCGAGGCTGAAGCATTCATATTCAATGGCAGAAACCAGGTGTCTGATTCATTCATATGATTACTTTATCAACTCAAACTAATGGTTGGAGTTTGGGGACTCAAAGATGTTTCCAGTTGGACTTAGCATTTATTTGGTTTCTCATAGTTGAACATAATAATAACATGTTAAGTGCATATTATATGGGTTACTCAAATTAGGTTTCTATGACCTTATCCAACTTACATCTTAGGTTGAAATTTTTTGCTTATAGGATATCAGCCTTTATAGTTTCTGTATTCCTCTTGGCCCTTTAATATTTATTGCCAGTCTTTTGTTCATTTAGTTCCTTCAACCCGACTTACCATATACTCTCGTTGACAAAGAAAACTGCGTATTGGTATTTGCGTACTCAAACTTAGTCTTACGTACCAATACTCTAAATTTAGGGTACCGAAAAATTTGTTAGTTGTTTTACCTATAGTTGCGCTAATATCAATATTTTAACTTAGTATTGGATGTTCAAACATCACATTTATACTAAATAATTTATAAAACAATCAACTTGTTGATTTCAACTAACTTCTATAATAATTAGATTTATTACATTTAGATTCTAAGAATTTTTTTAACTATAATCACTCGTAAAGATACCCTAGCGTCTCACTTTTTATTTATGTAGCGTATTATGTACCTGCATTGGTTCCATGAACCGAGATATAAACAATTGAGTTCAAATGTACTAGGAGTTCTATACAATTGACTTCTATTTGTATTTCCAGTCAAGTAATATAAACAATTTAGTACTTGCCTTTTAGATCTTCTGTACTTTCCCATTCAACACCTTATTCCTATTATGCGGAAGTGTGTTCCATGTAATGATAAGGCTATAAACTTCATGTTTGTCCGAGGAATATTTTTAAGTTGTATGTTACTGGTTCCTCCAAAGCTCCAATCATTTTTTAGTAATATCAAGCGTATAACTTTATGTTCCTATGACCCTGTAGAATCGGTCGGTAGAGGCATACACACGAAAACACAAAGCTTTAATCTCAACATTTTAACTCTGCGGGATAGGTGCTCTTTTAAAGTAACTTGAGCTTCAAACCTTTGTCACATGCTAGCAACTTAAAAGGTCTTGTGTTCCGTATAGTACCTAGTATTGGAAATTATGCGATGATCTCGCATTGTCTGAAGCAAGTTGCAAATTAAAGGCACATTACGAGTACATAACTTTATGCACTTACCGTTGCACACAAAAGCATATGTACTTCCTTCAAAAACATTATCAAAGTCGTCAAGATGATAAGTACAAGGTAGAACAAGTTAGATGTGTGCAACATTCATTGGTAGAAAATATCACACCAAATATTGGTTAAATAAAATAATATCTAAATAGGAACTAAACTGAAGTATTGTTAAGCCAAGTTACCTTATATGGATGCGGATAGGGTTCGGGTATGAGCTTTAATCTTTCAATTGCAAGTGGAGAAATATTATTGAGGTTGCATTCTTCTTCAATAATTTTTTACATACTCTTTCCTCAATACAGAGGTATGGAAGGAGTATTGTTCTCGTTTCGAAGCTTTGAAATTTTTAGCACTATATTTTGTTGCCCAAGTAAGATAAAAATCTTTAGGGATTTTGTTTAATGATTTTTTTTGTTTGTTGTTGGCAGTATCTTCCAGCAATGAACAATAACTTCCAGCTTCTAGTTATGCATAATAACTTCTGGGGGATGAAAAGTTGTTGAAGAACATTAACTTCGTTGACAAACAATTCCTTCCGTGAACAATATATAAATACACACATATGTATATATATTGAACCTCGATAAATTTGCTTTGGTGATGGAGTGGTGACGGTTAGGCGTCTTTGGTGAATATTAGAGTTAGAATTTGAGTTTTGAGGTAGAGTAGAACGAACAAAGTAGTAGAAATCAAACATACAAGGGTTTACCTCTAATAATACCAATTTGATGCAGGACAAGGTTTAGAAGGGATTAGGGATAAGATAAAAGAGGAAGAAAGAAGAGGAAAAGTAAGAAAAACTATGTGTCCGAAGACCACAATGGCATAAATCCTCAATTCTCAAATAAGTATTTAACTCCATATTTATCAACCATGGGAGATTGCATCACTATTTAAAGAGAAATATACCCTAATGTAGAATGGTGTAAGAAATCTAAACCTTAATTGATAAGGAAACTCCAATCAAGGAAATAACCTTAAGGAAATAAATTCCTAATTAATACCTACTATAGTTACTTCCTAGTTGCAATCATTTTATCCATTACTAACAATAGAAATAATTTACTAATAAGCCCTGCACTTTGCACAAGTTTTCTTGTGTTCTGAGCACTTGGTCATTTGGTGGACTTCGATCCATCTAATCTCCTGGCTTTGGGAGTTGATCAGATCCCAAATTTTTCTCATGTGGTGACCATATAGATGTGAGTGTTTTACACAGAGGAATGTATCACCTTATGCCTCTTCGAGGTTGCTGTTATCACCTCTTTCCCAGATTCTACAAACGATGAACATGAACTTGCACAAGGGATGGCAATTATAAGATATTTGTTATAAATTTTAAGTCATTTGTTAAGTAACTGTCACTTCCTTGTATGGTTTATTCGAAAGAATCTCAACCGAACCATTTCCAAATTCTATATATGCATTCTTTGACGCTTAAGGAATTTATTGATAGGACATTGCTTATTTGATTTACCTTACTATCCCCATATTAGACTCCCAATTAGGTTTTTGGCAAATTGCCGTAATTTATTCTGTTGTCTTTTTCCACATTCATAAATCGTCTAGGGATTTGTCCTTTTTCTGTTCAATATATAATTAATAAAGATCTGGTTAGTCTGTTTTTTGTCATATAAGTGCTTGTATATTATGAGAGAATTGTTGCTTGCACCATGATTTGGAGGTTGATTGATTCCTTAAGTTTTGTTCCTAAGTATATATTTCATCTTTTAGGGAAATGAGATGAAGTTAGAGAATCGTAACGGACCCATGCCCCTGTCTATCTTTGGCGAGGAAGAACCGGAAACTGATACTTCCCTGAATATACAAGATGCTTTCATGTCTAAACAAGCACCCCATTCAGGAAATGTTCACAGTCGGGATCCAAGTTTATCAATCAGTGATCTCTTATCGAATTTGTACAGCCAAGCTGATTCAACTCGTGTTGACTCTATGCATAAACCAACTAAGAATGGGTTGGTTTCCGCTAACAGGGTTTCTAGTTCTGATTTACTGGATGGTGGTGATGATTTTGAAGATGATTCCTGGGAATTTAAGGACGCTGTTTCCCAAGTGAGAACCAATAATGAAACACCTCTTCATAGTAGTGATGATGGAGACCAAAGTTTTTCTACTAAAACAAAGCTGAATACTTATGTGGATTTCTATTGTAAATTAAAGGATGAGTTATGCTTAGTTTCTAGATGTCATCTTGTCAGTCTAAAGGTGTGTAAACTATTCAATATCATTTTCATTGCCAAAGTGCTCGCTCCATCAAGAAGTTGCTAACTGTATATGTATTAATTGTTTGAAATCTTCCTTTTTATTAGGAAGCTCGAAGTATTACTGCTCTGTCTGGTGAAGTTGGTAAATTGGCAGCTCTTGATGAGGAAATCCAGGTTGGGAATCAGTCACACTTAAAATCTTTAATATCCTACTTGTCTGGTAAAGAATTTCTTTTTGTTGTTCCTTTGCTATGTGCTTGGTATGTTTTGAAGTCGTAAATACAGAGTCAACTAACATGGTTGTTAGAAATCAATTATACAATTATTTCTGTTGATTTTTTTTTAAATACTGTATAGTTTATTTCCATTATATTTTTGAATTTTCTTCCTTGAAAATTGCAACACTTGTATTTGTTTTTGAACTCAGAAAGTGATTAGGAGATTCTAACTTCTTTAAATGTTTTTTCTTCTGGAATAAATTTGTGTGCTCTTAATGAATATTTAAGTTGCTTTCTTCTTGACATCACTTAAGATTAGGACACATGCACTGCATGTAACCTTTGGAATTATCTGACATGATGCTGACTGAGTAACCTGAGGATCCATTTCTTTAATTGCATTGGTTACTCTTCTCCTGCATATTCTTTGTATTAACAGGTGTATATCTTTTCTAAAACATCAAGACCAAAATCCAGGTCGTTGAGTACTCCCTCCGTTCCAAAATTAGAGATACACTTTCAAAATATTGACTTTTAAGGAAAGTTTTATTTTCCGAAGGTATCCGTAATATTAACTAGTGGTGGCTTGATAGTATTCACTCGACCCATAATATATGTAGTGGCATATTAAGAATTTCATGTTACTTTATAAGTCTAAAACTAGATTGCATCTTTACTTTTGGAACGAACTAGAAAGGAAAATGACCTCTAATTTTGGAAGAGAGGGAGTATTCTTTTTCTTCCCTTCCTGTACAATGTGATGTAGGACAAATTTAGGAGATGAATAATTCTGAAAATTATTGGAAAATAAAAGAAAGCTAAAATAAGTGTGGAGCTTTGCACTCCACTACCCCTAGGATCCTTAACAACAGAAGATTAGAGTTGATCGTAATCTTGTGGGGATTACATTACTATTTAAATAAACTCAAAACTCTACTATTACTTTGAGAACAATTAAAGTACTAAAGGACTAAAATACCTACCTCAACAATAATATTTTCTAATTAATATTTTAAATTCTCACTCTGCCCTTTATCCATCATAGTTTTCCGCTAATCAAATCTAGGGTTTTGGTGGAAGAAGAGAGGATATTTTTTTTTGTATTCTGCAGTGTTTTCTGTTCTCTGGGGTATCTTGAGAAGTGAAGAAAAGAAATTAAAACTCGATGTTAATAACACCATTAATCATTCATATCTTAAAAGGTTCCACATATAATCTCTCTCTAACCCTAAATTTGCCGCCAAAATGAAGAGTACGTATCATGTATCTGATTTTGATTTTCTCTCATGCTCATAAGTTTTTTGTTTTTATTTCTTTTTTAAAACCCTAAATGCCGTGTAGGTTAATCTCTCTCTCTCTCTCTCTCTCTCTCTCTCTCGCTTACACAGTCACATACTCTCTCAATCTCTCTCTTACGGATTCTTTCAAACAAAATTTGTGTAGAGTTGGGCCCCTTGCTTTGTTATATAAGCAGCTAGTATTACCGAGAAAAAAAATATTATGCCTTTACTTTAAGTGAGAACATCCACTTATAGATGGTTATCTTAGTTAAGTACTAAAATTCACTTTATAATATATTTTCATTTACTGGATCTTAATAGAGTGGGATTCTAGTCATTTTACTTGTAGAGTTTAGTCTCCAATCTCTCTCTCTCTCTCTCTCTCTCTCTCTTTCTCTCTACATATAAGTTATATAACTCATTCATCAAGAGGTATGGCTTTGGTTAAATTTATTAGTTACGACTAATATTTCCCTTTATTGCTGATGTTCTTGTGAAAATATTTTGCTTTTTGTCCTGCGGTTACTGAATAAGTGAATTGTTTTAATGTACTATAACTTCATTTTATAGTCATTATTACTTATTGCAGGATGCCTGTAATGAACTTGATCACGAGAATATAATGTACAAAGAAGTTGATGAAGAGGATCATACACCAAGAGAAATATGTCTTAAAGAATTTCTTGATGCTTTGCATGAACTGAATTTTCAAGCACTTGACTCAGAATTTGAGTTATCAAGAAAATTGCCATTAGTATGTTCTGACATTCCTGATGCTTTAACTACTGGTTTCTTGATACTTGAATATATTAGATTTTTGCAGAATTCTATAATACATTAAGATTTGGTTTAGTATTTGATTATTCACCAAATGCATCACCCTTTGGTGAAAAGAACAGATTCCAAGGATTACTGATAATCATGATCTACTTAAACTGGTACACAAGTGTGGTTGATAATTTATATTTGTTCTATGTTTTAAAATTCATGATATTAGCCATGTAAATAAGTCTATGAGCCATTATTGATGTCTCGTTCACTATAAGATACTTTATGCTAAGTAATTATATGCCTTTATGACTTTATGCTAAGTAATTATACTCTTTAATGGTTACATAATAGCTTCCCTACTCTAAATTAAGAAACAATTGAGCATTAAACTAATGAAATATACACAAACACACGCAATAATAATAACAATACAATGGAAATGTTGGGACTTTCTGTTTGGAATTTCCGAATTTGGCTTGGGTGGAAGAAATAGATAGTAGTTAAATCTGTGGTTAAGAGTCTTGAATATGTAACTTCTCTGCATAAGTTCTTAGATGAGCTTATGATGATCTAGATTCTAAAAGTATGCAGATATTTTCCTTTTTGTTTTTGTTGTTTTCAATATGAAGGATATGCAGAGTGATATTTTTTTTATAACAACAGAGGAGAAACATGAACAAATTTTGGAATTATTAGTGCTCTACTTGGTCAGAGATATGAGTTTTAATATTGTTATGCCCCTCCTTGAAATATTATCCTCTCTGACTTGTTACTGGTGATGTTTTTTTGGGTTAAACATTCAACTTTACACTTTTCCCACCCCTAAAATGACGAGGAACCAATCCAACCATGTACCACTCCGTGGTGCTGATCTGCACTGCATGCTGTGGATATATGCAGCCACTTACTTATTACTAGTCACAGATATTGGGTGATCTAATGTGTTTTAGAGCCTTCTGAGAAATGACCCTACCTCTCACCCAAGAGTGTGAGGATCTTAAGCTCAACTTATAACCTTTGGGCCATTACTATTAATAACATGTCAAATGGAATATCCCGAAAATTTCATTATATTAAGGTCGGAGGGAATATTTCTTTTCCCCATTGCTTATTTGACAGTGTCTTGAAATGGATCTGGCAGAGTTGCTGAGCTGAGTGGCTGATCCAATAGTTTGAGTGGGATCTGAATATTAGTGTTGATGCCAATAATCTAGGCACAATTTCTTATGAAACTTCAATCCCCCATCGTAGGATATAAGTAACATCTTGATTGATAGCTGAAGATAATTTTTGGATAAGATTTCCAACATCTTATTGCATATGGATTGGCTGCTGAAGTATTTTGTTGCCTTCTTTTTTGTATTGAAAACGACTTCATGTTACTTTTTGTTTTGTCGTTCTTAGGCAGAGAAGGATTTGAAATCAGCAATTGAGCTAATCAAACATGCCACATCAATAATGAAGATTCTGACATTAGTTTCAACAGAGGAACAACGCAGTTATGTTTCCACATGGTTAAAGATTATTTCAATTTGTACTCAAGAGCTGAAGCATGGTACCCGGATTTGGAAGCATTCCTTAGAAAATAATGTAAAAAGTCAAATTCTTTCTGAACCTCAAGGTAGTTAAGCAACAATTATTTTATGCTAATGAAAACAATAATGCTTATAGTATCATACTGAATATTCCCTCCGTTCCGAATTGTATGCTCACTATTGACTTTCTAAAAGTCAATTTGAGACATTTTCAAATTTAAAATCGACATGATTTATTTAAGTTTTTAAAACCATAAATCTTATAACTAGTAGTATTTTTTTGGTAGTTTATGATATTCATAATTGTATTGATATAAACTAAATGAGTTCATCTCAATTTTAAGTTTGAAAATGTTTGAAATTGACTTTTCAAAAGTCAATATTGATCTTATAATTTGGAACGAAGAGAGTATAAAAAATGGTTGTATAACGCACTACATTTATAATGTAGTACTTGAATAATCACAATAATGGTATCAACTTTCACTGTAATAGAAGCTAGAAAGTTTGTTAAGATTAATTATTTTTTTGTCTATACAAAAAAATATATTAAGTTGTAGCTCTCAATATAATTACCATGATAATTACAGGCAAGCGGTTTATTCTTGCCCTTGGGGAGATTTACAGAGTAGTTTTAGTCCTTGGAGCCTCAGTCAGACTTTACAAACCATGGATCCTATCAAGTTCTGTAAATTTGGTAAGCATCTATGCTCTTTTAGAAGAATGTCACAGTCTCTGGTCTAGTTCAGGACTTGAAGAAGCTATCCAAAGCATATCTGATCTATCTGGTTCTGAGTATTATGGCACTGTTGACGCATTATTGGCATCCATCAAGCGCATCCGTGATACTGATGCTTTTGCACTTGAGAACCATGTTTTTGGTCAACAGGGATCTGTCTGTCTGCTGTCAGGTTTAACTCCAGAACTGGTGCCAGGTGGGCAAATCTAAATATTGTGTTACTAGTTTAGAAATTAACTAGTTTAGAAATTAATGGATTATGAATTGTTGTTCGATTTAATTATGCTTTTCACAAGTAACTCAGTTTCTTTTACTCCATTTGAGAGAGCGTATTAAATGCTACTTGGGTCAGATCAAGCCAAGAATGGACCCATGTCTGCAACTTACGGCCTGAAATGTAGTATTGGTTATCAAACCAACTGAAGTCGTCCATTTCTATTTTTGCTTGATTTGAAATTTGGTTGGAAATTATCGATACGTGTACCTTTTACAAAATATTCTAAAAATAGATTGGAAGCCTGACGGGGATTAAAACCCAAGAGCTACTGGTTGTAGGAGACTGGAGTGGCTCTGCTGCACCAAGATATTACCATGAGGATTTTTTGTCATTGAAAATTTTGCATAAAAGCCTTCTCATTTTGCTTCTTTTTTTTTCTTCTTTTGGTTTGGCACAATTAGATATGAAAATGGTGGTCTGGAATGGAGAACACTACTTCCTCACACTTGCAAATTTGTGGGCGAATCTGATCAGCTGCGTTCCCCCTAAATTGCAACGTTTAAAAGTTGGCTGATGAGAAGAATCACGGGGAAAGCTAGGAAGGCTTCTCATGACACTCGCAAAGTCATCCAGTCCAGTTCTTTGCATGGATGCGGCTTATGAATCATCATCAACCATGTTGTTCAGCTCTGAAGGCAGGCATGATAATTACCTTGGGAAAGAGGGACCTGTGAATCAACATATCAAGATTTGAAAATTGCCCTGCAATCAATAGGCTTGAACACTCCAACATCATTTTATTTTTTTTAAGCCTTCATTTTTGTGCAAGCTGTTGTGTGGTATTTGAATGTACAATTGCTGTATCATTGTATTATTATTTGTGTATGAGTTGAAGCTTGGGTGGAATACATATATTACCTATACACCTAGAAATAAAATTGTGAAGGAATAAAAACCATGTTTAGTCTCATAACGTCTCTAATCTTCATTATCTTCTATTGCCAGTTGGTAGTTAAGGAGCAAATAATGAAGAGGTGTTTGTGTTGCACTTTATAGTTGATGACATTGAGTTAGAGCTTGTAAATGAACCGGGTTGTTTGCTAGTCAGGCCTGGGCTTGGCTTGCTAGCCTAAGTTGAGTTTATGACTAGTCTAAGTTGAGTTTATTAAATAAATTGAGCTTGGAAAAACTACTTTACTCGGTTAGTTATACAACTCAAGCTCCAACAATAAGGTTTTCGGTTCTAGCCCCATTTGTTTACGCTCGATTTGAATTAGTTCTCCTTTAACATTTAATTAAATTAATTATTATTTTTTAAATATTTTTATAATAAAAAAGTTAAATGAGTCGTATCAACTAGTCCCATTTGTTTATTGAACAGGTCAGGTTCGTATTCTAAATCTCAAGCTTGTTTAAACTCTAACTTAACTCGATTTGACAAATAATTTTTAAACTAGCTTTAGCTTGAGCTCGATAGACCCAGCTCGGCTCGATTATTGCTTTAATAGTAGTATTGTATAACCTGCAAATACACAATTCAAACTTTTTTAACTATTGTATTCATTCAACAATTTACGGTATATGCCTAGATTTATTTCTGAGATGCAACTGCCAAATTTTCTCATATTGCTACAGTAATTTTACGGATTGAACTTTCTTTCCCAGAAAATTTATATTTGTGGATATTGAGAAAATTCTTTCAGAAAGCAATTCTAGGGTCTGATCAGATTAACCAACGTCCAATCTACAAACAAGGGTTTGAACAGTCATTTTTTGCTTCTGTATAATGCTAGGGTTGAGTAAATCTATACAAACATCACATTTACTCTAATTTTCCTGATACGCAGTTAATAATGTCGTTTTACATCACTTTTTTTATCCATTTTTTCTAAAACAAATCAGCAGCAGGAGCCAAGCCCCCCTTTCGAATTCCCGCTGCGTTCTTGTCCCCTCCTTTGAGCAACAGGACATTTGAGCAGTTGAGTTAATTCTTTAGTAAAACTTTAAATCCCAAAAACTAGAGACACAGAGTTAAGCTTTCTGCTCGTCCAAAAATGGAGGAACTGACGAGCAAAACGGCTGGAAAACCCATTCGGCGCAGAGGTAAAATTCGAGCTCAGTTCAATTCATGGTTTATTTGGGTCGATTATACACATTTGGAGTGATGATTTTGAATATTTTTTCTCTATTGAAACAATATATGATGAATGGTAGAATTTTGTTGGTTTAGTTGCTTATCCAAATGATTTGGGTTTCTGTCATGTAAATTTTAGAATATGCTTTGGTCAATTTGTTGGAATAGCTGCTTAGTGATGTAGCTTCTTTCTCTGATTCAAATGGAAGTTTGATCCTATTCATTTGTTGCGGTAGAGAAGGGTTTATTTTAGATGTACAGAGGGATTGGCAGGTTGCATTTGCTAAGTTCGTTATTTTTTGTTTGCTTTCTTTTGTTCCAGTTTGAGCAGACTCCTTGTTCACCCTTTTATATTTCCTATTGGATTATAAAATCTTCATTTTCTATCTTAAAAGAATCTAGTTCTCATCTAATTAGAATGCTTGGCTCTTATATACCATACAATTCTGAAAGGGTTACCAATGAGAGGTGAAAAGTTTGTTGACCTTTTAATGGCTAGGGATAAGTTGAACAGTTCACAGATAGAGTCACTGAGGAGTGTGAAGTAAACATTCATTTGTCTGAGGCTAAGAACTAAGAATTTGTTGCAGATTTAGACAAGTCAAGACACATAACATAATAATAAAATTTCC
The DNA here is from genome assembly GCA_016801055.1 of Panax notoginseng. Taxonomy (NCBI): domain Eukaryota; kingdom Viridiplantae; phylum Streptophyta; class Magnoliopsida; order Apiales; family Araliaceae; genus Panax; species Panax notoginseng. The sequence continues at coordinate 32,587,948 of CM029017.1, forward strand.
ATTTGAGATAAAACTAGGAATGTGGCCAGTAATTTTGTTGCTCCCAATGTTGAGTAATGTTAAACTTGAGCCTTCAGTGAATTCAGGAATACTACTTGAAATTTTGTTGTTTGACAAGTTGATGGCCTGCATAAATATGCTTGTGTTGTTGTTTAAGATGCTTGAAAGAGACCCAAATAGTTGATTTGAATGAAGATCAAGGGAAGCAAGCCTTGTTGGCAATTTGATATTCGAAAGGTAGGTTAGATTTCAATTGGTTGTCAATTTTTGGTTTTGGTCTAAAAAATTTGAGATAAGGAATTGTAACTGAGATCAACATACTGCAAACTGAAGAAATTCTTGAAGGTGGCTGGAATAGGACCTCCCAGGGAGTTTATGGCTAATGTAAGTTGGACAAGGTTGCTGAAATTCCCAAAGCTAGGAGGAATCTGCCCAGTCAAATGGTTACCACTTGGTGAGAGTGCTTTGAGAAAGGGCAAGTGACCCAAACTTGAAGGGATGTCAAATGGTTACACCTTACAGTGTCAGACGATGCAGTGAAGTTACACAAAAATACTGAAATATTGTCTTATTTGTAGTTGCTTGAGCTATTAAGCTATTATATCATCGTTTTTTTAATTACCTGGGGTATGCCCCTTGTAAACATGTAAATTATGATTATAGTGTTTATGAAACGAATTCCAATTATTGTGTTCATCAATTTAGTCTAGCATATATTGTGTTTGTTTGGTAAATATTTAGTGCCTACTAAGAGAAATTAATGAGAGCAAAACCAACATTGAAATTTGAAAAACTTGAAGGGATGAAAACAAATGATTAGAATTATAATACTTTTCGTACATCCACTAAGCCACCTCATTTTTGTTTTCATCGATCATAGTGTTGAGCAATGGACTAAAAGAAAAGACAACAACTGGTCTAGCCATCTATATATACTAGACCAAAGGTACAACTAGACCAATTCAAAAGCCTCTGTTAGCCAACGTTGAAAGTGTGTTCACCTATAGACCCAAAATTCCACACCGCGCTTTCCCCATATGGATTCCTACAAGTTATAGGAAGAATCATCAATGTTAAGCTATAAAAGGTAAAACTTAAGCCAATCTATAAACAACTCTTACTGTAAGACCCCGAATTTTATGAAATAAAAGTATTCAATTTTTCTATTCAGTAAATGGTTAAATTGATAAATGTTAAAGTTAAGGGTGATATATGAAATTTTTTTCAAAATACACAAGTGGTTATAAAATATTCATTGTTGTCGGGGAATATTCGTTTGGTCGTGGAATATTCTTTCTGTCGGGGAATATTCGTACGACGGCGCAGCTATTTGTGGGCCCCATAACGAATAACTGTCGGGTGAAGAAAACGACAAATTTGAGTTTTTACAAATAACGACGTAGTTGTTACCGTTAACACTGTTGGAATACCCGGTGGTTAAAATACAGTAATACGCATTATTGCACAGTAGCACACGGTATTGCACAGTATTTTTAAAATTATTGATTCTTACGTAAGAAGGCACTACTCAATAATTGTTACAGTAATTACTGTTCAATATTTTACTTTATTGATTCAATAATTGCTACATTGATATTTTATATTATTTTTGTTTCAATAATTGTTGCTGCACAGTATTTTCTATTATCAGATCAATAATTCATATTATTTGAATAATATTATTAGATAACATTATTGGCAATGTCTAGAAAGTTCTGTTTAAGGAGAGGTTTGGTCATCTAATTGCGCGCTAGTAAGGAGAAATCCTTATTGGAAAGCCCCCTCTTTCCTGGGAACGGCCTGGTTGTCATAAATGTGATTCTGTAATATTATTTGTGAATAATTAATTATTGATTCATATGATAAGGAAATATTTATTTTATGTGGATATAAATGAGGGATATATTTTTGTGGTTAAAAATGAAGGAGTTAATGTTGAGGTTTTTATCAGTATTTTTGTCGGAATGGAGGTATTAAAAATTAGGGTTTTTGAGATATTTTGCGGGGGTTATAATTTTTAATCCGACCGTTGGATCGTGGTAATTTTTGGATATGTTATACATATATAAATTGAGTATATGTCCACAAATTTTGAACCGTTAAAAATGAACGTATGATTTATTATGAATTTTACGAGATGACTGGTTCAGAAATTGTTGAATTTTTGGAGTTTATCATTTTGGTGGAAAATTCTAGAATTGGTGGGCCTCACTTGTGGTTGGTGAAGAAATGTGCTGAATTATATTTCAAATATGGTGGGTGGGAATAGTAGCAGGTAAAGCCATCAGGTTGCAGGTCAAGCCTACTAAAATTTTCCTATAAATAGAGGGCTAAGTTAGAATTGAAAATCACACCAGAATTCATAAGTTTTCTCTCTTTCTCTCTCTAGATTATTGAGTGTAATTTGTGAGTATTTAGATATTCTGTGAGTTTCTATTCATCAGTGCAAGTTTCCTTCAGCCTTATACCGATCAGAAGTACTGCTCTTTTGAGGTAAGGGATAGTAAGGGATAGTAAGGGATGGTAAGGGATTTTAAGGGTTGTTATGATTTTCAGTTTCGTAATTTTTCTGAACTTCAAAAATTCTGGAAAAATTTGAAATGATATTTTGATGAGTTTTATTGATTGTGCCCAAAAATGGTGATTTTTGGATGTATAGATTGAGAGTTATGAATTTTATGAGAAAAGACTATTTTAAAAGTAACCGCTTATAATTCCTTGTGGTTAACTCCAAAATTGATGAAATTTTTATTGGGAGTACATGTATATGATAGAAGTATACTCTGTAAATTTTAGAATTTTTAGACAAAAGTACAATTTTTGATAAATGTCTAAATATTCAGCTATTTTGGCCATATGAAAAATAGTAAATGACTTTTAAAAATTCTGAGAAAAATATATGTTCACTATGGGACTATATTATGCTAAATCCCAGAAAAGAAATATTTTTGGGACTGATTTGGTATTTTTCATAAAAATAGTCTAGTTATGAGTAAATGAATTAAATATGTTTTGTGAAGAAAGAAAATTGGAAAATAGGATTTTATGGCTTGAGAATCCTATATGAGGTATATACAGATTTTTGATGAGGGTTTTGGTTATTGATGATGAAATTATAAGAGTTGACATTTTATGATGATTAAATGCATTAATTAGTAAAGTGTAAACAATTAAAATAAATTATTTATAAATTTAAGTAATGTTATTCTTTCAATATCATTATACCGAAATATTGGTATGAATTTTATTGTAGAATTTCTATCTTTTGTGTCGGGGTTACTATTCATGAGTTACGAATATTACTCTTGAGATTAAAACTATAAGTTGATCATATTATTTTTATCATCATATATAATATTTTTATAACCCTGATGTTGAAATTCTCTTTCACTGGAGTGTAAAGATGGGTAGATTATTGGTATGATCATGACTAGGGTTCTCTTTGGCCTGTAGTGCAAAGTTGAATTGTGACTGGTATGATCATGACCATTGAATTTATAATTGAATATCTTAAGCTTAAGTGCAAAGGTGAATTGATCAACATGGTTATAATTATTGTTTATATAAATTCTGAAATGATTATATATTTCTTTGAGATATGAATATATTTGGCCTGTAGTGCAAATATGAATTGTTGATGAATATCTTTGGCATGTAGTGCAAAGATGGCCTGTTGATGAATATCTTTGGCCTGTAGTGCAAAGATGAACTGTTGTTGAATATCTTTGGCCCGTAGTGCAAAGATGGTTTGTTGACGAATATCTTTGGCCCGTAGTGCAAAGATGGTTTGTTGATGAATATCTTTGGCCCGTAGTGCAAAGATGGATTTGTTAGTATGATTATAAACAAGAATTGTGATTTGGTATAACCATGATCTTTGATGTTTCAGGTAAAGACAGGTGATGAAAATATTCTTCGTCCTGGGTGCGAAGAAAAATTTATAGTCACAATTATGATTATGAGTTATTCATATGATTGTGGAAAGGAACTGTTGAGTGATGTTACATGGATAAAATATTGTTGGTGGATTTTTAACATGGAGAAGATAATAGACTTTATAGTCTATTTGACTCTTCTAATGGATTGCTCGTTCCGCTGCAACTATGGTTGAAATTTTTATCATTTACCATATGTTCTAAATCTCTGATTTATTATTGATGAAGGCTATTGATAATTTAATTATCTTTAGTCATGATATTCTTTACTGAGCTAGTTGTGCTCACCCTTTTGCTTCACAATTCCTTTCAGGTAATAAGAGTGTAGCTGGGTCGAGCGGGGGTAACAAGGGAATAGAACGGTGGCCATCATTTAGTAGTTATATTTGGTGAAGAAAATAGGGTGAGGCGAACCCAACGTTGGAAGGGTGTTTTGTCACTATCATACAAGATGTCTAATGACATACAACCTCGTGTCATCATAGGACATGGTTGTGCTCATCCACTTGCTGAGTATATCTATGGGCACTACCTATATAATCTTGGTGTTTGTTTGAAGTATAATTCTCAATTAGAGACAGTGGAGATAATGATAAGTCAAGAGAAGACTCACCATTGGGAAGAATATGATAGTAATCTTCTCGTTTTTCTTTGGGGTCTATTGGGTCAACCAAAGATAATTCTGTGGCAATATGATATCTATCATAACCTAGACGCGTGGCCTCCCATGTATGAAGGTTTCCTTGAGCACTTCCCAAATATTCTAAATTCTAAAACAGTTTTTGACTATACCTTTATGTAAGGTGTTATTGTGAGGTGATGTCCACGGTTGGAACATGAGTCACATTTGGTATATATTTGTATCCAAACTCACAGCATATGTGTTGTTGTATTTTGCACGACAATTGTTGTAATAAAGTTGTAGTTATTTTCTGTACCATGTATTTGGCGACTCAGAATAGGTTGGATGGAATGGACCTATTTTGGGGTTGTTACACTTACCACTTAAACGAGGGCTCTTACAATAACATATATGCAATTATCAACATATATGCATCCTTAAAAATGCTCACCAATAAAGTAAAAATAATAACCATAAGAATATGAAGAAAAACGAATAATTACTCACATTCAAGTTAATATTTACATGATGGCTCTCTTGTGTTTCATGAAAAATAGGTAGCTGATTAATAATCGTATCAAGCTCAAAAGTCTGAAATAAAAGAAGCATAATTTCTCATTTCATAACTCTATGATCGTAGCATATATACATATATATATATATATATATAACAAAGAAGAAAAATCATACCTTATTTATATTATGTGTTTCTTGATTCAAATTTATTTTTGCCTTTTTTGTCCCTTATGTTTGAATTTCTTCGAAACTTGATCCACCTTACCTACTTTCCTTTTATTAGGAGGATGCCCCTTGCATCAGTTTTTGGTGAAAGTAATTTCTGGCTTTCATTTGGGTCATCATTTTCAGATCCACTCGCGGTTGACTTTTGAGTAGGTTGACATTTTTTACAAATATCATCCTCCGTATTCCATTCCACCTTTAGTTCAAGAAGCCGATATACAAGTTGGTCACATCTTTTTTGAGTGTCATATGCAATGTCTGCAACGTCGAAAAAAATATTGCACAACTTATCATATCTCTGTCCCAGTTCTGTGTCTTTCCAAACATTATAAGTGACTTTAGCTTTAGTATGTCGTCGTTTTATGTCCTTTCTCCACCTCCTCAAAATGTATTTCGTTGGAACGGTAGATATAAACCTTTCAAAATGAAGTACCTTAACTATATGCTTACATAAAATTCCTTGAAATTCGAATAATTTACAGACACTTCACATCAAATTCAAATTCATCTTCCCCTTCAATGAAGCAAACTTTGAAGTTCACAATTTTTGGGCCATCTTTTTTTTCCTCCAAAGTAACAAAGTTGTTTCACTTCGTAATGAAATATTTTATCATGAGATTAGACAAACCTTGAATCGCAATACATTCTGCCATCTGCAACTTCTGTTTGAAACTCTATAAACTTAGAATTGGTATAAACCTCTTGGAATTATTTTTTCAATGGCATGATGTGTAACACAAGGTACATGAGAAGTCAAAGAATGAGTTCGTTGCTATTTCTTTTTCCACTTTACTCGTTAACGCATTATCATATTGGTCCATAAATTCTTTCAAGGAAGCCTTTGCATGGACAAATCCATCAAAAAATGCATTCATACTTTCACTTCTTTGTGTCGTAGACATTCTCGCCCAAAAATAATCTTTGACAAAACAAGGAACCCACCGGTGCCTTTCATTATACAATCCTTCCAACCACTCATTGTTCTCAAGATCATAATTTTTTATCATTGCCTTCCATTCACATTCAAAATCATCTACACTCAAAGAATCATAAACAACGTTATGTAACATAAATTTAATTGATTCATAATGCTCACACTCTTTTAATTTTTTAGGAACCTTCTTCAGTTTATGTCACAAACACCATTGGTGGCAAGCATTGGGAAACACTATCTCAATCACATTTCTCATCGCTTTGTCTTGATCAGTGATAATGGTATGTGAAGCTTTTCTAGACATGAAAGAAAGCCACACATCAAACAACCAAACAAAAGTGTTAGTATCTTCATTCGATATCAAGCCACAACCAAGTAGTATGGATTGTCCATGGTGATTAACTCCAACAAAAGGAGTAAACGACATATCATATTTATTAGTCAAATAAATGGTGTCAAATGTGATGACATCACCAAACTCCTCATACGCAACTCTAGACCTCGAATTCGCCCAAAATAAATTTTTGATATGGAAAAATTAAAAAAATTAAGACTTTCTGAGGGTGATGCTAGTGCACTTCAAAGTTATTTTGCTAAGGTTCAAGAAGTGGATTCTAACTTATTCTATTGTTTAGCTCAAGTCTCCTCTTTATATAAGGGGTTACATGTCGATTACACCGTTAAAAGCGAGACTTACATGGACTTAAACCATGATTGTGTGCAAGCTCCAAAGTGGTTATACTCCAGTTTCCATCATTTAATAACCTGACACAATCTTAGCCTTACAACCTGTTTTAATAACTGGATACGGTTTTAAAGTAATCTTTGAGTTCTTCTTTGGCTCAATATATTTGTGACATACAACTGTCAAATATGTAACCACTCCGTCCAATTTTTTAGTACTTCTTTTAGTCACTCCAAATCCTTGTTTCGCACCATATTTTGTATAGTATTCATAAACCTCATCAACATTGTCAAACACCATATGTAATTTAGGCTCTTCCACTATTTGATTATTTCGTTTTCCATTCTCTTCTACTTCATCATCTCTTTCGTTGTGATCATTAGCGTCAATATCCATATTTGTAGAGCTAATATATATTTCCGATTCCATTGATAGAACTTGCACAGTACTATAAAAACTGCAAAAGGAAAATTTTTAAACATTTGTTAATGTATGTACTTTGAGAAAAACATCAATAACAAATGAATATTTCATATTAAATATTGAGTATCAACTAGATAACGCCATTTTTCATCTGAATACAAAAATAAGATGAAAACCAAACACTTTCAATACTTTTGGTTGTAAATGAAACAATTTTAATACTTTGTTCCAATAAGTTATTGTTTCAATTGCAATTCATATTTTGTAACAAAAACTACAATACAAGTAAATAACCAAATGGAGCAAATTGATATATGCATATCAAACATATACATATATACAGAGGCAGAACTAGGGGGCGAGGGGGGGCAGTTGACCCCGGTAGGGAGGCGGTCAGGCTGAAATAGGAGGGGGGCGGGGGCGGGGGCAGGGGAGCAGCAGCCAGCCAGCAGCGCCGCCGCGCCGGCGAGGAGCTCACTGCTCCGGTTTTCAAATTTCTTCTTCTCCGACTGCAGTTTTTTTTTCTTCTCCTCCATTTCTCGTCTCCGCCTTGCCCCTGCAACTTCTGCCGCTAGCATTTGTGCCGCACCCCTCACCTTAGTTCCCCTAAACCCTCCTCCGTCGAAACGGACCCCGAATGAGCCAAAAACTCTCAAATTATTGCTCTATTAAAGGGCTTGTTTGCCTCTGAAACTAATGGGAACGATTTTGTCCCTATACGAGTCGAGAACAACAATCATGTACCTGATTACCACAATTCAATTGTTGATTTGTCTGATTTGTCCAACCTAGGGAATGATGGGGCGAATAATGGGATGAAAAGGAAGAGGGGTAGGCCGAGAAAGGACGAGAATGCGGTGGCTCTGTGAATAGTCAATGCCTAATTTCATAATTTTTTGTGTTAGAAAATATAGTACTACTATATCTTTCAAATTATTTATAAAATAGCAATAATATACCTAATGTTATCAACTCAACTCTAATTAACATTCATTTTTTGTAATTAAATATCGGTACTGTATATACAAATATATATGATAAGTAGTATATGTATGGAATACATTTTCCGTGTCTTTCTTTTTTGCATCTTTTCATATGTGTTGCAATCAACTAGTTGGGTCTTATTATTGATGTTTTTGTCGGTAGCGTGCTAATATACTTTCCATTTTTTTCAATATGGGTCAAAATCAAATGCAAGGATCTTAACTCCGCTCCCTCGCCGCTGCAACCTACACGTCGCTGTTCCGGACCTTCGATAACCGCCCTCAAATTTTGACCCCCCTCAAATTATGTTCTGGTTCCGCCACTGCATATATATATATATATATATATATATATATATATATATATATATATATATATATATATATGAATATGAATATAAGTTTCCTGGTTCATGAAGGAAGGGACGAGAGTGTTGTGAAGGAGGGGGCGAGAGCGTTGAAAATGTTATGCTGCTCAAAGGAGGGGGCAAGAACGTAGTGGGAATTTGAAAAGGGGGGTTTTGCTCCGGCTGCTGATTTGTTTAAAAAAGAAAGGGAGAAAAAAAAGTGATGTAAAACAACATTACTAGCTGCGTATCGGAAAAATTAGAGTAAATGTGATGTTTGTATAGATTTACTCATTCCTATTTTATCCTTCGAGTTTAAACTTTTCCCTTTTTTTTTGCACTTTGTGTGCTCCACAAACACAACTAACAATAGGTTCCAAAACTGCATACTCATCCCGTAAGTTCTTAAGCTTGTGATAATAAAGTTCAACAGATTTATCTCCTTATTCAAAATTGTGAGTGTCCTTTAGGATTTGATAAATTATGTGTCCATTAATTCCTGAAAATCTTTCACTGAGTTCATTCCAAACTTCATAAGCTGAGTTCACAAAATTCATCCCATCACTAATGTCATCATTCACAGTATTCAAAATCCAGGTTATAACCATATCATTCACTCTCTCCCATTGAGCAAATAAAGGAGAATCCTCAGCAGGTTTTGGATAGCTTCCATTAACTAGAATAAACTTATTTCTAGCACTCAAACCTATTTGCATTGATCGTTTCCATGAGGCAAAATTATCTGCTCCTGTGAGCTTTTTCGATATTAAAACTAATGTCGGATGATCATTGTTATGTAAGAACAAAGGATGAGTATTCAAATCTATCGAAACAAAATTAGCATTGTGACCTATTGATGTGTGATCGCTACTGCTGGACCCTTGTTCATGATGTTGATTAGTTTGAATGTTTGATTGAACCACATTCGCATAACTAGGATTCACCATATCTGTAAGAAATGAAACTGGATCTAAAACCAGAACTGAACAAGAAGAAAATCTGATATAGAAGAAAAATTTGACGAAAAAAACTCGACGAGAGATGACGAGTGACGAGAGATGAAGAATTTGAGAATTTGATTCAAAAGAATTTGAATCTTACTAAGAACAGTAATTGAAAAACAGAGCAAGAAATGAATATACTGACTGAACTTTTATTATCACTCAAAGTTATGTAATTACATCAACAACTAATGTATTTATATACACTGATAACCGACTTAGACTTTCTATAAAATGACCTAAGGTAATACATCAAATCCATACATCCTTGGTATTGGCTGTCACACTTAAAGCTTCAACCACTCTAGTTCTGAACATCAATGTAGGCAATGTAATAGCAGCCGCTGCAACAGTTGTTACTGTATGATTTGCTTGGACTTGAACCTTAGCTTGATTATCTGTATTAAGTAACTATAAAGCTGGAAGAGTGGCTTTCACTAACAATGAAGAAGAAACAAATACTAAAGATCATTTCTAGTTAGTTTTCCAAGGAAAGGTCTTATAATAGGACAGTCATAAACAATTCATTCCACATCTACATTTATGTATAAATATGCACATATAGAGCCTATAATGGGGACTGCAACTTCTGTACTTTAAAAAAGCACAGCATTAGACAATGCAACAAGCTCAAAACACCACAATTAAGAAAAAAGAGTACAAGCAAAAGAAAGCACGCAAATAAACAACCTCGTCATATCATTTAAGATCCTGAAACAAAGAACTGAAAGTGTTCATTAAAAATGAGAGGTCAGCTAAGAAACAAGCAGCGACAAGTGCAGTGTTTGATTATAAAGCATGTTACTTCATATATTGCTCAAAGCCAAAGGGGGAATAGAACTTTGCTTATGATGGCAGAATAGCATATTAGGTGTGGAGTAAAACATAAAAGAGGTACAAAGTGAAAAGCAAATCTGAAGTACCTTCTAAAAAACAGATACCAGAGAAATGAGTGAGTTGTGAAGGAGATCAGGAAAACAAGAACCAAATCATGTTTCCAGAAATTTGAAATAATCTCAAGTAGAACTTAAGTCAGTCCCTAAACATCAATAAACAAACACACATAAAACTTCATATAATATTCAGTTTCAAAACATGAACATATGCGAAGGGAGTAGTGATGCCATATGCCAAAAAATGATTACCAAAATCTAGTTAAAAAATAAGTATACATAAAATGTTTTGGGCATGTAACCTAAGACACAGATGACAGATTCATACAACTCTGACTATATATATATATATACATACACAAACACACACGTTGGCTGTAGCCAACATCCGCCTAACAGTTGGGCAGATGGGTTTTAACACTAGTGTTAGCCTAACAACAATACAGAGATGCCAAAATGTTGGATTGACAAAGTCATAAATAATTGGGTGGACGATAGTTTTAAACAGTTGGGTGGATGATAGTTATAAATATCGTCCACACAAATGTTTGGCGAACTGTTGGCTACAACCAACTTTGATTGTTGATGGCATGTCTTTCCTAATGTTCGAATTTAGAAGCATCCTACATATTGCGGTTAAGTGCTAAAGCCTAATGGTTCTCATGAAAGTTGCCAGGCTCCTAAAAAAAGTCAATAATTCAGCTACATAAAGTTTAAATATGATCCAGAAAATCTAGATTCTATATACAAAATGATACAAAACGTAGACCACGTAAGAAGTGACTAAGCGTTGAATGCTAGTCCTAAAAGCATGTGACAGCTAGGAGTGATGTAAAGAAGCCTTCAAGGAAGATGCTAAACTTCAACACCTTGCAAGAATCAGGGAGAATTATAAATCTAGGACATACTTGAATCACAGTTGTCGAACTATTCACTGTTACAGGTGATCATTTTAGGAATAATAATTCTAGTTTGCATATGAAGATAACTCGGGGATAAATGCTTTTTAGGTCACTGTATTTTATGTCAACTTACAAATGGGTCATTGAATTTTTTTTTTCTTACCGTCTACTCACTGAACTTTACTTTTCTAACACAAAGTTAAAAAAACCGTCAAGTCATTCGATTTTAAACGGAAAATGACACTTACGCCGCTGAATTGTAAATAAAAGCTGATGTGGCAGTGATTATGCAACGTGGCCGTAATTATGTAGATCTGAAGGAAAAAATTTATGAAGAAATTGAAAAAATATTTTAAAATATAATATAAATTTAAAAATTTAGCCAAAAAACAAGAATATAAATAAAAATATATTTAATTATTTTTGTAATTAATATCAAACAAATTTTTATTTATAATTAAGCCATTTATAAAACATAAAAACTAAAAATATGCTAATTAAAATTAAGGGGAATATGAAATACATTTAGGGGAAAATGAACAAAAATTATAATAAAATCAGAAAATTTAGCAAAAAATACATGGTAGAAATTAAAAAATAAAAAGAATTATTTAGTTATTTTTGTAATTAATAGAAAATATTTTTTTATATAATTAATAACAAATATAATTAAGGAAATAATAAAAAGATTAAAATTAAAAATCTTTTCAAAATAAATTTTTATTTGCATAAATATTGTTTATATATGCTAGGCAAAGAATTATTAATTATTGAAAGTAAATATTATGGTATATTAACAATTCATTAATATGTTATGCTTGAACAAATTAAACAAACGCATCTTCACCTTCAATCTTCTCTTCCACTACCACCGTCGCTACCACCCTTCCACCACTTCGGATAAACCCGAGTTCAGGAATATTTCAGGTATATCTGCTGATAGTTGGTCGAAAGATCAAATTGAATATTCTGTTGGCGAAAAGATGGGAACCACCAAGGCTGGGGCAAATTCTTTTTTATCTCTTTCTCTCTCTAACCTAGCACCATCATTAGTACTATTCATCATCTTCGTCATCCAATTTAGTGCAGGAAACCCAAATACAAAAAACACTAGCAATCAACAACCAAGTAGGGATAGTATTTAAATTGATTAATAGTATAAGTTCGACGATGATGCCGAATCTTCGGTGAGCTGGAACAACAAAAACAATGTCGGAAGCTATGAGAATGAGATCCTCCGATTGAGGTGAGGCACTGTGATCTAGCGGAGATTGTGGCGGCGATCAAGGGATACTTTGATAAATCAGCTTCCTCTGGTGAGCAAGTGTCAGAAATGCTTGAAATCGATCGGGCTCAGCTCGATCGGAGTTTCAGTCAATTGAAGAGTGAGTTTTTCAGTAATCTAGGGTGTTAATTTTGGATTTTTTAAAATAAGGGTGTGTTTGGTGGTGAGGAAATTAAGTTTGATTTATTATTATTATTATTATTATTATTATTATTATTATTTGTAGATACTCGAAATTTCGCTTTCCATAGACTAACCTTGTAGGAGGGCAAAAGCGTTATTTCACTTTAGAGACAATCCCGAGGTAGGGCAAAAGCATTACTTCACCCCAGTGACAACCCCAAGGAGAGATCAATGTGTAATAATGTCCATACACGGAGCAAATCGAACGAGGATCATAAAGCTGAGGTTGTGTCCTGTAGGAGGGCAAAAGCGTCATTTCACTTCGGAGACAACCTTGAGGTAGGGCAAAAATATCATTTCACCCTGGCGATAACCCCGATGAGAGATCAAGGTGCAACGATGTACCCATAAGACGTCACCGCAACAACTATTGAACCACGAGCTATCAAAGACGAGCCGATTGATGACTCTCGGGAGACGGAAGATACCTTATAGCTACTTGCATCATCTTTTCGGACTCCTAATCAGTTAGAATTGACCGCATTTCGCAGCCTTCCGCAAAGATTTTCTGAGATTTTTGGATACAAAGCTCAACTTTCATCGAACCAGGACCAAAAGACACGAACTTTGAGACAGTGGGGCCCGTGGGGCCTAGCCTCAGATGTATATGTTCTAGTCGTAGGTATACCTGCGGCTGACTTTGGATGCCATAAGGCAGCAGCAACAGAAGCTCATAATCATATAGACGATGATACGCGCAAAGATTGAAAGCTAGAGAAAAAAGCTAGAGAGAGAAAGAGCTCTGATCTTGCATTTCTGTATCACATTTTCGTTGTTTGATCTTAGATATCATATATATTGTAAGTCTTGAGTGATATAAGTTGAATCCAAGCCAAAAGAAGCTTGTTCACGCGTCCCCCAAGGTGAAAAACACTCATTTCAGCCACTTTCTTTGTAATTGTTGTTATAAATTCCACCTTTATGTAGATATAACAGTTTTTGCCGGTTAAATTTATTGTTTTACATATATATCGTGTATTGGGAGGTAGACACTGAGTTTATACCGGTTATATTGAGCATATCAGTTGCAAATCAAGTTATTTGACTAGATCTACATCGATCTATCCAAATCTAGCATGTTGAACGGTTCTGAAGCATGATGCTATAACCTATATGCTAGATTCGTTCATATATCTATGGTAGATTTTACTGCTTTTGGTCAGTCCCAGTCACTCCATAGAGCCCTAGATCTGTATCTAGAGGTGAGGAGGTCCTAAGGCTATATATGGGGATTTATATCGAGGAAATCACCTAATATGAAGTCTAGGATATTGTATATACATATTTAAGCATATCAATGTGAGCCTAGGAATCCTGGGGTTGAGATCTACTGAATGGATCTTAACTAGATTCCCATATCAAGTCGAGGGGTTCGTCCCAAGAATTCAGATTTAAGATCCCATGATAGTGAAAATCATTTTATGAGTGTTTGGATTCATCGAGATGACTTTCATGCCCGATGATGATTGTAAGACCCCAAATTTTATGAAATAAAAGTATTCAATTTTTCTTATAATTACTATTCAGTAAATGGTTAAATTGATAAAAGTTAAAGTTAAGATATATGATTTTTTTTTCAAAATACGCAAGTGGTTATACAATATTCATTGTTGTCGGAGAATATTCATTTGGTCGTGGAATATTCTTTCTGTCGGGGAATATTCGTACGACGGCGCAGCCATTTGTGGGTCCCATAACAGAATAACTGTCGGATGAAGAAAACGATAAATTTGAGTTTTTATAAATAACGGTGTAGTTGTTACCGTTAACACTGTTGGAATACCTAGTGGTTAAAATACAGTAATACACGTAGTTGCACAGTAGCACACGGTATTACACAGTATTTTTTTTAATTATTGATTCTTACGTGAAAAGGCACTACTCAATAATTGTTACAGTAATTTCTGTTCAATATTTTATTTTATTGAATCAATAATTGCTGCGTTGATATTTTATTTTATATTATTGTTGTTTCAATAATTGTTGCTGCACAGTATTTTCCATTATCAGATCAATAATTCATATTATTGAATAATATTATTAGATAGCATTATTGGCAATGTCTAAAAAGTTCTGTCTAAGGAGAGGTTTGGTCATGTAATTGCGTGCCAGTAATTTCATCCCTGTACTACCCATCAACAGTTCTTTGTTGTGCCCAAGAAAAAGAGAACTTTCATCACTTGTCTTCACCTGAACCACCAAAGATTATAGTTAAATTCAAAATTCATATTTATAATAATTTCAATCAACAGTCCATCTTTGCACTACGGGCCAAAAATATACAACTATAAAACCAATAATCAACAGTCCATCTTTGCACTACGGCCAAAGACATACAACTGTAAAACCAATAATCAACAGTCCATCTTTGCACTACGGGTCAGAGATGTTCAACTGTAAAACTAATAATCAACAGTCCATCTTTGCACTACAAGCCAAAGATGTTCAACTGTAAAACCAATAATCAACAGTCCATCTTTTCACTACGGGCCAAAGAGGACTTTTAAATTTATTTGTGGAGTAAAATTTAAGAATGATATTCACGTATCAAAAATAATTTGGACAGGAAAGAAATCACTTTTGTCCTGAATAGTACCCCGTGAATAGTATTCGAATGATAGTATCAAATGAATAGTACTCCGTCATGCAAAGTGCCCTGAATAAATATTACCCGGAGTGAATAGTAATAAATGAATAGTAACCCGTCATGCAAAGTATCCTGAATAAATATTACCCCGAGTAAATAGTACCCGAGTGAAAAGTAACAAATGAATAGTAACCCGTCATGCAAAGTACCTCGAATCCCCGAGTGAATAATAACCCGTGAATAGTACCCCGAGTGAAAATATTGAAATTTAATAAGAAAGTTCAGACCAATATTTCAATGAAACGATACTAGATGAAGCGCAAAACTCAAGGATATTCTACTAATTTTAGGGATTATATAAGCAATACTTACTATAGTAAGTTTAGATTTAAGAATATTAAAAGAAATAATATACGAAACTACAAATGGTTTTCACCCGTCATCATAGACATGTTATTCCCACAGATTAAAGAATGAATACGAAAAATAATATCCCTTATGAATACGAAAAGTAATATCCCTTACGAATACAAAAGAAATAACACCCCTTACCATACGAAAATAACATCCCTTACCTTAGTAGAAGATTGGATACTGCAATAGTGAAGTAGCAGAATACTCTTCTTCTTTCTCTCTGTAGTTTCTCTGGCGAGTCTTAGTGAATTGGTGAGAATGAAAGAAGAAATAAGCTTCTATTTATAGGAGAATGGATTAAATAGTAACTAATTCACGGACGGTCCAGATTGATTTACTTTTAAAATGAACGATCCATATTGATTTACTATTAAAACCACAACCGACGATCTATATTGATTTACAATTAAAACCACAACCGACGGTCCAGATTGATTTACTATTAAAACCACCACTGACGGTCCAGATTGATTTACTATTAAAATCATCACCTATGGTCTAGATTGATTTACTATTAAAACCACCATCGACGGTCCAGATTAATTTACAATTAAAACCACAATCGATGGTCCATAAATTAGTACATCTCTCCATGGAATAGTAAGTCAACTTACAACAAACGCCTCATGACAAACCTCTCTATTTATATATAAATATTTACCATAAATCATTTATCTTTAATAAACACAGTTTTAATCTTTTAACAATTATTCATCATTAATATTATAACTCACAATATTAACAACCATATCATTCCTAGGAAAGAGGGGGCTTTCCGATAAGGATTTCTCATTATTGGCGCGCAATTAAATAACCTAACCCCTTTTTCCGACAGAACTTTCTAGACATTGTCAATAATGCAAATAATAATATGAATAAATGTGTTGCCTCAATTATTGATTTTAATAATACAAAATATTGCGCAGATGATATTGTGACAATATTTGAATCAATAATATGAGATATTATGCAGCAACTACTGTTGCAATAATTGAATAAAACTGAGTGACTTCTTACGTAAGCATCAATAATCAGAGATAATGTGCAATATCATGTGCTACTATGCAACAACGCGTATTACTGTTCCTTTATCACCGGATGTTTCAACAGTTCAACGGTAAAAGTTTTGTCGTTATTTTTATAAAAATGTTATTTCTGTCACTTTCTATATCCGACAGTTATTTCGTTGTGTGGTCCACCAATAATTGAGCCGTCGTACGAATATTTCCCGACACAACGAATATTTTATGACAACTTGCTTACTTTGTAAAATTTTCACATAACACCCTTAAATTTAAATTTTTATCAATTTAACCATTTACTAAATAAAAAAATTAAATATTTTTATTACATAAAATCCAGGGTCTTACAATCTCCCCTCCTTATGAAATTTTGTCCTCGAAATTTACGTACCTGGTAGTTCGAAGAGGTGAGAATACCTTACTTTCATTTCAGATTCTATCTTCACGGTCATTTCCTTTGTATCATGATTTCTCCATTATTTATCTCTTGGATTTCAGATATCATTTAAGAATACAACTTCAAAATAAAGGTTAATTGACATATCACAATTTGTCAACTTATTAAGTTTAAAAATTCAGCTTAGGTAGGACATACACTAGCGAAGGATATTACTCGTCTCTCCCCTCCTAATTCTAATCTCAGATCCCCGCCAGAGACCATATCCCTAAGCTTTGATACCATTTATGACGCCCCCAGAATAGGTCCACATAACCCATTCTAGGTCGCCAGATGCATACTACAGAATTAAAATACAAACTTTATTTATATAAATGTTAAACTGTCATGCAAAATATGATAACACATAAGCTGTGAGTTTCAATAGA
The DNA here is from genome assembly GCA_016801055.1 of Panax notoginseng. NCBI lineage: Eukaryota > Viridiplantae > Streptophyta > Magnoliopsida > Apiales > Araliaceae > Panax > Panax notoginseng. The sequence continues at coordinate 32,605,730 of CM029017.1, forward strand.
AATAACAATACTCGCAATCCAAACCAATGATATTTTACATAAAGGTACAGTCGATAACTGTTTTAGGAATTAAAATCTTTGAAAAATGCGCAAAGAATCCTTCATTACTGGGAGGCCATGCATCTAAGTTATAATAGATATCGTAGGACTTGAGCATTATCCTTGGTTGACCCAGAGAAGAACGAGAAGATTACTATCCTGTTCATTCCAATGGTGTGTATCTTCTTGTCATATAATTACCTTCATTGTCTCAAACCGATGATTATACTCTAACCGTACTCCAAGATTATATAGATAGTACTCATAGATATAGTCAGTAAGTGGATGTGCACAACCATATCTTATGATAACACGGGTTTGTATGTGGTCAGACATCATGTATGATAGTGGAAACACACCATTAAAGCTCTTAGTATAATAATGTCCTCCTCATTCTAATGGGGTGCATTTTTTACGCTTTCACAGTCGGATCCTCCTCACCCTATTATTGTTCGCCAAAATCAATTATTAAATGACGTATAAAATATGTCACACATATCTTTAGTCCTCAATACAATTATATATTGTCATACTCTTTTATAATGTATTGAGAAACTTCCATAGTCTCGAACCATCACACTATTCCCATGTTATCCCCGCTCGACCCAGCTACACTCTTACTACCTGAAAGGAATTGTGAAGGAAAAGGGTGAGTTTTACTAGCTCATTAAGAATATTATGACTAAGATAATGTAGAACAAATTATCCTCTGTTCTTAACAGGGAAAAATTTGATAGATAGACAATAAGTTTTAGATCAGCAACCGCAGCGGAACCAGCAATCCATTAAAAGAGTCAAGTAGTACATAATGTCTACTATCTCTGTCAAATTAAAAGTCCATCATTAATATTCCATCCCTTTAATACCCATCAACAGTTCTTTGTTGTGCCCAAGACAAATAGAACTTTCATCACTTGTCTTCACCTCAACCACCAAAGATTATAGTTAAATTACAATTCATATTTATAATCATGTCAATCAACAGTCTATCTTTGCACTACGGGCCAATGACATACAACTCTAAAACTAATAATCAACAGTCCATCTTTGCACTACGGGCCAAATATGTTCAACTGTAAAACCAATAATCAATAGTCCATCTTTGCACTACAGGCCAAAGATGTTCAACTGTAACCAATAGTCAACAGTCCATCTTTGCACTACAAGCCAAAGATGTTCAACTATAAAACTAATAATCAATAGTCTATCTTTGCACTACGGGCCAAAGAGGACTTTTACCACATCATTTGTCTGTGACATTTCAGGTCATGATTATTCCAATACACAATTCTTGGTCATAATCATACCAATCAACAGTCCATCTATGCACTACGGGCCAAAGATGACTTTTACACATCATTTTTTTGTAACGTTACAGGTCATGATTATACCAATACACAATTCTTGGTCATAATCATACCAATCAACCGTCCATCTATGCACTACGGGCCAAAGATAACTTTTACCACATCATTTATCTATAACATTACAGGTCATGATTATAAGACCTAAACTTTTATAAATAAAGATGAATTTTCTATAAATATCATTTTTGAATATTATGGAGTTAATTTGATATAATGTTATAGTTGTTGGTAATATTTATAAATTTTACAAAGTACGCAAGTTGTTATATAATATTCGATTGGTCAGGGAATATTTGTTTTAACAGGAAATATTCGTACAACGGTACAATCATTGGTGGACCCCACAACAGAATTACTGTCGGATTGAGAAAACGACAAAAATATTTTATTAAAAATAACGACGGAAGTTTTACCATTGATACTGTTGAACTACTCGGTAGTAAAAGTATAGTAATACGTGTGGTTGCATAGTAGCACACGGTATTGATTATTAATGCTTATGTGAGAAGTCACTCAGTTTGATTCAATTATTGTCAGTTAATAATATGAATTATTTAGCGATAATGAAGTTTTGTTTTATTCGTATTATTAACGTAATAAAACAGAAACATCTTTTTATATAAAACAGAATACTTTATTAAAGTTATTCTATAAATAGAATATATTATATTTTATTTAAAAGATTTTTCTTTAAATATGGACTGTCAGATTAAAGTAATCAATCTGGACCGTTCATGGATTAGTTACTATGCATTCCATTTTTCTATAAATAGCAGCTCATTCCTTCATTATTTCTTACGAATTCACTGAACTCTAGAGAGAGAAACTATAAAGAGAAACTATAGAGAGAGAGAAGAAAAGTATTCTGCTACTTAACTGTGACGTCCCCAAAATAGGTCCATTCCATCCAACCTATTCTGAGTCGCCAAATACATGGTACAGAAAATAACTACAACTTTATTACAACAATTGTCGTGCAAAATACAACAACACATATGCTGTGAGTTTGGATACAAATATATACCAAATGTGACTCATGTCCCAATCGTGGACAGCACCTCACAATGATACCTTACATAAAGGTATAGTCAAAAACTGTTTCAGAAATAAGAATCTTTGGGAAGTACTCAAGAAAACCTTCGTACATGGGAGGCCATGCATCTAGGTTATGATAGATATCATATGGCCACAGAATTATCCTTGGTTGTCCCAATAGACCCCAAAGAAAAATAAGAAGATTACTATCATATTCTTTCCAATGGTGAGTCTTCTCTTGACATATCATTATCTCCACTGTCTCTAATCGTGAATTATACTTCAAACACCAAGATTATATAGGTAGTGCTCGTAAATATACTCAGGAAGTGGATGAGCACATCCCTGTCTTATGATGACACGAGGTTGTATATCATTAGACATCTTGTATGATAGTGGCAAAACACCCTTCTAATGTTGGGTTCGCTTCACCCTAGATGATTCACCAAATATAACTACTAAATGATGACCACCGTTCTATTCTCCTGTTACCCCCGCTCGACCCAGCTACACTCTTATTACCTGAAAGGAATTGTGAAGAAAAAGGGTGAGCACAACTAGCCCAGTAAAGAATATCATGACTAAAGATAAATAAGTTATCAATAGCCTTCAACAGAATTAAATCAGAGATTTAGAGCATATAGTAGATGATAAAAAATTTCAACCATAGTTGCAGAGGAACGAGCAATCCATTAGAAGAGTCAAATAGACTATAAAGTCTATTATCTTCTCCATGTTAAAAATCCACCAACAATATTTTATCCCTGTAACATCAATCAACAATTCTGGTCCATAATTATATGAATAACTCATAATCATAGTTGTAGTTCTACATTCCTCTTCTCATCCAGGACGAAGATAATTTCCATCACCTATCTTTACCTGAAACATCAAAGATCATGGTTACACCAAATCACATTTCATGTTCATAATCATACTAATAACTTCATCTTTACACTACGGCCAAAGATATTTATTTGTATCACCAGTTGGTCATGTTCATCTCAACACCTGTTCATCTTCGCATTACTGGCCAAAGATATTCAACAACATGTCATCTTTGCACTACGGGCCAAAGATATTCATCAACAGACCATCTTTGCACTACAGGCCAAAGATATTCATTTACAATTCATCTTTGCACTACAGACCAAAGATATTCCTCAATAATTCATCTTTGCACTACAGGCCAAATATATTCATCAGCAGTTCATATTTGCACTACATGCCAAATATATTCCTCAACAATTCATATTTACACTACAGGCCAAATATATTCATCAACAGTTCATATTTGCACTACAGGCCAAATATATTCATCAACAGTTCATATTTGCACTACAGGCCAAATATATTAATATCTCAAAGAATATATAATCATTTCAGAATTTATATAAACAATAATTATAACCATGTTGATCATTTCACCTTTGCACTTAAGCTAAAGATATTTAATTATAAATTCAATGGTCATGATCATACCAGTCAACAATTCAACTTTGCACTACTGGCCAAAGAGAACCCATAATCATGATCATACCAATAATCTACCCATCTTTACACTCAAGTCAAAGAGAAATATCATTATTAGAGTTATAAAAATGTTATATATGATAATAATATGACCAACATATAGTTTTAATATCAAGAGTAATATTTATAAATCAACTATAATTTGGTCTGAAAAAGAAACTAATTTTATCGTGAATAGTAACTCATGAATAGTAACTCGTAAATAGTAAATCCGACACAAACAGGTAAAAATTCTACAATAAAATACATACCAATATCTCGGTATAATGATATTGAAAGAATAATATTTCTTAAGCTTATAAACAATTTAATTGTTTACACCTTACTAAATAATGCATTTAATCATCCTAAAATGCCAAACTCATAAGATTTCATTACCAATAATCAAAACTCTCATAAAAAATCTGCATATACCTCATATAGGATTCTCAAGCGATAAAATTCTATTTTTCAATTTTCTTACTTCACATAACATATTTAATTCATTTACTCATAACTAGTCTATTTTCATGAAAAATACCAAATCAGTTCCAAAAATATTTTTTTTCTGGGATTTAGCAGAATATAGTCCCATATTGAATATATATTTTTCTCAGAATTTTTAAAACTCATTTACTATTTTTCATATGGCCAAAACCGCCGAATATTTAGATATTTATCAAAAATTGTACTTTTATCCAAAAATTCTGAAATTTACAGAGTATACTTCTATCGTATACATGTACTTCCAATAAAAATTTTACCAATTTTGGAGTTAACCATAAGGAGTTATAAGCGGTTACTTTTAAAATAGTCTTTTCTCATAAAATTCATAACTCTCAATCTATATATCTAAAAATCACCATTTTTGGACACAATCAAGAAAACTCATCAAAATATCATTTCAAATTTTTTCCAGAATTTTTGAAGGTCAAAAAAACTACGAAACTGGAAAATATAACAACCCTTAAAATCCCTTACTATCCCTTACCTCAAAAGTGCAGTATTTCTGACTGGAATGCAAAGCTGAAGGAAACTTGCACTGAATAGCAACTCTCAAAGTATCTAAATACTCACAAAATATGCTTCATAATATAGAGAGAGAAAGAGAGAAAGCTTATGTTTCTGGTGTATTTTTTAATTCTAACTTAGCCCTCTATTTATAGGAAAATGTTAGCACGCCGAAGCAGACTTAACTTGCAACCTGATGACTTTACCTGCTACTATTCCCACCCAACACATTTGAATAAAAATCTCAGCACATTTTTTCACCAACCAAGAGTGGGGCCCACCAATTCTAGAATTTTCCACCAAAATGATAAATTCCGAAACTTCAACAATTTCTGAACCAGTCATCTCGTAAAATTCATAATAAATCATACGTTCATTTTTAACGGTTCAAAATTTGTGAACATATACTCAACTTATATATGTATAACATAACCAAAAATTACCACGATCCAACGGTCGGATTAAAAATTATAACCCCCGCAAAATATCTCAAAAACTCTAATTTTTAATACCTCCATTCCGACAAAAATACTAATAAAAGCCTCAACATTAACTCCTTCATTTTTAACCACAAAAATATATCCCTCATTTATATCCACATAAAATAAATATTTCCTTATCATATGAATCAATAATTAATTATTCACAAATAATATTACAGAGTCACAATTATGACAACCAGGCCATTCCCAGAAAAGAGGGGGCTTTCCAATAAGGATTTCTCCTTACTAGTGCGCAATTAGATGACCAAGCCTCTCCTTAGACAGAACTTTCTAGACATTACCAATAATGCTATCTAATAATATTATTTAAATAATATGAATTATTGATCTGATAATAAAAAATACTGTGCAATAACAATTATTGAAACAACAATAATATAAAATATCAACGCATCAATTATTGATTCAATAAAATAAAATATTGAACAATAATTACTGTAACAATTATTGATTAGTGCCTTCTTACTTAAGGATCAATAATTTAATAATACTGTGCAATACCGTGTACTACTGTGCAACCACACGTATTACTGTATTTTAACCACCAGGTATTCCAACAGTGTTAACGGTAACAACTACGCCGTTATTTATAAAAACTCAATTTTATCGTTTTCTTCATCCAATCGCTTTCCGTTATGGGGCCCACAAATAGCTGCGCCGTCGTACGAATATTCCCCGACAGAAAGAATATTTCACGACCAAACGAATATTCCCCGACAAAATGAATATTTTATAACCACTTGCTTATTTTTAAAAATATTCATATATCACCCTTAACTTTAACTTTTTATCAATTTAACCATTTACTAAATAGAAAAATTGAATACTTTTATTTTATAAAATTTAGGATCTTACATTAACTACTTCCTTATTTCAGTTTTTCTTTAAAACGGTAAGGGGTGTTATTCTTTCTTATTCATGAAGAGAACTGTTGTTGTTCCATTTCTTATTATTCTGTTGGAATAACCTGTATACGCGGTCTACCCTATACTTGGTGACATTCTTCTGTTATTCAGTTGAAACATCCTGTCTGTGTGTTCTACACCGGACCTGGTTCCATTATTTATTATTCTGTCGGAATATCCTATCTGTACGTTTACGCCGGACCTGGTTTCATTATTTATTATTCTGTTAGAATAACCTGTCTGTGCGGTCTATCGCATGCCGGGTGATTTCTTTTGTTATTCAATTCTTTATTATACTCAGTTGGTTAAAGTTTTGACTTCTATACTCCATAAAATTAGTGGAATATCTTTGATATTTGCGCTTCATCTAGTATCTTTTCATGAAAATATTCTTCTAAGCATTCTTGAATTTTACTCCACAAAGCAGTATCATGTTGACAATTTGGACGTTGTTAATTCTTGGATAAATTAATTCTTGAACTTGTTTTATTGAATTCTTATATCATTGTCATCATCCTCATGTTTATAAAATGTTAAAAGTCATCTGTGGCCTGTAGTGCATAGATGGACTTGGTATGATTATGACCGGGGATTATTCGGTATAATCATGACCGTAATGTTACAAATGATGTGGTAAAAGTCCTCATTGGCCCGTAGTGCATTGATGGACAGTTGTTGGCATGATCATGACCATTAATGAATACACGAATATCCTTGGCCGTAGTGCAGGGGTGACTCGATGATGTGGATTATTTTATTAAGCTGAGTCCCAGCGATAACAGTGTTGAAAAATCTTTTAAATCATAGAAGATAGTAGATTTTATTCTCTACTTGACTCTTTTAATGGATTGCTTGTTCCGCTGCAGTTAAACTTGATGTTCGTTATATTTTATCAGTTTAATACTGTTGAAGGCTAATGATAATTTACTCTGCATTATCTTAGTCATAATATTTCTTACTGGGCTAGTTGAGCTCACCTTTTCTTTCACTGTTCTCTTTAGGAAATGAGAATATAGCTGGGACGAGTTGGGGAACGGAGTGATGGACCAGATGATAGTATTAGTAGTCCTCACTATTCTATTAAATAGTGTGACAATAATTGTAATGAGGACTTCTTTCGAGTTTGTATAGTCTCTAGTAGACAATAATTGTATTCAAACTCACAGTTATGTTTTGTCATATTGTACACGACAATTGTATTAGCAAGTTGTATTTGTATTATGTACCATGTATCTGACGACCCAAGATGGGTGATGTATACCTAATTTTGGGGGCGTCACAGTTGGTATCAGAGCTTAGGGATATGATCTCTGGCTAAGATGTGAGAATAGAACTAGGAGGGGAGAGACGGGAAATTCCTTCGCTAGTATGATCTACCTAAGTTTATTTGCATGATATTTAATTGGTCGGTCATAATATAAGGATAATATATGACATATCAATTAACTTTTACTTTGTGACAGTATCTGAAAATGGCATCTGAGAATGTTGAGAATAACAATGGAGCACAGGCGACTGTTGATTCACCACATATCAATAATCAGGATAATGTGCATCAGGAAGGATACAATAATTGTAATGAGGACTCCTTTCGAGTTTGTATAGTCTCTAGTAGACAATAATTATATTCAAACTCACAGTTATGTTTTGTCGTATTGTACACGACAATTGTCGTGATGTATACCTAATTTTGTGATCAGGGCCAAAACAATAAGAATGGTCATTTCAAGAAGAGGAGATTCAACAATGATGGAAAGACATCAGCACCAACACCTGTTGTTAAGGAAGGAGAACGACCACCTATCATATGTTTCAAATGCGGAGGGGAGGGGCACATCAGTCCAAACTGCGCGATGCCATCCAAACATGTTATAATTGTGGAAGAGAAGGTCATTTAGCTCGATTTTGTCGTTTACCAAAAACAAGTTCAGCCAAGATGGAGACACCAAAGGCCGTCCCAGAAAAGTCAAAACCGGTAGTGCAAGGGAGAGCGTTTGTTGTGACTTCCCAGAAAGTAAGGAACCTGAATGAGGTCATCATGGGTAAGCTTATCATAAACTCTAACGAAGTCTATACTTTATTTGATACCGGTTCTACCCATTCTTTTATTTCTCCTACTTGCGCTCATCGATTAAATTTGACTCCGGAGAAATTAGACTTTGATTTATCTATTAAAACTCCATTGGGAGAAACCTTCATTACATCCACGGTTTATAAGTCTTGTTTGGTTCAAGTTGGTGCCCATACATTACTTGTCGATCTTATTTCATTAAAAATACTTGCATTTGACGTGATTCTAGGGATTGATTGGTTAACTACTCATCATGCAAAAATTGATTGTTTTCGTAAGGTTGTTAGCTTTCATATTCCTAATCGACCTATTATACGAATTCAAGCAACCAAACCATGAAAATTAATCGCTGTCATCTCAAGCCATAAAGCTATTCATTTATTGAAAAATGGATGTCAAGCTTTCTTAGCTCATGTCACGGATCTAAACAAAAATACGTCAGTTTTGAATGATATTTCTATTGTTAATAAATTTCCTAACGTATTCCCTGAAGAACTTCCTGGCCTGCCCCCAGAGCGTGAAATTGAATTTTGTATCGACCTTGAACCCGGTACAAAACCCATTTCCAAAGCCCCATATCGAATGGCTCCTATTGAACTTCAGGAGTTAAAGATCCAACTGCAGGAATTGTTAGACATTGGCTTTATTCGTTCTAGTACTTCTCCTTGGGGTGCTCCTGTGCTATTCGTGAAGAAGAAAGATGGAAGCATGCGACTTTGTATTGATTATCGGAAGTTGAATCATGTCACCATCAAAAATAGGTACCCATTGCCACGTATTGATGACCTGTTTGACCAGTTACAAGGAGCACAATTCTTTTCAAAGATCGATCTTCGTTCTGGATATCATCAGCTGAAGGTTAGAACTGAGGATATTCCAAAGACGGCTTTCAGAACTCGGTACGAGCATTATGAATTCCTAGTCATGTCCTTTGGATTGACTAATGCTCCTGCTGCCTTCATGGATATGATGAACCGGATATTCAAAGAATATTTGGATCACTTTGTGGTCGTCTTTATTGATGACATCCTTATTTATTCTAAAAGCCGTGAAGATCATAAGCAACACTTGAGGCTGGTACTCCAAAAGCTTCGTGAATACAAGCTTTATGCCAAGTTAAAGAAATACGAGTTCTGGCTGGAGGAGGTAGCATTCCTTGGGCACATAGTATCAAGTCGTGGAATATCGGTTGACCCGACAAAGATTGAAGCTATTCAAAGCTGGGAGCAACCTAAATCAGTGACCGAAGTACGTAGCTTTCTTGGTTTAGCTGGTTATTATCGGAGATTCGTGGAAGGATTTTCTCGAATCGCTACTCCATTAACTCAGCTGACTCGCAAAGATACAAAGTTCGGTTGGAAGGAAGAATGTGAGAAGAGTTTTCAAGAACTCAAGAGGAGACTCATTTCAGCACCTGTTCTAACAATACCATCTGGCTCGGAGGGATTTGTCATCTACAGTGATGCTTCGAGCAAAGGGTTGGGATGCATTCTCATGCAACATGAAAAAGTCATAGCCTATGCATCAAGACAACTCAAGGAATATGAGAGGAATTATCCTACTCATGATCTAGAGTTAGCAGCTGTTGTCTTGACACTTAAAATTTGGAGGCATTACTTGTATGGGGAGAAGATGGAGATCTTTACGGATCATAAAAGCCTCAAATATTCTTCACTCAAAAGGAACTCAACATGCGACAACGACGTTGGCTTGAACTGTTGAAAGATTATGATCATACCATTCAATACCATCCTGGAAAAGCGAACGTCGTAGCTGACACATTGAGTAAAAGATCATATGCAAGTACGAGTGCGATATTGTCAACACAAAGGCCTATTTTGTGTGACTTGCAAAGGATGGAGATAGAGTTAAAGACTCCAGGGACCCATGTGATGATGGCGAATATACGAGTAGAACCAACTTTAATCGATAAAGTTAAAGTTGCTCAAGCTACAGACCTGGAGCTAATGCGTATGAGGAAGAAAGTGCAAGAAGGTGCTATGCCGGAAGCAATAATCGATGAAGAAGGAATACTTCGAGTCAACTCCAGACTTTGTGTTCCTAACAATCCTGATTTAAAGTATGAAATCATGATGGAGGCGCACAACACACCGTTTGCAATCCATCCTGGAAGTACCAAAATGTATCATGATCTTCGTCATACATTTTGGTGGAGCAATATGAAGAGAGAGATAGCGCTGTTTATCTCAAGGTGTCTAACTTGTCAACGAGTCAAAGCGGAGCATCAAGTACAAAAAGGTCCATTGCAACCACTTGAAATTCCAGAATAGAAGTGGGAGCACATTACCATGAATTTCGTTACCGGTCTTCCTAAGGTTTCTCAAGGTATAGATGCGATTTGGGTCATTGTTGATAGATTGACCAAGTCTGCTCATTTCTTACCGATACGAGAAACTTATACACTTGAACATCTTGCTCGTATGTACATAAACGAGATTGTAAGACTGCATGGTATGCCAGTATTCATAGTTTTTGATCGAGACCCAAGATTCACTTCACAATTTTGGGTTAGTTTACAAAAAGCTATGGGCACGGATTTACGATATAGTTCGGCATATCATCCTCAGACGGACGGACAATCAGAGAGGACTATTCAAACTCCAGAAGATTTATTAAGACTCTGTGTCTTTGACTTCAAGGGAAGTTGGGACAAGTTCTTACCATTGGTGGAGTTTTCCTACAACAACAGTTATCAAGCAAGTATTGGCATGGCTCTATTCGAAGCATTGTATGGAAGAAAATGTCGTTCTCCAGTATGCTGGGATGAGGTGGGTGAAGCAACGTTATTGGGACCGGAGTTGGTACGTATGACTACAGAAAAGATTCAAACGATCCGACAACGTATAAAAACCTCACAAGATCGACAAAAGAGTTATGTTGATCTTCATCGAAAGGACGTGGAATTTGATATAGGAGATCATGTGTTCTTACGTGTTGCTCCATGGAAAGGAGTTACGAGATTTGGAAAGAGAGAAAAACTCAATTCTCGATTCATCTGTCCATTTTTAATCCTCGATTGAGTAGGAACTGTGGCTTATAGACTCGTTTTACCGCCAAGTATGTCTCGTGTTCATAACGTTTTTCACATATCTATGTTACGTAAATATGTGGAAGACTCGAACCACATTATTGAGTTAGAACCGGACGAAATAGCAGAAGATTTGACTTATGAAGAAGTTCATGTTCAAATCTTGGATAAGAAGGAACATATTCTACGCTCCAAGGTTATACCTCAAGTCAAAGTTTTGTGGAGAAACCACGATGTTGAGGAAATAACTTGGGAGTTAGAATCTGAAATGAAATCAAGGTATCCTTACCTCTTCGACATAACAGGTACGTACCCTAATTTCGAGGGCGAAATTTCATAAGAAGGGGAGGTTGTAAGACCCCGACTTTTATAAATAAAGATGAATTTTCTATAAATATCATTTTTGAATATTATGGAGTTAATTTGATATAATGTTATAGTTGTGGGTAATATTTATAAATTTTGTAAAGTACGCAAGTTGTTATATAATATTCGATTGGTCAGGGAATATTCGTTTTAACAGGGAATATTCGTACAACGGCACAATCATTGGTGGACCTCACAACGAAATTATTGTCGGATTGAAAAAATGATAAAAATATTTTATTAAAAATAACGGCGGAAGTTTTACCATTGATACTGTTGAACTACTCGGTAGTAAAAGTACAGTAATACGTGTGGTTATATAGTAGCACACGGTATTGATTATTAATGCTTATGTGAGAAGTTACTCAGTTTGATTCAATTATTGTCAGTTAATAATATGAATTATTTAGCGATAATGAAGTTTTGTTTTATTCGTATTATTAACGTAATAAACAGAAACATCTTTTTATATAAAATATAATACTTTATTAAAGTTATTCTATAAATAGAATATATTATATTTTATTTAAAAGATTTTTCTTTAAATATGGACCGTCAGATTAAAGTAATCAATCTGGACCGTTCATGGATTAGTTAGTATGAATTCCATTTTTTTATAAATAGCAGCTCATTCCTTCATTATTTCTTACGAATTCAGTGAACTCTAGAGAGAGAAACTATAGAGAGAAACTATAGAGAGAGGGAAGAAAAGTATTCTGCTACTTAACTACTTCCTTATTTCAGTTCTTCTTTAAAACGGTAAGGGGTGTTATTCTTTCTTATTCATGAAGAGAACTGTTGTTGTTCTATTTCTTATTATTCTGTTGGAATAACCTGTATACGCGGTCTACCCTATACTTGGTGACATTCTTCTATTATTCTGTTGGAACATCCTATCTGTGTGTTTTACACCGGACCTGGTTCTGTTTTTATTATTATTCTATTGGAACATACTGTCTGTATTTTACACCGGACCTGGTTCTGTCTTGTTATTATTCTGTTGGAACATCCTGTCTGTGTGTTTTACACCGGACCTGGTTCCATTATTTATTATTCTGTCGGAATATCCTGTCTGTGCGTTTTCGCCGGACCTGGTTCCATTATTTGTTATTATGTCGGAATATTTTGTCTGTGCGTTTACGCCGGACCTGGTTCCATTATTTATTATTCTGTTGGAATAACCTGTTTGTACGGTCTATCGCATGCCGGGTGATTTATTTTGTTATTCCATTCTTTATTATACTCAGTTGGTTAAAGTTTTGACTTCTATACTCTATAAAATTAGTGGAATATCTTTGATATTTGCGCTTCATCTAGTATCTTTTCATTAAAATATTCTTCTAAGCATTCTTGAATTTTACTCCACAAAGCAGTATCATGTTGATAATTTGGACGTTGTTAATTCTTGGATAAATTAATTCTTGAACTTGTTTTATTGAATTCTTATATCATTGTCATCATCCTCATGTTTATAAAATGTTGAAAGTCCTCTGTGGCCTGTAGTGCATAGATGGACTTGGTATGATTATGACTAGGAATTATTCGGTATTATCATGACCGTAATGTTACAAATGATGTGGTAAAAGTTCTCATTGGCCCGTAGTGCATTGATGGACAGTTGTTGGCATGATCATGACCATTAATGAATACACAAATATTCTTGGCCGTAGTGCAGGGGTGACTCGATGATGTGAATTATTTTATTAAGCTGAGTCCCAGCGATAACAGTGTTGAAAAACCTTTTAAATCATAGAAGATAGTAGATTTTATTCTCTACTTGACTCTTTTAATGGATTGCTTGTTCCGCTGCAGTTAAACTTGATGTTCGTTATATTTTATCAGTTTAACACTGTTGAAGGCTAATGATAATTTACTCTGCATTATCTTAGTCATAATATTTCTTACTGGGCTAATCGAGCTCACCCTTTCTTTCACTGTTCTCTTCAGGAAATGAGAATATAGCTAGGACGAGTCGAAGAACGGAGTGATGGACCAGATGATAGTGTGACAATAATTGTAATGAGGACTCCTTTCGAGTTTGTATAGTCTCTAGTAGACAATAATTGTATTCAAACTCACAGTTATGTTTTGTCGTATTGTACACGACAATTGTATTAGTAAGTTGTATTTGTATTCTGTACCATGTATCTGACGACCCAAGATAGGTGATGTATACCTAATTTTGGGGGCGTCAAAGTTGGTATCAGAGCTTGGGGATATGATCACTGGTTAAGATGTGAGAATAGAACTAGGAGGGGAGAGACAGAAAATTTCTTCGCTAGTATGACCTACCTAAGTTTATTTGCATGGTATTTAATTGGTCGGTCATAATATAAGGATAATATATGACATATCAATTAACTTTTGCTTTGTGGCAGTATCTGAAAGTGGCATCTGAGAATGTTGAGAATAGCAATGGAGCACATGCGACTGTTGATTCACGACATATCAATAATCAGGATATTGTGCACCAGGAAGGTGACAATAATTGTAATGAGGACTCCTTTCAAGTTTGTATAGTCTCTAGTAGACAATAATTGTATTCAAACTCACAGTTATGTTTTGTCGTATTGTACACGACAATTGTATTAGTAAGTTGTATTTGTGTTCTGTACCATGTATCTGATGACCCAAGATGGGTGATGTTGTAAGACCCCAAATTATTAATAAATAAAATTTAATTTCCTCTATTTATTATTCTAAAATAGTAAGGGTTGATTTGATTAATGTGGTTAGTTATGGGTAAAATGCGCAAATATTTTAAATAAACAAGTGGTTATAAAATATTCATTGTTGTCGGGGAATATTTGCTTGGTCGTGGAATATTCTTACTGTCGGAGAATATTCGAACGACGGCGCAGTCTTTTGTGGGCCCCATAACGGAAAGCGATTGGATGAAGAAAACGACAAAAATAAGTTGTTTATAAATAACGGCGTAGTTGTTACCGTTAATACTGTTGGAATACCCGGTGGTTAAAGCAAGGTAATACGTGTTATTGCACAGTAGCACACGGTATTGCACCAATTATTGATTCTTACGTAAGAAGGCACTACTCAATAATGGTTACAAGTTGTTTATAAATAACGGCGTAGTTGTTACCGTTAATACTGTTGGAATACCCGGTGGTTAAAGCAAGGTAATACGTGTTATTGCACAGTAGCACACGGTATTGCACCAATTATTGATTCTTACGTAAGAAGGCACTACTCAATAATGGTTACAATATTTTATTTTATTAATTAAATAATTGCTACGTTGATATTTTATAATTGTCACTACACAGTATTTTCTATTATCGGAGCAATAATTCATATTATCTGAATAATATTATTAGATAACATTATTGGCAATGACTAGAAAGTTCTGTCTAAGGAGAGGTTTGGTCATCTAATTGCGCGCCAGTAAGGAGAAATCCTTATTGGAAAGCCCTCTCTTTCTTGGGAACGGCCTGGTTGCCAGTACTGTGATTCTGTAATATTATTTGTGTATAATTAATTATTGATTTATATGATGAGAAAAATATTGATTTTATGTGGATATAGATGGAAAATTTTTTTAATGTGACAATTGTTGAAAATTAATATTTTATCTTTTTCTGATAAAATAATTCATTTAAATATATTATTTTAATAATATATTGATGGTGATATTTTTACAATGAATGTGGGATATATGAGTATATGAGGAGGAAGAGTATTTTTGTGACATTAAATGATTAACACATGTTTTGTGTGTTGGTGGAGATAATTCTTGACCGAAAATTTATTATTGACTGTAAAATCGCCCGTTTATGGATTTCGGTCAATTTCTGTTTGGAATTTGAAAAAACTTTCTTCTGTAAAGTTGTAGAGAATTGAAATTCCTATAAAAACTCGCCAGATTCGAAATTTCTGATAAAAGGGCTATTTATTATGAATTATTGAAGGTTTGAAGTTTTGAAATAATTGATTTTTGAAAGTTTTATTTATTATTTTGAAGAAAAACGTTTTTTTGGCATTTAAGTGGGCTAGCATGTGATATAAATGGGCTGAGATCAGATGTCTAAAGGTGGGCTAAGGAAAATTTGATAAATATATTAATATTATATTAAATTTTCTACTTTGGTGTTCTAAGCATTTTCCTATAAATAGGGTGTTTAGGTTAGAATTGAAAATCACACCAGAAACACAAGTTTCTCTCTATTTCTCACTCTATATCGAGCGTATTCTTGTGAGTATTTGATACTTTGAGTGTTGCTATACGGTGCAAGTTTCTTTCAGCACTATATCTAGTATTCAAGTCAGAAGTACCGTCTTTCCGAGGTAAGGAATGTTATTTCTTCTTAAATGATATTATTTTCTTCAATATCATTATGCCGAAGTATTGATCTGAACTTTTTATCAAATTTGGAACTTTTCATGCCGGGGTTACTATTCACGAGTTACTATTCACCGAAAAATAAAATTTTCTTCTTTTCGTCTAAAATATCTATTCTGGATACTAGCTTTGATTGTATCCATGTTTTGATCATTTTTGAATTTTACTCCACTATGATTATTTATGAGGTATTTTTGGACATGAAATAGTTGAAATACGAATCCTTAATATTTATTATTTTGTTTCACTGGATTCGTTTCCTTTAAAATATTTTTCATCATCCTCAGTCCTAAATGATGATATAATTGAATATCTTTGGCCTGCAGTGCAAAGATTAATAATTTCTGATGAATATCTTTGGCCCGTAGTGCAAAGATGAACAGGTGTTTAGATGAACATGACCAACTGGTGAATATCTTTGGCCTGTAGTGCGAAGATGAATATTGATTGATGTTACATGGATAAAATGCTGATGATGGACTTTTAAATTCATAGATAATAGTATATTTCATTCTCTACGTAACTCTTCTATGAATTATTATTTTCCGCTGCGAATATTGATTTAAAACTTGTTGTCTATTGTATTCTATTATATTTTTCCCTGTTGAAGACTAACGATAATTTGTTCTATGTTGTCTTAGTCATAATGTTCTTTACTGGGCTAGTTGAGCTCACCCTTTTCCTTTTTGTTCCATTTTTCTCAGGAGGCGAGAATGTAGCGAGTACTAGTCGGGGTATGGAATGAAGGTTCTAGGAAGTTGTTTTAGTAGTACTCACCATTTTTTTGTAAAATATTATACTAATAATTGTAATGAGAACTTATTTGAGTGTGGATATTGTCTAGATGACAATATTTGTATTTAAATTCACAGTTCTTATGTTGTAATAGTAAAGATGTAGTTGTTTCTGTACCATGTTATTGACGACTCAGAATGGGTGTTGTATACCTGTTTTGGGGGCGTCACAGTTGGTATCAGAGCTTAGGGATATGATCTCTGGCGGAGATCGGGGAATAGAACTAGGAGGGGAGAGACGAGTAAATCATTCGCTAGTGTGTCCTACCTAAACTTATTTGTTGGTCGGTCATAATATAAGGATATTATGTGATTTGTTAATTTGTTAAATTAACCCTTGTTTTATGGCAGTATTTGAGAATGTCGACTGAGAATGTTAACAGTGGAGTAAATGAAACCGTGGAGACACCTGTACTCACCAACGAGGAGAACGTGCAACAGGCTGGCAATGTTCCTCCTGTGAACAACACCACTGAGCAGACGGTGAACGATGAGATGTTTAGAAGTTTTTTGCGGTTCATGCAAAACCAGACGAAGGAGATTCCTGTTCAAAATATAGGAAGAAAAAATGGCAACGCACAGCTGATCACAGCCAAGCAGTTCAAAGAGTTGGGACCACCAGAATTTAAGGGAAAGCCGGATCCGATCATGGCGAAAACGTGGGTCAAGAAAATTACCAAGATAATCGATGTCTTGGGATGCACGGATGAACAGAAGGTTCCATTCGCCACCTTTATGTTCCGTAGCGAGGCAGACTACTGGTGGGAGTCTGTGAAACGTACCCATCCAGCCGCACTCAGCATGTCTTGGGAGACATTTCAGAAACTGTTCAATGACAAATACTTTCCTGAAAGTGTTCGTCATATAAAGGAAGTGGAGTTTATTAGACTGGAGCAGAACAACATGACGGTGTCCCAGTAAGAGGCGAAGTTTGCAGAGTTGTCCAGGTTTGCACCTCATTTGGTGGAGAATGAGAAACGTATGACGCGAATGTTTCTGAGAGGTTTGAAACCCGGCATACGTCAATATCTCATTTCTCATAAATTTTCTCTCTATTTAGATGTTGTCAACAGGGCTCAATTATTAGAGCGAGATAACGTGTATGGTCAACCGAGGGACCACAACCAGGATCATACCGGTGACAACAGTCATCAGAACAATGATAACCAGCGGAGAAAGAAAAATACAGACAAGAACGGCAACCACTCTGGTGGTAATCGTGGCCATGAAAATAGAAGAAGCGAGTCGGGAGGAGATTTTAAAAAGAGGAGATTCAACAATGATAATACGAAGATGTCAGCACCAGCAGTAACTGGTTCCAAGGGAGGAGAACGACCACCGGTCATATGCTATAAATGTGGAAAAGAGGGACATATCAGCCCAAACTGTCCACAACAGTTCAAGGTATGCTATGATTGTGGAAAGGAAGGACATATCGCTCGAGATTGTACGGTAGCGAAACCAAGTTCAGCGGGGACGGTGACTCAAAAGGCTGTCCCAGAAAAGTCAAAGTCAACGGTTCGTGTAAGAGCGTTTGTCGTGACTGGTCAACATGCGAGGAACCCAAACGAGGTGATCACAGGTAAGCTAATCATAAATTCATGTGAAGTTTATACCTTACTAGATACCGGTGCTACCCATTCATTTATTTCTCCTGCTTGTGCTCAACGTTTAAACTTGACTCCGGAGAAATTAGACTTTGATTTATCTGTGGAGACTCCGTTAGGGGAAACTTTCATCACATCCA
The DNA here is from genome assembly GCA_016801055.1 of Panax notoginseng. Taxonomy (NCBI): domain Eukaryota; kingdom Viridiplantae; phylum Streptophyta; class Magnoliopsida; order Apiales; family Araliaceae; genus Panax; species Panax notoginseng. Next base: position 32,624,486 of record CM029017.1, read on the forward strand.
CTGTTTATAAATCTTGTTTAATCCAAGTTGGCACCATCACCTTACCTGTTGACCTTATCTCTTTAAAGATACTTGCATTTGATGTGATTTTAGGAATTGATTGGTTAACTACTCATCATGCCAAAATTGATTGTTTTCGTAAGGTGGTTAGTTTTCATATTCCTAATCAACCTGTTGTTTGATTTCAAGCAACAAAGCCATTAAAATCAATCACTGTCATATCAAGTCATAAAGCCATTCGTTTATTGAAAAACGGATGTCAAGCTTTCTTAGCCCATGTTATGAATTTGAATAAAGACACGTCAAATTTGAATAATATTCCTGTTGTTAGTAACTTTCCTGACGTATTTCTTGAAGAACTTCCCGGTCTACCCCCAGAACGTGAAGTTGAATTCTTTATTGATCTTGAACCTGGTACAAAGCCTATTTCTAAAACCCCATATCGAATGGCTCCTATTGAACTTCAGGAGTTGAAGGTCCAACTACAAGAGTTATTGGACATCAATTTCATTCGTCCTAGTACATCTCCTTGGGGTGCTCCTATTTTATTTGTAAGGAAGAAAGACGGGAGTATGCGACTTTGTATCGATTACCGGGAATTAAACCATGTCACTGTCAAGAATAGGTATCCGCTACCTCGTATTGATGACCTGTTTAACCAGTTATAAGGAGAACAATTCTTTTCAAAAATTGATCTTCGTTCTGGATATTATCAGCTGAAGGTTAAAACTGAGGATATTCCGAAGACTGCCTTTAGAACTAGGTACGGGCATTATGAATTCTTAATCATATCTTTTGGATTGACTAATGCTCCTGCGACTTTCATGGATATGATGAACCGAGTATTCAAGGATTATTTGGATCAGTTCGTTGTTGTCTTTATTGATGACATCCTCATATATTCCAAAAGCCGTGAAGATCATGAGCACCATTTGAAGCTGGTACTCCAAAGGCTGCGTGAAAACAAGTTATATACTAAGTTGAAGAAATGCGAGTTCTGGCTTGAGGAAGTAGCATTCCTAGGACACGTGGCGTCAAAACATGGAGTATCTGTGGACCCGGTGAAGATTGAAGCAATATAAAGCTGGGAGCAACCGAAGACGGTGACCGATGTACGTAGCTTTCTGGGCTGAGCTGGATATTAACGGAGATTCGTAGAAGGGTTTTCTCGAATCGCTACCCCGTTAACTCAGCTGACTCGGAAGGATATCAAATTCGTATGGAGCGAAGAATGCGAGAAGAGTTTCCAAGAGCTTAAGAGGAGACTCATTTCGGCACCTGTTCTGACAATTCCATCTGGTTCGAATGGATTTGTTATCTACAACGATGCTTCAGGCAAAGGGATAGGATGTGTTCTCATGCAACATGGGAAAGTCATAGCCTATGCCTCGCGACAACTTAAAGAATATGAGAGGAATTATCATACTCATGATCTAGAGTTGGCAGCAGTCGTTTTCGCGCTAAAGATCTGGAGGCACTATCTATATGGGGAGAAAGTGGAGATATATTCAGACCATAAAAGCCTCAAATATTTCTTCACTCACAAAGAACTCAACATGCGGCAACGACGTTGGCTCGAGCTATTGAAAGATTACGACCACACTATTTAATACCATCCTGGAAAAGCAAACGTGGTAGCTGACGCGTTGAGTAGAAGATCATATGCAGGAACGAGTGCGATGATGTCAAGTATACGCGTAGAACCAACTTTAATCGATAAAGTTAAAGTTGCTCAAGCTACAGATCCGGAGCTGATGCGTATGAAGAAGAAAGTGCAAGAAGGTGCTATTCCAGAAGCAAGAATCGATGAAGAAGGAATACTTCGAGTCCACTCCAGACTTTGTGTTTCTAACGATTCTGATTTGAAGTACAAGATCATGATGGAGGCACACAATACACCATTTGCAATCCATCCTGGAAGTACTAAAATGTATCGTGATCTTCGACATATATTTTGGTGGAATAATATGAAGAGAGAGATTGCAAAGTTTATCTCGAGGTGTTTAACTTGTCAACGTGTAAAGGAGGAGCATCAAGTACCAAAGGGTCCATTGCAACCACTTGAGATTCCGAAATGGAAGTGGGAACACATTACCATGGATTTCGTTACGGGTCTTCCCACGTTTTCTCAAGGCATAAATGCTATTTGGGTTATAGTTGATAGATTAACCAAGTCTGCTCATTTTTTGCCGATACGGGAGACTTATTCCCTTGAACGTCTTGCTAGTATGTACGTGAATGAGATTGTAAGGTTGCATGGCATGCCAGTATCCATAATTTCGGATCGTGACCCAAGATTCACTTCAAGATTTTGGATTAGCTTGCAAAAAGCTATGGGCACGGATTTACGGTTCAGTTCGGCATACCATCCTCAAACGGACGGGCAATCAGAGAGGACTATTCAAACTCTTGAAGATTTATTAAGACTTTGTGTCCTAGATTTCAAAGGAAGTTGGGATAAGTACCTACCATTGGTGGAATTCTCCTACAACAACAGTTATCAGGCAAGTATAGGTGTGGCTCCCTTTGAAGCATTGTATGGACGAAAGTGTCGCTCTCCAGTATGTTGGGATGAGGTGGGAGAAGTAACATTGTTGGGACCAGAGTTGGTACGAATGACTACAGAGAAGATCTAAACGATTCGACAACGTATACAAATGGCACATGATCGACAAAAGAGTTATGTGGATCTTCATTGAAAGGACGTGGAATTTGACATTGGGGATCATGTATTATTACGTGTAGCTCCATGGAAAGGAGTTACAAGATTTGGGAAGAGAGGAAAGCTCAATCCACAATTTATTGGTCCATTTCAGATTCTTGACCAAGTAGGAAATGTGGCCTATAGACTCGCATTACCTCCAAGTATGTCTCGTGTTCATAATGTTTTTCATATATCTGTGCTTCGTAAATATGTGAAAGACTCGAACCACATTATTGAGTTAGAACCGGACGAGATAGCCGAAGACTTAACGTACGAGGAGGTACCTGTCAAGATCTTGGATAGGAAGGAGCATGTCCTACGCATGAAGGTCATATCACAAGTTAAAGTTTTGTGGAGAAACCATGCTATTGAGGAAATGACCTGGGAGTTGGAAACGGAAATAAAAGCGAGGTATCCTCATCTTTTCGAAACACCAGATACGTATGTCAATTTCGAGGACGAAATTTCATAAGGAGGGGAGTTTGTAAGACCCCAAATCATTAATAAATGAAATTTAATTTCCTCTATTTATTATTCTGAAATAGTAAGGGTTGATTTGATTAATGTGGTTAGTTATGGGTAAAATGCGCAAATATTTTAAATAAGCAAGTGGTTATAAAATATTCATTATTGTCGGGGAATATTCGCTTGGTCGTGGAATATTCTTACTGTCGGAGAATATTCGTACGACGGCGCAGTCTTTTGTGGGCCCCATAACAGAAAGCGATTGGATGAAGAAAACGACAAAAATAAGTTGTTAATAAATAACGGCGTAGTTGTTACCGTTAATACTGTTGGAATACCCGGTGGTTAAAGCACGGTAATACGCGTTGTTGCACAGTAGCACACGATATTGCACCAATTATTGATTCTTACGTAAGAAGGCACTACTCAATAATGGTTACAGTAATTACTGTTCAATATTTTATTTTATTGATTAAATAATTGCTACGTAGATATTTTATAATTGTCACTACACAGTATTTTTCATTATCGGAGCAATAATTTATATTATCTGAATAATATTATTAGATAACATTATTGGCAATGACTAGAAAGTTCTGTCTAAGGAGAGGTTTGGTCATCTAATTGCGCGCCAGTAAGGAGAAATCCTTATTGGAAAGCCCTCTCTTTCCTGGGAACGGTCTGGTTGCCAGTATTGTGATTCTGTAATATTATTTGTGTATAATTAATTATTGATTTATATGATGAGAAAAATATTGATTTTATGTGGATATAGATGGAGAAAATTTTTAATGTGACAATTGTTGAAAATTAATATTTTATCTTTTTCTGATAAAATAATTCATTTAAATATATTATTTTAATAATATATTGATGGTGATATTTTTATAATAAATGTGGGATATATGAGTATATGAGGAAGAAGAGTATTTTTGTGACATTAAATGATTAACACATGTTTTGTGTGTTGGTGGAGACAATTCTTGACCGAAAATTTATTATTGACTGTAAAATCGCCCGTTTATGGATTTCGGTCAATTTCTGTTTGAAATTTGGAAAAACTTTCTTCTGTAAAGTTGTAGAGAATTGAAATTCCTATAAAAACTCGCCAGATTCGAAATTTCTGATAAAAGGGCTATTTATTATGAATTATTGAAGGTTTGAAGTTTTGAAATAATTGATTTTTGAAAGTTTTATTTATTATTTTGAAGAAAAACGTTTTTTAGCATTTAAGTGGGCTAACATGTGATATAAATGGGCTGAGATCAGATGTCTAGAGGTGGGCTAAGGAAAATTTGATAAATATATTAATATTATATTAAATGTTCTTCTTTGGTGTTCTAAGCATTTTCCTATAAATAGGGTGCTTAGTTTAGAATTGAAAATCATATTAGAAACACAAGTTTCTCTCTATTTCTCTCTCTATATCGAGCGTATTCTTGTGAGTATTTGATACTTTGAGTGTTGCTATACGGTGCAAGTTTCCTTCAGCACTATATCTAGTATTCAAGTCAGAAGTACCGTCTTTCCGAGGTAAGGGATGTTATTTCTTCTTAAATGATATTATTTTCTTCAATATTATTATGCCGAAGTATTGATTTGAACTTTTTATCAAATTTAAAAACTTTTTATGTCGGGGTTACTATTCATGAGTTACTATTCACGAGTTACTATTCACCAAAAAATGAAATTTTCTTCTTTTCGTCCAAAATATCTATTCTGGATACTAGCTTTGATTGTATCCATGTTTTGATCATTCTTGAATTTTACTCCACTATGATTATTTATGAGATATTTTTGGACATGAAATATTTGAAATACGAATCCTTAATATTTATTATTTTGTTTCACTGGATTCGTTTCCTTTAAAATATTTTTCATCATCCTCAGTCCAAAATGATGATATAATTGAATATCTTTGGCCTGTAGTGCAAAGATTAATAATTTCTGATGAATATCTTTGGCCCGTAGTGCAAAGATGAATAGGTGTTTAGATGAACATGACCAACTAGTGAATATCTTTGGCCTGTAGTGCGAAGATGAATATTGATTGATGTTATAGGGATAAAATGCTGACGATGGACTTTAAAATTCGTAGATAATAGTAGATTTCATTTTCTACGTAACTCTTCTATGAATTATTATTTTCCGCTGCGAATATTGATTTAAAACTTGTTGTTTATTGTATTCTATTATATTTTTCCCTGTTGAAGACTAACGATAATTTGTTCTATGTTATCTTAGTCATAATGTTCTTTACTGGGCTAGTTGAGCTCACCCTTTTCCTTTTTGTTCCATTTTTCTCAGGAGGCGAGAATGTAGCGAGTACTAGTCAGGGTATGGAATGAAAGTTCTAGGAAGTTGTTTTAGTAGTCCTCACCATTTTTTTTGTAAAATATTGTACCAATAATTGTAATGATGACTTATTTGAGTGTGGATATTGTCTAGATGATAATATTTGTATTTAAACTCACAGTTCTTATGTTGTAATAGTAAAGATGTAGTTGTTTCTGTACCATGTTATTGACGACTCAGAATGGGTGTTGTATACCTGTTTTGGGGGCGTCACAGATGTATACCTAATTTTGTGATCAGGGCCAAAACAATAAGAATGATTATTTCAAGAGGAAGAGATTCAACAATGATGGAAAGACGTCAGCACCAGCACCCGTTGTTAAGGAAGGAGAACGACCACCTATCATATGTTTCAAATGCGGAGGGGAGGGGCACATAATTCAAAACTGCGCGATGCCGTCTAAAGCATGTTATAATTGTGGAAGAGAAGGTCATTTAGCTCAATTTTGTCGTTTACCAAAAACAAGTTTAGCCAAGATGGAGACACCAATGGCCGTCCCAGAAAAGTCAAAACCGGTAGTGCAAGGGAGAGCGTTTGTTGTGACCTCCCAGAAAGCAAGGAACCCGAATGAGGTCATCACGGGTAAGCTTATCATAAACTCTAACGAAGTCTATACTTTATTTGATACTGGTTCTACCCATTCTTTTATTTCTCCTACTTGCGTTCATCGATTAAATTTGTCCCATATCGAATGGCTCCTATTGAACTTCAGGAGTTAAAGATCCAACTGCAGGAATTGTTAGACATTGGCTTTATTCGTCCTAGTACTTCTCCTTGGGGTGCTCCTGTGCTATTCGTGAAGATGAAAGATGGAAGTATGCGACTTTGTATTGATTATCGGGAGTAGAATCATGTCACCATCAAAAACAGGTACACATTGCCACGTATTTATGACCTGTTTGACCAGTTGCAAGGAGCACAATTCTTTTCAAAGATCGATCTTCGTTCTGGACATCATTAGCTGAAGGTTAGAACTGAGGATATTCCAAAGACGGCTTTCAGAACTCGGTACGGGCATTATGAATTCCTAGTCATGTCCTTTGGATTGACTAATGCTCTTGCTGCCTTCATGGATATGATGAACCGGGTATTCAAGGAATATTTGGATCACTTTGTGGTCGTCTTTATTGATGACATCCTTATTTATTCCAAAAACCGTGAAGATCATGAGCAACACTTGAGGCTGGTACTCCAAAAGCTTCGTGAATACAAGCTTTATGCCAAGTTGAAGAAATACGAGTTATGGCTGGAGGAGGTAGCATTCCTTGGGCACGTAGTATCAAGTAGTGGAATATCGGTTGACCCGGCAAAGATTGAAGCTATTCAAAGCTGGGAGCAACCTAAATCAGTGACCGAAGTACTCAGCTTTCTTGGTTTAGCTGGTTATTATCAGAGATTCGTGGAAGGATTTTCTCGAATCGCTACTCCATTAACTCAGTTGACTCGGAAAGATACAAAGTTCGATTGGAGCGAAGAATGTGAGAAGAGTTTTCAAGAACTCAAGAGGAGACTCATTTCAGCACCTGTTCTACCAATACCATCTGGCTCGGAGGGATTTGTCATCTACAGTGATGCTTTGAGCAAAGGGTTAGGATGCGTTCTCATGCAACATAGAAAAGTCATAGCCTATGCATCAAGACAACTCAAGGAATATGAGAGGAATTATCCTACTCATGATCTGGAGTTGGCAGCTGTTGTCTTTGCATTTAAAATTTGGAGGCATTACTTGTATGGGGAGAAGGTGGAGATCTTTACGGATCATAAAAGCCTCAAATATTTCTTCACTCAAAAGGAACTCAACATCCGACAACGACGTTGGCTTGAGCTGTTAAAAGATTATGATCATACCATTCAATACCATCCTGGAAAAGCGAACGTGGTAGCTGACGCATTGAGTAGAAGATCATATGCAAGTACGAGTGCGATATTGTCAACACAAAGGCCCATTTTGTGTGATTTGCAAAGGATGGAGATAGAGTTAAAGACTCCAGGGACCCATGTGATGATGGCGAATATACGAGTAGAGCCAACTTTAATCGATAAAGTTAAAGCTGCTCAAGCTACAGACCTGGAGCTGATGCGTATGAGGAAGAAAGTGCAAGAAGGTGCTATACCGGAAGCAAGAATCGATGAAGAAGGAATACTTCGGGTCAACTCCAGACTTTGTGTTCCTAACAACCCTGATTTAAAGTATGAAATCATGATGGAGGCGCACAACACACCATTTGCAATCCATCCTGGAAGTACCAAAATATATCATGATCTTCGTCATACATTTTGGTGGAGCAATATGAAGGGAGAGATAGCGCTGTTTATCTCAAGGTGTCTAACTTTTCAACGAGTCAAAGCGGAGCATCAAGTACCAAAAGGTCCATTGCAACCACTTAAAATTCCAGAATGGAAGTGGGAGCACATTACCATGGATTTCGTTACCGGTCTTCCTAAGGTTTCTCAAGATATATATGCGATTTGGGTCATTATTGATAGATTGACCAAGTCTGCTCATTTCTTACCGATACGAGAAACTTATACACTTGAACGTCTTGCTCGTGTGTACATAAACGAGATTGTTAGACCGCATGGTATGCCAGTATCCATAGTTTCTGATCGAGACCCAAGATTCACTTCACGATTTTGGGTTAGTTTACAAAAAGCTATGGGCACGAATTTACGATATAGTTCGGCATATCATCCTCAGACGGACGGACAATCAGAGAGGACTATTCAAACTCTAGAAGATTTATTAAGACTCTGTGTCCTTGACTTCAAGGGAAGTTGGGACAAGTTCTTACCATTGGTGGAGTTTTCCTACAACAACAATTATCAAGCAAGTATTGGCATGGCTCCATTCGAAGCATTGTATGGAAGAAAATGTCGTTCTCCAGTATGCTGGGATGAGGTAGGTGAAGCAACGTTGTTGGGACCAGAGTTGGTATGTATGACTACAGAAAAGATTCAAACGATCCGACAACATATAAAAACCTCACAAGATCGACAAAAGAGTTATGTTGATCTTCATCGAAAGGACGTGGAATTTGATATAGGAGATCATGTGTTCTTACGTGTTGCTCCATGAAAAGGAGTTACGTGATTTGGAAAGAGAAGAAAGCTCAATCCTCGATTCATCGGTCCATTTTTAATCCTCGATCGAGTAGGAACTGTGGCTTATAGACTCGCTTTACCGCCAAGTATGTCTCGTGTTCATAACGTTTTTCACATATCCATGTTACGTAAATATGTGGAAGACCCGAACCACATTATTGAGTTAGAACCGGATGAAATAGCAGAAGATTTGACGTATGAAGAAGTTCCTGTTCAAATCTTGGATAAGAAGGAACATATTCTACGCTCCAAGGTTATACCTCAAGTCAAAGTTTTGTGGAGAAACCACGACGTTGAGGAAATGACTTGGGAGTTAGAATCTGAAATGAAATCAAGGTATCCTTACCTCTTAGACATAACAGGTACTTACCCTAATTTCGAGGGCAAAATTTCATAAGAAGGGGAGGTTGTAAGATTCCAACTTTTATAAATAAAGATGAATTTTCTATAAATATCATTTTTAAATATTATGGAGTTAATTTGATATAATGTTATAGTTGTGGGTAATATTTATAAATTTTGCAAAGTACGCAAGTTGTTATATAATATTCGATTGGTCAGGGAATATTCGTTTTAACAGGAAATATTCGTACAACGACACAATCATTGGTGGACCCCACAACGGAATTATTGTCGGATTGAGAAAACGATAAAAATATTTTATTAAAAATAACGGCGAAAGTTTTACCATTGATACTGTTGAACTACTCGGTAGTAAAAGTACAGTAATACGTGTGGTTATATAGTAGCACACGGTATTGATTATTAATGCTTATGTGAGAAGTCACTCAGTTTGATTCAATTATTGTCAGTTAATAATATGAATTATTTAGCGATAATGAAGTTTTGTTTTATTCATATTATTAACGTAATAAAACAGAAACATCTTTTTATATAAAACAGAATACTTTATTAAAGTTATTCTATAAATAGAATATATTATATTTTATTTAAAAGATTTTTCTTTAAATATGGACCGTCAGATTAAATTAATCAATCTGGACCATTCATGAATTAGTTACTATGCATTCTATTTTTCTATTAATAGTAGCTCATTCCTTCATTATTTTTTACGAATTCACTGAACTCTAGAGAGAGAAACTATAGAGAAAAACTATAGAGAGAGAGAAGAAAAGTATTCTGCTACTTAACTACTTCCTTATTTCAATTCTTCTTTAAAACGGTAAGGGGTGTTATTCTTTCTTATTCATGAAGAGAACTGTTGTTGTTCCATTTCTTATTATTCTGTTGGAATAACCTGTATACGCGGTCTACCCTATACTTGGTGACATTCTTTTGTTATTCTGTTGAAACATCCTGTCTGTGTGTTTTACACCGGACCTGGTTCCATTATTTATTATTCTGTCGGAATATCCTGTCTGTGCGTTTACGCCGGACCTGGTTCCATTATTTATTATTCTGTTGGAATAACCTGTCTGTGTGGTCTATCGCATGCCGGGTGATTTCTTTTGTTATTCCATTCTTTATTATACTCAGTTGGTTAAAGTTTTGACTTCTATACTCCATGAAATTAGTGGAATATCTTTGATATTTGCGCTTCATCTAGTATCTTTTCATGAAAATATTCTTCTAAGCATTCTTGAATTTTACTCCACAAAGCAGTATCATGTTGACAATTTGGACGTTGTTAATTCTTGGATAAATTAATTCTTGAACTTGATTTATTGAATTCTTATATCATTGTCATCATCCTCATGTTTATAAAATGTTAAAAGTCATCTGTGACCTGTAGTGCATAGATGGACTTGGTATGATTATGACCGGGGATTATTCGATATAATCATGACCGTAATGTTACAAATGATGTGGTAAAAGTCCTCATTGGCCCGTAGTGCATTGATGGACAGTTGTTGGCATGATCATGACCATTAATGAATACACGAATATCCTTGGCCGTAGTGCAGGGGTGATTCGATGATGTGGATTATTTTATTAAGCTGAGTCCCAGCGATAACAGTGTTGAAAAACCTTTTAAATCATAGAAGATAGTAGATTTTATTCTCTACTTGACTCTTTTAATGGATTGCTTGTTCCGCTGCAGTTAAACTTGATGTTCGTTATATTTTATCAGTTTAACACTGTTGAAGGCTAATGATAATTTATTCTGCATTATCTTAGTCATAATATTTCTTACTGAGCTAGTTGAGCTCACCCTTTCTTTCACTGTTCTCTTCAGAAAATGAGAATATAGCTGGGACGAGTCGGGAAACGGAGTGATGGACCAGATGATAGTATTAGTAGTCCTCACTATTCTATTAAATAGTGTGACAATAATTGTAATGAGGACTCCTTTCGAGTTTGTATAGTCTCTAGTAGACAATAATTGTATTCAAACTCACAGTTATATTTTGTCGTATTGTACACGATAATTGTATTAGTAAGTTATATTTGTATTCTGTATCATATATATTTGACGACCCAAGATGGGTGATGTATACCTAATTTTGGGGGCGTCACAATGATTATACCAATACACAATTCTTGGTCATAATCATACTAATCAACAGCCCATCTATGCACTACGGGCAAAAGATGACTTTCACCACAATATAAGCATGAGAGTGATGACAATGATATAAAGAATCAATCAAGTGAGATCAAGGATAAACATTATAGATTTATAATCCAATTTATCCAGAGTTCAAGAATATCCAAATTTTCAACATGATAATTTATTTGTTGAGTAAAATTCAAGAATGATATTCATGTATCAAAAATTATTTGGACATAAATGAAATCACTTTTATCGTGAATAGTACCCCGTGAATAATATCCAAGTGAATAGTACCAAATGAATAGTACACCGTCATGCAAAGTATCCCGAATAAATATTACCCCGAATGAATAGTACCCGAGTGAATTGTAATAAATAAATAGTAACCCGTCATGCAAAGTACCCTGAATTCCCGAGTGAATAATACCCGAGTTAATAGTAATAAATGAATAGTAACCCTTCATGCAAAGTACCCCGAATAAATATTACTTCGAATGAATAGTAACCTGTCATGCAAAGTACCCCAAATCCCCGGGTGAATAGTACCCGAGTGAATAGTACCCCGAGTGAAAATATTAAAATTTAATAAGAAAGTTCTGACCAATATTCCAATGAAACGATACTAGATGAACCGTAAAATTCAAGTATATTCTACTAATTTCAGAGATTATAGAAGCAATACTTACCATAGTAAGTTTAGATTTAAGAATATGAAAAGAAATAATATACGAAACTGCAAATGAATTTTCACCCGTCATCATAGACAGGTTATTCCTACATATTAAAGAATGAATACGAAAAATAATATCCCTTACGAATACAAAAAGTAATACCCCTTACGAATATAAAAGAAATAACACCACTTACCATACAAAAATAGCATCTCTTACCTTAGTAAAAGATTGGATACTGCAATAGTGAAGTAGCAGAATACTTTTCTTCTTTCTCTCTATAGTTTCTCTCTCTATAGTTTCTCTGGTCAGTCTTAGTAAATTGGTGAGAATGAAAGAAGAAATAAGCTTCTATTTATAGGAGAATCAACTAAATAGTAATAGATTCACGAACGGCCCAGATTGATTTACTATTAAAACGAACGGTCCATATTGATTTAGTATTAAAACCACAACTGATGGTCCATATTGATTTTCTATTAAAGCCACAATCGACGGTCCAGATTGATTTACTATTAAAACCACCACTGGCGGTCCAAATTGATTTACTATTAAAACCACCACCGACGGTCCAGATTGATTTACTATTAAAACCACAACCGACGGTCCATAAATTAGTACATCTCTCCATAGAATAATAAGTCAACTTACAACAAACACCCCATGAGAAACCTCTCTATTTATATATATAAAAAAATTGAATAAATATTTACCACAAATCACTTATCTTTAATAAACACAATTTTAATCTTTTAACAATTATTCATCATTAATATTATAACTCACAATATTAACAACTAGATCATTCCCAGGAAAGAGGGGGCTTTCCGATAAGGATTTCTCCTTATTTGCGCGCAATTAAATAACATAACCCTTTTTCTCGATAGAACTTTCTAGACATTGTCAATAATACAAATAATAATATGAATAAATGTGTTGCCTCAATTATTAATTTAATAATACAAAATATTGTACAAATGATACTGTGACAATAATTGAATCAATAATATGAGATACTATGCAACAACTACTGTTGCAATATTTGAATAAAACTGAGTAACTTTTTACGTAAGCATCAATAATCATAGATACTATGCAATACCGTGTGCTACTGTGCAACAACGCGTATTACTGTTCTTTTATCACCGGATATTTCAACAGTTCAACGGTAAAAGTTTTGCACCGTTATTTTTATAAAAAGGTTATTTATGTCGCTTTCTATATCTGACAGTTATTCCATTGTGTGCTCCACTAATGATTGAGCCGTCGTACGGATATTCTCCGACCAAAAGAATATTTCCCGACCAAACGAATATTACCTGACACAACAAATATTTTATGACAACTTGCTTACTTTGTAAAATTTTCACATATCTCCCTTAATTTTAAACTTTTATCAATTTAACCATTTATTGAATAGAAAAATTGAATATTTTTATTTCATAAAATTCGGAGTCTCACAATCTCCCCTCCTTATGAAATTCCGTCCCTGAAATTTACGTACCTAGTAGTTCGAAGAGGTGAGAATACCTTACTTTCATTTTAGATTCTATCTTTCCGGTCATTTCCACTGTATCATGATTTCTCCATTGCTTATCTCTTGGATTTTAGATATCGTTCCAGAATACAGCTTCAAAATAAAGGTTAATTGACATATCATAATTTGTCAACTTATTAAGTTAGAAAATTCAGCTTAAGTAGGACACACATTAGCGAATGATATTATTCGTCTCTCCCCTCCTAGTTCTAATCTCAGATCTCCTCCATAGACCATATCCCTAAGCTTTGATACCATTTGTGACGCCCCCAGAATAGGTTCACGCAATCCATTCTGGGTTGTCAGATACATACTACAGAATTCAAATACAAACTTCTTTTATACAACTGTTAAACTGTCGTGCAAAATATGACAACACATAAGCTGTGAGTTTCAATAGAAATAACAGTACTCACACTCCAAACCAATGATATTTTACATAAAGGTACAGTCGATAACTGTTTTAGGAATTAAAATATTTAGAAAATGCTCAAGGAATCCTTCATAGCTGAGAAGCCATGCATCTAAGTTATAATAGATATCGTAGGACTTGAGCATTAACCTTGGTTGACCCAATAGACCCTAAAGAAGAACGAGAAGATTACTATCCTATTCATTTCAATGGTGTGTATCTTCTTGTCATATAATTACCTTCATTGTCTCAAACCGATGATTATACTCCAACTGTACTCCAAGATTATATAGATAATGCTCATAGATATAGTCAGTAAGTGGATGTGCACAACCGTATCTTATGATAACACGGGTTTGTATGTGGTCAGACATCATGTATGATAGTGGAAACACACCTTTAAAGCTCTTAGTACAATTCTATCCTCCTCATTCTAATGGGGTGCATTTTTTATGCTTTCACAGTCGGGTTCTCCTCACCCTATTGTTGTTCGCCAAAATTAATTATTAAATGGCGTATAAAATACGTCACGCATATCTTAAGTCCTCAATACAATTATATATTTTCATACTCTTTTATAATGTATTGAGAAACTTCCACAGTCTCGGAGCATCACATTATTCTCCTGTTATCCCCGCTCGACCCAACTACACTCTTACTACTTGAAAGGAATTGTAAAGGAAAAGGATGAGCTCAACTAGCCCAATAAAGAATATTATGATTAAGATAATGTAGAAAAAATTATCCTTTGTTCTCAACAGGGAAAAATCTGATAGATAGACAATAAGTTTTAGATCAACAACCGCAGCGGAACCAGCAATCCATTAGAAGAGTCAAGTAGAACATAATGTCTACTATCTCTTCCGAATTAAATGTCCATCATTAATATTTCATCCCTATAATACCATCAACAGTTCTTTGTTGTGCCCAAGATAAAGAGAACTTTCATTACATATCTTCACCTGAACCACCAAAGATTATAGTTAAATTCACAATTCATATTTATAATCATGTCAATCAACAGTCCATCTTTGCACTACGGGCCAAAGACATACAACTGTAAAACCAATAATCAACAGTCCATCTTTGCACTACGGCCAAAGACATACAACTGTAAAACAAATAATCAACAGTTCATCTTTGTACTACGGGCCAAAGATGTTCAACTGTAAAACTAATAATCAACAGTCCATCTTTGCACTACGGGCCAAAGATGTTAAACTGTAAAACCAATAATAAGTCGTCCATCTTTGAACTACGGGCCAAAGATGTTCAACTATAAAACCAATAATCAACAGTCTATCTTTCCACTACGGGCCAATGAGGGCTTTTACCACATCATTTGTCTTTAACATTTCAAGTCATGATTATACCAATACACAATTCTTGGTCATAATCATACCAATCAACAGTCCATATATGCACTACGGGCCAAAGATGACTTTTACCACATCATTTATATGTAACATTACAGGTCATGATTATACCAATACACAATTCTTGGTCATAATCATACTAATCAACAGTCCATCTATGCACTACGGGTCAAAGATGACTTTTACCACATCATTTGTCTGTAACATTACAGGTCATGATTATACCAATACACAATACTTGGTCATAATCTGTGATGACCCCAAAATAGGTATACATCACCCATCTTGGGTCGCTAAATACATAGTACATAATTCAAATATAAACTTAATTTATACAACTGATAAGTGTCGTGTAGAATACGACAAAACATAAGCTATGAGTTTTAATACAAATATTATCTTCTAGACAGTATTCAAACTCAAAAATAAGTTCTCTTTACAATTATTATCACACTATTTCACAGAATAGTGAGGACTACTAATGCAAATATCTGGACCGTCACTCCGTTCCCTGACTAGTCCCAGCTATATTCTTATTTCCTGAAGAGAACAATAAAAGCAAAGGATGAGCTCAACTAGTCCAGTAAGAAATATTATGACTAAGATAATGCAGAATAAATTATCGTTAGCCTTCAACAGTGTTAAATTGATAAAATATAATAAACATCAAGTTTAACTACAGCGGAACAAGCAATCCATTAGAAGAGTCAAGTAGAGCATAATATCTACTATCTTCTATGATTTAAAAAGTTTATCATCAATTTTATCGCTGAGACTCAGCTTAATTAATCCACATCATCGAATTATTCCCGCACTAAGGCCAAGGATATTCATTAGTATCACGACCACGAATTATCCATGCCCAACGGACCAAGGATATTCGAGTTTTTATCAATGGTCATGATCATACCAACAACTGTCCATCAATGCACTACGGGCCAATGAGGACTCTTACCACATCATTTATAACATTATGGTCATGATTATACCGAATAATCTCTGATCATAATCATACCAAGTCCATCTATGCACTACGGGCCATAGATAACTTTCATCATAATATAAGAGGATGATGACAATGATATAAGAATTCAATTAAAAGAAAGTAAATGATAAATTTTTAAATATTTATAATTTAATTTACCTAAAATTCAATAATATCCAAATTATCAACATGATACTGCTTTGTGGAGTAAAATTCAAGAATAATGCTGTATCAAAAATGATTTGGACCGAAAAAATTAATATTTATCATGAATAGTACTCCGGGTGAATAGTATCCTGGGTGAATAGTAACCCGTAAATAGTAACTCAGTATGAAAAGTACTTCGAATTCGTGAATATTAACCCGTGAATAGTATCCCGGGTGAAAATATTGATATTTAATAAGAAAGTTCAGATCAATATTCTAATGAAACGATACTGAATGAATCGCAAAACTCAAGGATATTCCACTAATTACAGGAATTATAGAAGCAATACTTTCCATAGTAAGTTTAGATTTAAGAATATGAAAAGAAATAATATACGAAACTGCAAATGGATTTTCACCTGTCATGCGGTAGTCCGCGTAGACAGATCATTTCCATAATTTAATAACAATTGAATACGAAGGGTTATTCACCAGGCATGCGGTAGTCCGCATAGACATGTTATTCCCATGGAATAATAAAGAATGAAATAACAAAATAATTTCATCATGCATGCGGTAGTCTGCGTAGACAGATTATTCCAACAGAATAATAAAGAATGGAATAACGAAAAGAATTCACCATGCATGCGGTAGTCCGCGTAGACAGGTTATTCCAACAGAATAATAGAGAATGGAATAACAACCCTTACGAGTATTGAAAGAAAATAACTCTCTTCATGAATACGAAAGAAATAATACCACTTACCTTAATAGAAGAGTGAATACTGAAGTAGGGTAGTAGCAGAATACTCTTCTTCTTGCTCTCTATAGTTTCTCTCTCTAGAGTTTCATTGAATTTGTAAGAAATAATGAAGGAATGAGCTTCTATTTATAGGAAAAAGGATTGAATAGTAACTAATTCATGACCAACCCAGATTAATTCACTTTTAAACGGACAGTCCATATTGATTTACTATTAAAACTTAAAGTAACGGTAAATACTGATTTACTATTAAAACTTTAAACCAGCGATCCATATTGATTTACTATTATAACTTCAACTAACGGTCTGAAAAATTAGCATATCTCCTCATGGAATAATAAGCCAAATTTATAACAAATACCTCATAACAAACCCCTCTATTTATATCAAAAATTAAATAAATAATTATCACAAATCACTTATCTTTAATAAACACATTTTTAATCTATTAACAATTATTCATCATTAATATTATAACTCACAATATTTAACAACTAGATCATTTCCAAGAAAGAGGAGGCTTTTCGATAAGGATTTCTCTCTATTGGCGCGCAATTAGGTGACTAAACCTCTCCTCGATAGAATTTTCTAGACATCGTCAATATTGTAAATAATAATATGAATGACTTTGTCGTCTCAATTATTGATTAAATAATATAAAATATTATACAGATGATACTGTGATAATAATTGAATCAAATAACGTGAGATACTATGCAATAATTACTGTAGCAATAATTGAGTATAACTGAGTGACTTCTCACGTAAACATCAATAATCAATACCGTGTGCTACTATGCAACCACGCGTATTACTGTTCTTTTACCACCGGGTATTTCAACAGTTTAACGGTAAAACTTTCGCCGTTATTTTTATAAAAAGATAATTCTGTTGTTTTTCAACTCTGACAGTTATTCCATTGTGGGGTCCACCAATGATGGTGTCGTCGTACGAATATTTTCTGTTAAAACGAATATTCCCCGACCAATCGAATATTTTATAACCACTTGCTTACTTTGCAAAATCTATAAATATTACCCACAACTATAACATTATATCAAATCCACACCATAATATTCAAAAATATAATTCGAAAAAAATTAATCTTTATTCATAAAAGTTGGGGTCTTACAACCTCCCCTTCTTATGAAATTTCGTCCTCAAAATTAGGGTGCGTACCTAGTATGTTAAAGAGGTGAGGATACCTTGACTTCATTTTAGATTCTAACTCCCAGGTCATTTCCTCAACATTGTGATTTCTCCACAAAACTTTGACTTGAGGTATAACCTTAGAGCGTAGAATATAATCCTTCTTATCCAAGATTTTAACAGGTACCTCTTTATACGTTAAATCTCCCGTTATCTCGTCCGGTTCTAATTCAATAATGTGGTTCGGGTCTTTCACATATTTACGTAACATAGATATGTGAAAAATATTATGGACACGAGACATACTTGGCGGTAAGGCGAGTCTATAGGCCACAGTTTCTACTCGATCGAGGATTATAAATGGGTCAATGAATCGAGGATTGTGCTTTCCTCTCTTTCTAAATGTTGTAACTCCTTTCCATGGAGCAACACGTAACAACACATGATCTTCAATATTAAATTCCACGTCCTCTCGATGAAGATCATCATAACTCTTTTATCGATCTTGTGAGGTTTTTATTCGTTGTCAGATTGTTTGAATCTTTTCCGTAGTCATACGCACCAACTCCGATCCCAACAACGTTGTTTCACCCACCTCATCCTAGTATACTAGAGAACAACACTTTCTTCCATACAACGCCTCAAATGGAGCCATGTCAATACTTGCTTGATAACTGTTGTTGTAGGAAAACTCCACCAATGGTAAGAACTTTTCCCAACTTCCTTTGAAGTCAAGGACACAGAGTCTTAATAAATCTTCAAGAGTTTGAATAGTCCTCTCTGACTGCCCGTCTATTTGAGGATGATATGCCGAACTAAATTGTAAATCCGTGCCCATAGCTTTTTACAAACTAACCCAAAATTGTGAAATGAATCTTAGGTCTCGATCAGAAACTATGGATACTGGCATACCATGCAATCTTATAATCTCGTTTATGTACATACGAGTAAGTTGTTCAAGTGTATAAGTTTCTCGTATCGGTATGAAATGAGCAGACTTGGTCAATTTATCAATAATGACCCAAATCGCATCTATGCCTTGAGAAACCTTAGGAAGACCAGTAACGAAATCCATGGTAATGTGCTCCCACTTCCATTCTGAAATTTCAAGTGATTACAATGGACCTTTTGGTACTTGATGCTCCGCCTTGACTCGTTGACAAGTTAGACACCTTGAGATAAACCCCGATGTCACTCTCTTCATATTGCTCCACCAAAATGTATGTCGAAGATCACGATACATTTTAGAACTCCCAGGATGGATTGCAAACAGTGTGTTGTGCACCTCCATCATGATCTTATACTTTAAATCAGGGTCATTAGGAACACAAAGTCTGGAGTTAACTCGAAGTATTCCTTCTTCATCAATTCTTGCTTCCGGAATAGCATCTTCTTGTACTTTCTTTCTCATACGCATCAGCTCCAGGTCTGTAGCTTCTGCAGCTTTAACTTTATCGATTAAGGTCGGTTCTACTCGTATATTTGCCATCATCACGTGGGTCCTTGGAGTCTTTAACTCTATCTCTATCCTTTGCAAGTCATACAAAATGGGTCTTTGCGTTGACAATATCGAACTCGTACCCGCATATGATCTTCTACTTAATGTGTCAGCTACTATGTTCTTTTTTTTAGGATGGTACTGAATAGTATGGTCGTAATCTTTCAACAGCTCAAGCCATCGTCGTTACCGCATGTTGAGTTCCTTTTGAGTGAAGAAATATTTGAGACTTTTATGATCCGTATAGATCTCCACCTTTTCTCCATACAGGTAATAC
This sequence comes from Panax notoginseng, assembly GCA_016801055.1. Lineage (NCBI taxonomy): Eukaryota > Viridiplantae > Streptophyta > Magnoliopsida > Apiales > Araliaceae > Panax > Panax notoginseng. The sequence goes on from CM029017.1 coordinate 32,644,443, forward strand.
CTCCAAATCTTAAGTGCAAAAACGATAGCTGCCAACTCTAGATCATGAGTAGGATAATTTCTCACATATTCTTTGAGTTGTCGTGAGGCATAGGCTATGACTTTTCCATGTTGCATGAGAACACATCCTAACCCTTTGCCTGAAGCATAACTGTAGATGACAAATCCCTCCGAGCCAGATGGTATTGTCATAACAGGTGCTGAAATGAGTCTCCTCTTAAGTTCTTGAAAACTCTTCTCACATTTCTCGCTCCAACCGAATTTTGTATCTGTCCGAATCAGCTGAGTTAATGGAGTAGCGATTCGAGAAAATCCTTCTACAAATCTCCGGTAATAACCAGATAAGCCGAGAAAGCTACGTACTTCAGTCAGTGACTTAGGTTGTTCCCAACTTTGAATTGCTTAAACCTTTGTCGGGTCAACAGATATTCCACGATTTGACATCACGTGCCCAAGGAATGCTACTTCCTCAAGCCAAAACTAGCATTTCTTCAACTTGGTATATAGCTTGTTTTCACGAAGCTTTTGGAGTATCAGTCTCAAGTGTTGCTCATGATCTTCACGGCTTTTGGAGTATATGAGGATGTCATCAATAAAGACAACCACGAAATGATCCAAATATTCTTTGAATACTCGGTTCATCATATACATGAAGGCCGCAAGAGCATTAGTCAATCCAAAAGACATGACTAGAAATTCATAATGTCCGTACCGAGTTCTGAAAGCAGTCTTTGGGATGTCATTGGTTTAAATCTTCAACTGATGATATCCAGAACGAAAATCGATCTTTGAAAAGAATTTGGCGCCTTGCAACTGGTCAAAAAGGTCATCAATGCGAGGCAACGGGTACCTATTTTTGATGGTGACATGATTCAACTCTCGATAGTCAATACAAAGTCACATACTTCCATCTTTCTTCTTCACAAATAGAATAGGAGCACCCCAAGGAGATGTACTAGGACGAATGAAATCGATATCTAACAATTCCTGTAGTTGGGTTTTTAACTCCTGAAGTTTAATAGGAGTCATTCGATATGGGGCTTTAAAAATAGGTTTTGTACCGGGTTCAAGGTCAATACCAAGCTCGATTTCACGTTCTGGGGGTAGGCCAGGAAGTTCTTTAGGGAATACGTTAGGAAATTTATTAACAATAGAAATATCATTCAAATTTGACGTATTTTTGTTTAAATCTGTGACATGGGCTAAGAAGGCTTGACATCCGTTTTTCAATAAATGAATAGCTTTATGGCTTGATATGATAGTGATTGACTTTAGTGGTTTGGTTGGTTAAATTCGCATAATAGGTTGGTTAGGAATATAAAAGCTAACAACCTTACAAAAATAATTAATTTTTGCATGATGTGTAGTTAAACAATCAATCCCTAAAATTACATCAAACGCAAATATTTTCAAAGAGATAAGGTCGACAGGTAATGTGCGAGTGCCGATTTGGATCAAATAAGACTTATAACCAGTGGATGTAATGAAGGTTTCTCCCAACGGAGTTTCAACAGATAAGTCAAAATCTAATTTCTCTGGAGTCAAATTTAAACGTTGAGCGCAAGTAGAAGAAATAAAAGAATGGGTAAAACAGGTATCAAATAAGGTATAGACTTCGCTAGAGTTTAAGATTAGCTTACTCGTGATCACCTCGTTCGGATTCCTCGCTTTTTTGGAGGTTACGACAAACGCTCTCCCTTGAACTACTGATTTTGTCTTGTCTAGGATGGCCTTTGATGCCTCCATCCCAACTGGACTTGACTTTGGTGCATGAAAAAATCGGGCTAGGTGACCTTTTCTTCCATAATTGTAACATGCTTTGGACTGCTGCGTACAGTTTGGACTGATATGTCCTTCCCCTCCGCATTTGTAACATACGATCGATGATCGTTCTCCTTCTTTAACAACAGGTGTTGGTGCTGACGTCTTTCCATTATTATTGAATTTTCTCTTCTTGAAATTTTCACTTCTATTATCTTGGCCATGATTACCACCGAAGTGGTTACCATTTCTGGCATGTTGATTCCCTCCACGTTTATTGTCACCACTTCGATGACTGCTACCACTGGTATCATCGATTTGTCGGCTGCTCTCTCTTGGGTGGGTTGACTCATTATCGCACTCTAATAACTGAGCCCAATTTACAACATCTGAATACAAACACAGTTTGTGAGAAATTAAGTATTGACGTATCTCGAGTTTCAAATCTCTTAGAAACATCCGCGTCATTCTCTCCTCATTATCAACCAAGTGGTACGCAAACCGGGACAACTCGGCAAACTTAGCTTCGTACTACGACACGGTCATATTGTTCTGCTCCAACTTGATGAACTCTACCTTCTTCACGTGACAAATACTTTAAGTACTTGTCGTTGAATAGTTCTTAGAACTTCTCCCAAGACATCTTCAGTGCGGCAGGTTGAGTACGCTTTACCGATTCTCACCAGTAATCTGCCTCTCCTCGCAACATAAAGGTGGCAAAGGGAACCTTTTGCTCCTCGGAGCATCCCAAGACATCAAATATCTTGGTGATATGCTTTATCCATGTCTCCGTCTTAAGTGGTTTTGGCTCTCCAATAAACTCTGATGGCTCTCCAATAAACTCTGGTGGTCCGAGAGTTGCCAGTGCTTCCACCTGCATTTTGAACAGGAGTCGTTCTCACCTGATATTGCATAAATTGCATAAAGTCTCTGAACATCCCATCATTCATTATTTGGTCAGCGTTGTTATTTTTCTGAGGATTATTGCCATCCTGACGCACATTATCCTGGGTATTGATCGTTGGTAACTCAACGGTCTCAAGTGCTTCATTGCTTATCTCCACATTTTCGGATGCCATTTTCAAACACTACCACAAAATAAGGGTTAATTAACATGCAAAATATTATCCCAATACTCTGACTAACAAAATAAATACCAAATAAACTTAGGTAGGTCATACTAGCAAAGGAATTTCTCGTCTATCCCCTCCTAGTTTTAGTCTCACATCTCAGCCAGGGTCATATCCTTAAGCTTTGATACCAACTGTGACACCCCCAAAATAGGTACACATCACCCATCTTGGGTCGCCAAATACATAGTACATAATTCAAATATAAACTTAATTTATACAACTGATAAGTGTTGTGTAGAATACGACAAAACATAAGCTGTGAGTTTTAATACAAATATTGTCTTCTAGACAGTATTCAAACTCAAAAATAAGTCCTCATTACAATTATTATCACACTATTTCACAGAATAATGAGGACTATTAATGCAAATATCTGGACCGTCACTCCATTCCCCGACTAGTCCTAGCTATATTCTCATTTCTTGAAGAGAACAATAAAAGCAAAGGGTGAGCTCAACTAGCCCAGTAAGAAATATTATGACTAAGATAATGCAGAATAAATTATCGTTAGCCTTCAACAGTGTTAAACTGATAAAATATAATAAACATCAAGTTTAACTACAGTGGAACAAGCAATCCATTAGAAGAGTCAAGTAGAGCATGATATCTACTATCTTCTATGATTTAAAAAGTTTATCATCAATTTTATCGCTGAGACTCAGCTTAATTAATCCACATCATCGAATCATTCCCGCACTACGGCAAAGAAATTCATTAGTATCACGACCACGAATTATCCATGCACTACGGGCTAAGGATATTCGAGTTTTCATCAATAGTCATGATTATACCAACAACTATCCATCAATGCACTATGGGCCAATGAGGACTCTTACCACATCATTTGTAACATTACGGTCATGATTATACCGAATAATCCCTGGTCATAATCATACCAAGTCCATCTATGCACTACGGGCCACAGATGACTTTCATCATAATATAAGTATGAAGATGATGCCAATGATATAAGAATTCAATTAAAAGAAAGCAAATGATAAATTTTTAAATATTTATAATTTAATTTATCAAGAATTCAATAATGTCCAAATTGTCAACATTATATTACTTTGTGGAGTAAAATTCAAGAATAATACTATATCAAAAATGATTTGGACCGAAAAAAATTAATTTTTATCATGAATAGTACTTTGGGTGAATAGTACCCTGGGTGAATAGTAACTCGGTATGAAAAGTACCTCAAATTCTCGGGTGAATAATATTCGAGTGAATAGTAATCGAGTGAATAGTAACTTGTGAATAGTATCCCGGGTGAAAATATTGATATTTAATAAGAAATTTCAAATCAATATTCCAATAAAACGATACTGGATAAAGCGCAAAGCTTAAGGATATTCCACTAATTTCAGGAATTATAGAAGCAATACCTACCATAGTAAGTTTAGATTTAAGAATATGAAAAGAAATAATATACGAAACTGCAAATGGATTTTCACCTATCATGCGGTAGTCCGCGTAGACAGATCATTTCTACAATTTAATAACAATTGAATACGAAGGGTAATTCACCAGGTATGCGGTAGTAAGCGTAGACATGTTATTCCCACAGAATATTTAAGAATGAAATAACAAAATGATTTCACCATGCATGCGGTAGTCCGCGTAGACAAGTTATTCCAATAAAATAATAAAGAATGGAATAACAAAAAGAATTCACCGTGCATGCGGTAGTCTGCGTAGACAGGTTATTCTAACAGAATAATAAAGAATGGAATAACGAAAAGAATTCACCATGCATGCGGTAGTCCGCGTAGATAGGTTATTCCAACAGAATAATAAAGAATGGAATAACAACCCTTACGAGTATTGAAAGAAAATAACTCTCTTCATGAATACGAAAAAAATAATACCCCTTACCTTAATAGAAGAGTGAATACTGAAGTAGGGTAGTAGTAGAATAGTCTTCTTCTTGCTCTCTATAGTTTCTCTCTCTAGAGTTTCAGAGAATTCGTAAGAAATAATGAAGGAATGAGCTTCTATTTATAGAAAAAAGGATTGAATAGTAACTAATTCATTAACGACCCATATTAATTCACTTTTAAACGGACGGTCCATATTGATTTACTATTAAAACTTAAAGTAACGGTAAATACTGATTTACTATTAAAACTTTAAACCAGCGATCCATATTGATTTACTATTATAACTTCAACCAACAGTCTAAAAAATTAGCATATCTCCTCATGGAATAATAAGCCAAACTTATAACAAACTCCTCTATTTATATCAAAAATTAAATAAATAATTACCACAAATCACTTATCTTTAATAAATACATTTTTAATCTATTAACAATTATTCTTCATGAATATTTTAACTCACAATATTTAACAACCAGATCATTCCCAGGAAAGAGGGGGCTTTTCGATAAGGATTTCTCCCTATTGGCGCGCAATTAGGTGACCAAACCTCTCCTCTACAGAACTTTCTAGACATCGTCAATATTACAAATAATAATATGAATGACTTTGTCATCTCAATTAATGATTAAATAATAATAAATATTATGCAGATGATACAGTGACAATAATTGAATCAAATAACGTGAGATACTATGCAGCAATTACTGTAGTAATAATTGAGTATAACTGAGTGACTTCTCACGTAAGCATCAATAGTCAATACCGTGTGCTATTATGAAACCACGCGTATTACTGTTCTTTTATCACCAGGTATTTCAACAGTTTAATGGTAAAACTTTCGCCGTTATTTTTATAAAAAGATAATTATGTCGTTTTCTAACTCCGACAGTTATTCCGTTGTGGGGTCCACCAATGATGGTGTCGTCGTACGAATATTCCCTGTTAAAACGAATATTCCCTGACTAATCGAATATTTTATAACCACTTCCTACTTTGTAAAATTTGTAAATATTACCCACAACTATAACATTATATCAAATCCACACAATAATATTCAAAAATATAATTCGAGAAAAATTAATCTTTATTCATAAAAGTTGAGGTCTTACATAATCGTACCAATCAACAGCCCATCTATGCACTACGGGCCAAAGATGACTTTCACCACAATATAAGCATGAGAATGATGACAATTGTGATGCCCCCAAAATAGGTCCATACAACCCATTCTGAGTCGCCAAATACATGGTACAGAAATAACTATAAACTTCATAATTACAATTTTCGTGCAAAATACGACAACACATATGCTATGAGTTTAAATACAAATATTATCTTCTAGACAATATCCAAACTCAAATAAGTCCTCATTAAAATTATTGATACACTATTTTACAAAATAGTGAGGACTGCTAAAATAACTGTCTGGACCCATCACTCCACACCCCGACTAGTTCCCGCTATATTCTCTCCTCTTGAGAAGAAAAATGGAACAAAAAGGAAAGAGTGAGCTCAACTAGCCCAGTAAATAATATTATGACTAAGATAATGAAAAAAATAATTATCGTTAGCCTTCAATAACTCAAATAAAATATAATGAAGAACAAGTTTTAGATCAATATTCGCAGCGAAAATAACAATTCATTAGAAGAATTAAGTAGAGAATGAAGTCTACTATCTTCTATGATTTAAAAGTTCATCATCAATATTTTATCTCTATAACATCAATCAATATACATATTCAATCAAATATTCATCTTTGCACTACATGCCAAAGATATTCATTCGTATCCCCAGTTGGTCATGTTTATCTCAACACCTGTCCATCTTTGTACTACGGACCAAAGATATTCATCAAGTAATCATTCATCTTTGCACTACAGCTAAAGATATTCAGTTATATCACCATTTAGGACTGAGGATGATAAAATATATATTAAAGAAAACGAATCCAGTGAGATAAAATAACAAAGATTATGGATTCGTAAATCAGTTTATCCAAGTTCAAAAATACTCCTTAATAATCAATTATGGAGCAAAATTCAAGAATGAAGATCAAAACATGGATACAATCAAAGATAGTAACCATAATAGACAACTTGGATAAAGAAAAGAAAATTTAATTTTTCTATGAATAGTGTCGTATACGTGAATAGTACCGTATACGTGAATAGTAACCCCAATACGAAAAGGCAAAAATTTCACAAGAAAAATACTACTTCGTGAATAGTACTCGTGAATAATACCGTATTCGTGAATAGTATCGTATATGTGAATAGTAACATCGACATAAAAAGGTAAAACTTTCATAATAAAATTTATATCAATATTTCAGTATAATGATATTGAAAGAATAACATCCTTTACGAAAAAAATAACATCTCTTACCTCAAAAGAACAATACTTATGGCTGGAATATCGGGTATAATGCTGAAAGAAACTTACACCGTATAGTAACACTCAAAGTATCTAAATACTCACAAAAATACGCTCGATATAATAGAGAGAAAACTTCAGATTCTGGTGTGATTTTTAATTCTAACCTAAGCACCCTATTTATATAATAATGCTTAAAACGCCAAAGCAAAAAATTTAATAAAATAATATTTTATTAAAAAAATTCAAGCCCACCACTTGACCAAAATCATCAGCACATCAGTGGGGCCCACTAATCATAAAAAAATGTTTTTCTTTTAAAAAACATTTATAACTCCAAAAATTAATTATTCCGGGACTTCAATAATTAATAATAAATAGTCTTTTATCAGAAAAATTCGAATCTTATGTCTATTCCATAGGAAATTTAATTATCTACAACTTTGTAAAAGAAAGTTTTTCCAAATTCCAAATAGAAAATGACTGAAATCCACATACGGATGATTTTCAACTCCTCCATTCCAACAAAATATTGATAAAATACCTCAGCTTTAATTCTTTCATTTATATCCACATAAAATAAATATTTTATTATCATATAAATCAATAATTAATTATTCACAAATAATATTACAGAATAACAATACTGACAACCAGGTCGTTCCTAGGAAAGAAGGGGCTTTTCGATAAGGATTTCTCTTTACTGGTGCGCAATTACGTGACCAAACATCTTTCCTAGACAGAATTTCCTTAGACATTGCCAATAATGCTATCTAATAATATTATTCAAATAATATGAATTATTGATCTGATAATGAGAAAAACTGTGCAGTGACAATTATTGAAACAACAATAATATAAAATATCAACGTAGCAATTATTAAATCAATAAAATAAAATATTGAACAATAATTACTATAACAATTATTGAGTATTGCATTCTTACGTAAGAATCAATAATTTGTGCAATATTGTGTACTACTGTGCAACACCGCGTATTACTGTATTTTAACCACCGGGTATTTCAACAGTGTTAACGGTAACAACTATGTCGTTATTTATAAAAAACTCATACTTTTCATTTTCTTCATCCGATATTTTTCCATTATGGGACCCACAAGTGGCTGAGTCGTCGTACTAATATTCTCCGACAGCAAGAATATTTCACAACCAAACGAATATTCTCCGACAACAATGAATATTTTATAACCACTTGCTTATTTAAAATATTTGCGTATTTTACCCATAACTAACCACATTAATCAAATCAACCCCTTACAATTTCAAAATAATAAATAGAGAAAATTCAATTTTATTTATAAAAAGTTGGGGTCTTATAACCTCCCCTCCTTATGAAATTTCGTCCTCGAAATTGACGTACGTACCTAGTATTTCGAAAAGATTCCTCGCTTTCATTTCTGATTCCAACTCCCAGGTCATTTCCTCAATAGCATGGTTCCTCCACAAAACTTTGACTTGTGGTATAACTTTTGTGCGTAGAACATGCTTCTTCCTATCCAAGATCTTGACAGATACCTCCTCGTACGTTAAATCTTCGTCTATCTCGTCTGGTTCTAACTTAATAATGTCGTTTGGGTCTTTCACATATTTACAAAGCATAGATATGTGAAAAATATTATGAACACGAGACATGCTTGGAGGTAATACAAGTCTATAGGCCACATTTCTACTCGGTCAAGAATCTCAAATGGACCAACAATATTGCTTCACCCACCTCTTCCCAACATACTGGAGAGCGATACTGTCGTCCATACAATGCCTCGAATGGAGTCACACCTATACTTGCCTGATAATTGTTGTTGTATGAGAATTTCATCAATGGTAAGTACTTATCCCAACTCTCTTTGAAGTCTAGAACACAAAGTCTCAATAGATCTTCAAGAGTTTGAATAGTCCTTTCCGATCGCCCGTCCGTTTGAGGATTGTATGCCGAACTGAATCGTAAATCTGTGCTCATAGCTTTCTGCAAGCTAACCCAAAATCGTGAAGTGAACCTTGGGTCACGATCTGAAACTATGGATACTGGTATGCCATGCAACCTCACAATCTCATTCGCGTACATACGAGCAAGACGTTCAAGGGAATAAGTTTTCTGTATCGACAAGAAATGAGCAGACTTAGTTAACCTATCGACAATAATCCAAATTGCATTTACGCCTTGAAAAACCTTGGGAAGACCAGTAACGAAATTCATGTTAATGTGCTCCCACTTCTATTCTGAAATCTCAAGTGGTTGCAATGGACCTTTTGGTACTTGATGCTCTGCCTTGACACGTTGACAAGTTAAACATCTTAAGATAACCTCTGCGATCTCTCTCTTCATATTGCTCCACCAAAATATATGTCGGAGATCACGATACATTTTAGTACTTTCAGGATGAATTGCAAATGGTGTGTTATGTGCCTCCATCATTATTTTGTACTTCAAATCAGAATCGTTAGGAACATAAAGTCTGGAGTTGACTCGAAGTATTCCTTCTTCATTGATTCTTGCTTCTGGAATAGCACCTTCTTGTACTTTCTTCTTCGTACGCATCAGCTCTGGGTCTGTGGCTTGAGCAACTTTAACTTTATCAATTAAAGTCGATTCTACGCGTATACTTGACATCATCACATGGGTCCCCGAAGTCTTGAACTCTATCTTCATCTTTTGTAAATCACACAAAATGGGTCATTGTGTTGACAACATCACACTTGTTCCCGCATATGATCTTCTACTCAACGCATCAGCTACCACGCTCGCTTTTTTAGGATGGTATTGAATGGTATGGTCGTAATCTTTCAACAGCTCGAGCCAACGTCGTTGCCGCATGTTGAGTTCCTTTTGGGTGAAGAAATATTTGAGGCTTTTATGATCTGAATAGATCTCCACTTTCTCCCCATATAGGTAGTGCCTCTAGATCTTTAACGCGAAAATGACTGCTGCTAACTCTAGATCATGAGTAAGATAATTCCTTTTATATTCTTTGAGTTGTCTTAAAGCATAGGCTATGATTTTCCCATGTTGCATGAGAACTCATCCTAAACCTTTGCCTAAAGCATCGCTGTAGATGACAAATCCCTCCGAACCTGATGGTATTGTCAGAACAGGTGCCGAAATGAGTCTCCTCTTGAGTTCTTGGATGCGCTTCTCACATTCCTCGCTCCATTCGAATTTTGTATCTTTTCGAGTCAGTTGAGCTAATGGAGTAGCGATTCGAGAAAATTCTTCCACGAACCTCCGATAATAATCACCTAAGCCCAGAAAGCTACGTACTTCGGTTACTGACTTAGGTTGCTCCCAACTTTGTATTGCTTCAATCTTTGTCGGATCAACTGATATTCCATACTTCGATACCACGTGCCCAATGAATGCTACTTCTTCAAGCCAGGATTCACATTTCTTTAACTTGGCATATAGCTTGTTTTCACGAAACTTTTGGAGTATCAGCCTCAAGTGTTGCTCATGATCTTCACGACTTTTGGAATAGATGAGGATGTCATCAATAAAGACAACCACAAAATGATCCAAATATTCCTTGAATACTCGGTTCATCATATCCATGAAAGCCGCATGAGCATTAGTCAATTCAAAAGACATAACTAGGAATTCGTAATGCCCGTAACGAGTCCTAAAAGTAGTCTTTGGAATGTCATCAGTTTTAATCTTTAACTGATGATATCCGAAACGAAGATCGATTTTTTGAGAAGAATTTAGCACCTTACAACTGGTCATCAATGAGAGGTAGTGGGTACCTATTTTTGATGGTGACATGGTTCAATTCCCGATAGTCAATGCAAAGTCGCATACTCCCATCTTTCTTCTTTACGAATAAAATAGGAGCACCCTAGGGAGATGTACTAGGACGAAAGAAACCAATATCCAACAACTCTTGTAGTTGTGTTTTTAACTCCTGAAAGTTCAATAGGAGCCATTCGATATGGGGTTTTAGAAATGAATTTTGTACCGGGTTCAAGGTCAATACAAAATTCGATATCACGCTCTGGGGGTAGGCCAGGAAGTTCTTCAGAAAATACGTCAAGAAATTCACTAACAACAGAAATGTCATTCAAATCTGACGTATTTTTTTTAAATCCATGACATAGGCTTAGAAAGCTTGACATTCATTTTTCAATAAACGAATGACTTTATGGTTTGATATGACAGTGATTGTCTTTAGTGGTTTGGTTGCTTGAATTCGTATAACAGGTTGGTTAGGAATATGAAAACTATCAACCTTACGAAAATAATCAATTTTAGCATGATGAGTGGTTAAATCAATCCCTAAAATCACATAAAATGCAAGTATTTTCAAAAAAATGAGATCAACAGGTAATGTGATGGTCCTAACTTGAATCAAGCAAGATTTATAAACAGTGAATGTAATGAAAGTTTCTCCCAACGGAGTTTCAACAGATAAGTCAAAGTCAAATTTCTCAGGAGTCAAGTTCAAACGTTGAGCACAAGCAGGAGAGATAAAAGAATGGGTAGAACCAGTATCTAATAAGGTATAAACTTCATAAGAGTTTATGATTAGCTTACTCGTGATCACCTCGTTCGGGTTCCTCGCGTTTTGGGCAGTCACGACAAACGCTCTTTTAGGAACCACCGACTTTGACTTGTCCGGGACAACATTTGGAATCACCATCCCTACTGAACTTGGTTTTGCTACAGTACAATCTCGAGCTATATGACCTTCCTTTTCACAGTTATAACACACCTTGAATTATTGTGGGCAATTTGGGCTGATGTGTCCCACTTTTTCGCATTTATAACATACGACCGATGGTCGTTCTCTTCCCTTAGAAACAGTTAATATTGGTGCTGACGTCTTCACGTTGTCATTGTTGTACCTTCTCTTTTTGAAATCTTTCCCCGACTCGCTTCTTCTACTATCATGGCCACGATTACCACCAGAGTGGTTACTGTTTTTATCCAGATATTTTCCTCCCCGCTGGTTATCATTGCTACGATGACTGCTGCCACCGGTATAACCCTAGTTGTGGTCCCTTAGTTGAACAGACTCACTATCTCGCTCTAATAATTGAGCCCTATTCACAACATCTGAATATAGAGAAAATTTGTGAGAAATGAGGTATTGACGAATTTTGGGTTTCAAACCTCTTAGAAACATCTGCGTCATACGTTCCTCATTCTCTACTAAATGAGGTGCAAACCTGGATAACTCCGTGAACTAAGCCTCGTACTGGGACACAGTCATGTTGTTATGTTCCAGTCTGATAAACTCTACTTTCTTCATATGACGAATACTTTCAGAAAAGTATTTGTCATTGAACAGTTTCTAGAACGCTTTCCAAGACATATTGAGTGCGCCTGGCTGAGTACGCTTCATAGATTTTCACCAGTAATCTGCCTCACCACGGAACATAAAGGTGGCGAATGGAACCTTCTGTTCCTCTGTGCATCCCAAGACATCGAATATCTTGGTAATTTACTTAACCCACGTTTTCGCCTTGATCGGATCCGGCTTTCCCAAAAACTCTTGTGGTCTTAACTCTTTGAACTGCTTGGCTGTAACATGCTGTGTGTTTCTATTATTTTCACCTGTATTTTGCACACGAGTCTCCCTCGTCTGATTTTGCATGAACTGCAAAAAACTTCTAAAAATTCCATCATTCATCGTCTGATCAGTGGTGTTATTTACAAGAGAAACATTATCGTCTTGTTGCACGTTCTCCTGGTTGTTGATTGTCGGTGTCTCAACGGTCTCATGTGCTCCATTGCTTATCTCAATATTTTTTGATGCTATTTTCAAACACTGTCACAAAATAATGGTTAATTGACATTCCATATATTCTAACCGACCAATTAAATACCAAATAAGCTTAGGTAGGACACACTAGCGAAGAATTTACTCGTCTCTCCCCTCCTAGTTCTATTCCCCAATCTCCGCCAAAGATAATATCCCTAAGCTCTGATACCAATTGTGACGCCCCCAAAATAGGTTCACACAACCCATTCTGAGTCGCCAAATATATAGTATAGAAACAACTACAAACTTCATTATTACAATTATCATTCAAAATACAATAATACATATGATGTGAGTTTAAATATAAATATTATCTTCTAGACAATATCCAAACTCAAATAAGTCCTCATTACAATTATTGATATAATATTTTATAAAATAGTGAGGACTGCTAAAATAACTGTCTGGACCCATCACTCCACACCCCGACTAGTTTTCGCTATATTCTCGCTTCCTAGGAAGAAAAATAGAACAAAAAAAAAAGAGTGAGCTCAACTAGCCCAGTAAAGAATATTACGACTAAGATAATGAAAAACATATTATCGTTAGCCTTTAATAAATCAAATAAAATATAATGGACAACAAGTTTTAGATCAATATTCGCAGCGAAAATAACAATTCATTAGAAGAGTTAAGTAGAGAATGAAGTCTACTATCTTCTATGATTTAAAAGTCCATCATCAATATTTTATCCCTGCAACATCAATCAATATACATCTTGAATCAAATATTTATCTTCGTACTACAAGGCAAATATATTCATTCGTATCCCCAGTTGGTCATGTTCATCTCAACACCTGTCCATCATTGCACTACGGGCCAAAGATATTCAGCAAGTAATCATTCATCTTTGCACTACAGCCAAAGATATTCAGTTATGTCACCATTTAGGACTGAGGATGATAAAACATATTTTAAAAAAAATGAATCCAGTGAGATAAAAGAACAAAGATTAGGGATTCGTAAATCAGTTTATCCAAGTTCAAAAATACTCCATAATAATCAATTATGGAGCAAAATTCAAGAATGAAGATCAAAACATGGATGCAATCAAAGATAGTAACCATAATAGACAACTTGGACAAAGAATTTTTTTTTAAATTTTTTTGTGAATAATGATGTATACGTGAATAGTAACCTCGACAAGAAAAGGCAAAAATTTAACAAGAAAAATAATACTTCGTGAATAGTACTCGTGAATAGTATCGTATTCGTAAATAGTGTCGTATACGTGAATAGTAACCTCGATATAAAAAGGTAATACTTTTTTAATAAAATTCATACCAATATTTCGGTATAATGATATTGAAAGAATAATATCCTTTACAAAAAAAATAACATCTCTTACCTCAAAAGAATAGTACTTCTGGCTGAAATATCGAGTATAATGCTGAAGAAAACTTACAGCGTATAGCAACACTCAAAGTATTTAAATACTCATAAAAATACGATTGATATAATAGAGAGAGAAAACTTCAGATTCTGGTGTAATTTTTAATTCTAACCTAAGCACCTTATTAATAGAAAAATGCTTAAAATGCCAAAACAAAAAATTTAATAAAATAATAATTTATTAAAAAAAAATTCAAGCCCACCACTTGACCAAAATCATCAGCACACCAATGGGGCCCACCATTCACAAAAAAAAATGTTTTTCATTTAAAAAATATTTATAACTCCAAAAATTAATTATTCTAGAAATTTAATAATTCAAAATAAATAGCCATTTTATCAAAAAAATTTAAATATTATGTCTATTTCATAAGAAATTTAATTCTCTACAACTTTGTAGAAGAAAGTTTTTTTAAATTTCAAACAGAAAATGACCGAAATTCACATACGGATGATTTTTAACACCTCTATTTTAACAAAATACTGATAAAATACCTCAGCATTAATTCCTTCATTTATATCCACATAAAATAAATATTTCTTTATCATATAAATTAATAATTAATTATTCACAAATAATATTACAGAATCATAATATTGACAACCAGGTCGTTCTTAGGAAAGAGGAAGCTTTTCGATAAGGATTTCTCCTTATTGGCGCGCAATAAGGTGACCAAACTTATTTCCTAAACAGAACTTCCTTAGACATTGTTAATAACGCTATCTAATAATATTATTCAAACAATATGAATTATTGATCTGATAATAAAAAATACTGTGCAGTGACAATTATTGAAACAACAATAATATAAAATATCAACGTAGCAATTATTGAATCAATAAAATAAAATATTGAACAATAATTACTGTAATAATTATTGAGTAGTGCCTTCTTATGTAAGAATCAATAATTTATGCAATACTGTGTGCTACTGTGCAATACCGCGTATTACTGTATTTTAACCACCGGGTATTCCAACAGTATTAACGGTAACAACTACACCGTTATTTATAAAAAATTCATACTTATCGTTTTTTTTCATCCGACATTTTTTCGTTATGGGGCCCACAAGTGGCTTCGCCGTCGTACGAATATTCCCCGATAGCAAGAATATTCCACGATCAAACGAATAATCCCCGACAACAATGAATATTTTATAACTACTTGCTTATTTAAAATATTTACGCATTTTACCCATAACTAACCACATTAATCAAATCAACCCCTTACTATTTCAAAATAATAAATAGAAAAAATTTAATTTTATTTATAAAAAGTTGGGGTCTTACAACAATGATATAAAGAATCAATCAAGTAAGATCAATGATAAGTATTAGAGATTTATAATTCAATTTATCCAGAGTTCAAGAATATTCAAATTATCAACATGATAATTTATTTATGGAGTAAAATTCAAGAATGATATTCATATATCAAAAATAATTTGGACATAAAAGATTTCACTTTTATCGTGAATAGTATCCCATGAATAGTATTCGAATGAATAGTACCAAATGAATAGTATCCCGTCATGCAAAGTACCTCGAATAAATATTATCCCGAGTGAATAGTAACAAATGAATAGTAATCCGTCATGCAAAGTACTCTGAACTCCCGAGTGAATAGTGATAAATGAATAGTAACCCGTCATGCAAAGTAACCCGAATAAATATTACCCCAAATGAATAGTATTCGAATAAATAGTAAAAAATGAATAGTAACCCGTCATGCAAAGTACCCCGAATCTCCGAGTGAATAGTACCCGAGTGAATAGTAACCCGTGAATAGTATCCCGAGTGAAAATATTGAAATTTCATAAGAAAGTTCAGACCAATATTTCAATGAAACGATAGTAGATGAAGCGCAAAACTCAAGTATATTCTACTAATTTCAGGGGTTATAGAAGCAATACTTACCATAGTAAGTTTAGATTTAAGAATATGAAAAGAAATAATATACGAAACTGCAAATGAATTTTCACCCGTCATCATAGACAGATTATTCCCACAGATTAAAGAATGAATACGAAAAATAATATCCCTTATGAATACGAAAAAGTAATATCACTTACGAATACAAAAGAAATAACACCACTTACCATACGAAAATAACATCACTTACCTTAGTAGAAGATTGGATACTGCAATAGAGAAGTAGCATAATACTCTTCTTCTTTCTCTCTATAGTTTCTTTGGTGAGTCTTAGTGAATTGGTGAGAATGAAAGAAGAAATAAACTTCTATTTATAGGAGAATAGACTAAATAGTAACTAATTCACGGACGGTCCAGATTGATTTACTATTAAAACCACAACTGGCGGTCCATATTGATTTACCATTAAAATCATAACCGACGGTCCAGATTGATTTACTATTAAAACCACCACCTACGGCTCAGATTGATTTACTATTAAAACCACCACCGACATTTCAGATTGATTTACTATTAAATTAAAGTCACAACCGACGATCCATAAATTAGTACATCTCTCCATGGAATAATAAGTCAACTTACAACAAACACCTCATGACAAACCTCTCTATTTATATATAAAGAAAAATTTAATAAATATTTACCACAAATCACTTATCTTTAATAAACACATTTTTAATCTTTTAAGAATTATTCATCATTAATAATATAACTTATAATATTAACAACTAGATCATTCCTAGGAAAGAGGAAACTTTTCGATAAGGATTTCTCCTTATTGGCACGCAATTAAATAACCTAAACCATTTCCTCAACAGAACTTTTTAGACATTGTCAATAATATAAATAATAATATGAATAAATGTGTTGCCTCAACTATTGATTTAATAATACAAAATATTGTGCAGATAATACTGTGATAATAATTGAATCAATAATATGAGATACTATGCAGCAACTACTATTGTAATAATTGAATAAAATTGAGTGACTTCTTACGTAAGCATCAATAATCAGAGATATTATACAATATCGTGTGCTACTGTGCAACAATGCGTATTACTGTTCTTTTATCACCGGATGTTTTAACAGTTCAACGGTAAAAATTTTGCCATTATTTTTATAAAAAATTATTTCTGTCGCTTTCTATATCCGATAGTTATTTCGTTGTGTGGTCCACCAATGATTGAACTGATGTACGGATATTCCCTGACAAAAAGAATATTTTCCGACCAAACGAATATTTTTCGACACAACGAATATTTTATAACAACTTGCTTACTTTGTAAAAATTTTACATATCACCTTTAACTTTATATTTTTATCAATTTAACCATTTACTAAATAGAAAAATTGAATATTTTTATTTCATAAAATTCAGGATCTTACAATCATCATCGTCATCATCATCATTATTATTATTATTATTATGGGTTTGGATAAATACTTTATTTTTATAGGTGGATTTTAGATGACATGTAAAAAATTAGTAAAAGAACATTTCAACTAGGATTTGGTGCATATGTGGCACTGCCATGTCACACTTCCGTTAAAAAACTTAAGCTCAATGACGGAAATTCAAATTTTTGTAAGAAAAGTAAAGTTCAGTGAGTTGACTGTAGGAAAAAAAAATCAGTGACCTATTTGTAAGTTGACATAAAATATAGTGATCTAAATAATATATATCCCAAATAACTTGGGCAAAACTAATAATTTGGCCACCGAAGTTGGCACGTTTTATTGAATTTATGATTAAACTTTTAATTTTTCAAATTAACGCACTGAACTAATTATTATTTTTAAATTGGGTCACTCCGTTAAAAAAATAGACAGACGTTAAAATTTTATCTACGTGACTCTGAAAAAAAATAAAAAAATAATAAAAAAAATACACGTGGCAAAAAAAAAGCCTTCTTTTTACATTTTAAAGTTTTAAAAAAATTAATATTTTAAAAATGACAAAAACATAATAAAATAAAACAAAAACAAAAGAAAAAAAAGATAAGAACAGAAAAGAGGAGAGAGAACTTGATACTGAGAGAACAATAAGATAAGAACTTGAGAGAGAACAGAGGATAGAGAGAAAGAAATAACGTAGCTGCAGATACAGTGAAAGAGG
The DNA here is from genome assembly GCA_016801055.1 of Panax notoginseng. Taxonomy (NCBI): domain Eukaryota; kingdom Viridiplantae; phylum Streptophyta; class Magnoliopsida; order Apiales; family Araliaceae; genus Panax; species Panax notoginseng. The sequence continues at coordinate 32,662,812 of CM029017.1, forward strand.
AGAGAAAGATAACGAAGCACGTGTTGTTCGTGCTGATTGCCGCCCTCCTTGTCGATCACCTCTGCTTTGTCGAAGTCCCCAACCGTCGCCTCCCCTGTTTCAATCGAAGTCGCTGACTCTAGGGTTCAAAAAAACTTCTATTCTGATGTCGAATTTGAATGGGTGAGGACAGCCTCAATTGAGAGCCTCGCCAGAAAGGGAAGGCGAAATCCATTATTTGCTTTTCGGATTTTGTTGGTTGTGTTTCCAGACCCACCAAATTCGTCAGGCACTGAGAGCATTGAACAGAAAAGTTTGGAGAAGCCCTTGGAACAGGAACCCATGCTTGTTGCTAGAGTAACTATTGAGGATGGCCTTTCTCTTCTTCTTGATGTTGATGATATTGACCGTTTCCTACAGTTCAATCAACACCAAGATGTTGGGGTCCAGCTAAGGCAGCGACGACAGGTCCTCCTGGAAGGCTTGGCAACATCACTTAAACTTGTTAACCCACTTGCCAAAAATGGCCACATAGTGGATCTGGCTCCCAAGGATGACTTTGTGTTCCCAACCGTCGCCTCCCCTGTTTCAATCGAAGTCGCTGACTCTAGGGTTCAAAAAAACTTCTCTTCGGATGTCGAATTTGAATGGGTGAGGACGGCCTCAATTGAGAGCCTCGCCAGAAAGGGAAGGCGAAATCCATTATTTGCTTTTTGGATTTTGTTGGGTGTGCTTCCGGAGCCAAGCATGTTCATCATTGTATTAATTTTTATTTGTTGGTTTATAATTTTAAAGAATTGGTTGCTGTGTAATTTGATAAAAATTTGGAGAAGATAAAAATTTTGATAAAAGGGAAGATTTGGAAAAGATGAAATTTTTTATTTTGATTTTGTTTCTATTGTGTTTTATTATATTTTTGTCATTTTTAAAATTTTAAAATGTTAAAAATGAGTCAAAAAATAAATTTTTTATTTTTATTTTCATGTCATTGTTGTTAATTGGTTACCTCATTTTTTATTTTTTTATTTTTTATTTTTTTGCTTCTACTTATGAAAATTTTTGACAGTCATTAACTGAATTTGACAGAATGACCATATTTAATAATTTTAATTAGTTCAGTTAGTTAATTTAAAAAATTAAAAGTTCAATCACGTATTCAATAAAGCGTGCCAATTTCGGTGGCCAAATCATTAGTTTTGCCAAATAACTTGGGTGCGATTCAAAGAACTTTAGCGTAGATAAAAATCCATTAGTGTGTTGGGAAAAAATCACCTTCCAAATACTGTTGTCTTTGATAAATTAGACAGATAAAATATCAGCACATGTTAAACAGATTAAATTTGTTGTTCCACCAAAATAATAACCATGCAGAAAATAATGAGTAGAAAATATCCAACTGTGAGACACCAAGATTTTACGTGAAAAATCCTCTAAAACTAAGAGGTAAAAATCACGGGACAAACTCCGAATAATTCACTAGAATAATATGAGAAAATACAAAGATATCTTAATTTAAGTACAAACCCAAATTACTTCACCACAATAACTATGTGATGGAACCCAAATAAAACACTTTGTTATTTGAACTATCTTTCTCTCTCTATTTTCTAAAGCTTTACAAAAGCTTTTCTTTCTCTCCCTCCTTCTCTTCTAACTCTCGGATGGAGTATGTAATTTTTGTTGGTGTGTCTTTCTTCTTCCACTTGCTGCCTTTTTATAGCCGTATGGAAGGAGAAGAAGTAAATGAAGTTGGCAAAATTTTCAATGGGCGGGGAAGGTGGAATTTTCAATGGGCGGGGCAATAAATTAGGTGAGGAATTTGTTGACCAACAATCTCCCCCTCCGAACCCATTAGAGGAGGTAATCTCTGTGACCCCGTCACTTGGAGTCCATCCCGGCCAATTCCTTGCAAAATTTCAGCTTGTCGCGAGTGACAACTTTTGTTAACATGTCTGAGGGGTTCTCGTCGGTATGAACTTTATTCACTTTCCTCAATTCCTTTTCCATCACTTCTCGAAGCCAGTGATAACGAACATTAATATGCTTGTTCCGATTATGATATGTGGCATTCTTGGTCAAGTCAATTGCACTCTGACTATCACAATAAATCACATACTCATCTTGTTTTAAACCCAACTCTTGGAGAAACCGTTTTAACCACAACATCTCCTTGCCTGCTTCAGTAGCAGCGATGTATTATGACTCAGTTGTAGACAAAACAACACACTTTTGCAACTTGAACTGTCATAATACTGCTCCCCCTGTAAAAGTAAACAAATACCCCGAAGTAGACTTTTCTCTTCAGAACCTGCCATGTCTGCATCTGTAAAACCCTCCAAGACTGGACTCGTACTACCAAAAACCAAACATAAACTGGAAGTAGCTTTCAAGTATCTGAGAATCCACTTAACTGCTTCCCAATGTTCTCTGCCAGGATTTGACAAATACCTGCTCACAACGCCAACTGCATGAGCAATATCTGGCCGCGTACAAACCATTGCATACATAAGACTCCCTACAGCAGAGGAATAAGGAACTGCTACCATATCATTTCTCTCTTTCTTGGAAGAAGGACACATGCACTTTGTCAACTTAATATGACTAGCCAGTGGTGTGCTAACTGGTTTAGCATCACCCATGTTAAACCTTGTAAGCATCCGCTCAACATACTTCTCTTGTGACAACCATAACCTCTTGGCTTTCCTGTCACGAACAATCTTCATACCCAAAATCTGTTTAGCTGGACCTAAGTCCTTCATATTAAAGGACTTGAACAACTCACCCTTGAGTCTTCGAATCATATCAGCATCCTACCCAACTATCAACATATCATCTACATATAGCAACAGGATAACGAAGTTACCATCCGGGAACCATTTAACATACACAATGATCTGCAACTGTTCTACTGTAACCTTGATCCACCATAAATGAATCAAATTTCATGTACCACTGCCTTGGAGCTTGTTTCAGGCCGTACAAACTTTTCTTTAACTTGCAAACCAAGTGTTCTTTCCCTTTAACTTTAAATCCCTCTAGTTGTTCCATGTAGATTTCTTCCTTCAAATCACCATGAAGAAAAGCAGTCTTCACATCCAACTGCTCAAGCTCAAGATCCATACTAGCTACTAACCTCAGCACTACTCAAATAGAAATCATCATCGCAACTGGAGAAAAAATCTCATCAAAGTCAATACCTTGCTTTTGAGAAAAACCTTTGAAGACTAATCGAGCCTTGTACTTCACTAGTTTTTCACCATCCTTCTTAAGCTTAAACACCAATTTGTTCTTCAATGCTTTCCTGCCCTTCGGAAGTGTAGTCAACTCATAGGTGTGATTCTTGTGCAAAGAATACATCTCATCCTGCATAGCTCTCAGCCAATTGCCCTTCTCCTTATGAGTCTTGACTTCCTGAAAATTCTCTGGCTCCCCATCCTCAGCAACAAAAAGATATTCAGATTAAGGATATCTGACTAATGGCACATGTTCTCTAGTGGATCTTCTTAGCTGAGGTTCTTCAATGTCAGGTTGCTCCCCCTGATCAACACTCTCTGCATCTGACCCATCACCATCGTGCAAATCTTCATTCTGACCTCCTTCTCCAACTATGGCATTCTGTACTAGAGAAGAAACTCCGCTGAGATCTGGAACTCTATTATCTCTGGGTTGTGTAGCATTATCAAAATGCTCATAATTCTGGTGCTCATGAAATACCACATCTCTGCTAGTGAATATTTTTCTCTGCACTGGATCCCATAACCGGTATCCAAACTCTACATCTCTATAGCCAACAAATACACATGGAGTAGACTTGTCATCAAGTTTCGATCTTTATTCCTTGGGGATATATGGAAAAGCCTTGCACCCAATTACCCTCAAATAAGAATAAGACAAATCCTTACCACTCCAAATCTGTTTTGGAATCTGAAAATCCAACGGTGCTGATGGAGATCTATTAATCAGGTAACAAGCAATACGAACAGCTTCACCCCTAAATGACTTAGGCAGTTTAGCCATTCTCAACATGCATCGCACTCTCTCAATAATAGTGCGGTTCATTCTCTCAGCCACACCATTATGTTGTGGGGTACCATGAACAGTCTACTCATGCCGAATGCCATGTTTACTATAATATTTAGCAAACTCCTTTGAAGTGTATTCCCCTCCGTTGTCACTACGAAGACACTTCAACGATTTTCCAGTCTCCCTTTCAACCATAGCATGAAAACTCTGAAAATGCTGGAATACCTGGTCTTTTGTTCTCAACAAAAATACTCACACCTTTCGTGAAGCATCATCAATAAAGGTAACAAAGTACCTATTTCCACCCAAAGACTCAACCTCAATGGGTCCACATACATCAGAATATACTCTCCCCAGTAGCTCTGATTTTCTTTTAGCTGAACTACTAAAAGAAACTCTATGTTGTTTCCCAAACAAACAATAATCACAAGGGCTTAAAACAGTACCTTTAGCAAAAGGAATGAGTGACCTTTTTACTAATAACTACAACCCTTTCTCACTCATGTGGGCAAGCCTCTTATGCCATAAGTTTGGTGAAGAGTCATCCTCAACTGCATTCAATTCACTAGAACACACTTTCACATGAGTCTTGTACAACGAACAATAAGCAACTCCTCTTGCAATCACCATAGAGCCCTTGATAAGCTTCCACTTTCCACTGCCAAAGTGATTCTCATAGCCTTCTATGTCCAAGGCCATGCCAGAAATCAAGTTGAGACACAAATCTAAAACGTGTCTAACATCCCTCAAGGTAACAGTGCAACCAACACCTGTCTGAATGCAAACATCACCAATTCCAATAATCTTGGACTGATCAGTATTTCCCATTTTCACGTACCCAAAGTCTTCAGCTTTGTAAGTTGTGAAAAATTCTCTCTTAGGTGTAGCATGATACGAGGCACCAGTATCAACCACCCAATCAACTTTCTGATCATCAACATGCAAGCATTCTTCTTCCCCAGATGAAAGAATAACAACATCTTCGGTAACTGTGGTTGCAGTGTTCTTCTCCTCAACCTTTCCTTGCTCACCATTTTTCTGCTTGTCTAACCAGATTCTGCAATTTCTCTTGTAATGACCTTCCTTATTACAATGGAAGCATCAATACGTTTCACCTTGTCTGATCTTTGACTTGCTCCTGTGATTTTTACTTTTGCTGCGACTTGTATCTCCTTTGTGAGATCCCCTAAAATTGCTCCTGCCCCTGTTCTCTGTGACAAGATCATTTGTCTCAAAATTTACGCCTTGCTCTTTTCGCCTTGTCTCCTCATTATGAAGACTGTCCTTGACCATCTGCATAGTCATTTTTTCTTCTGGAACTGAATTGCTTAAAGACACCACCAAAGTCTCCCAGCTGTTTGGCAACGAACTGAGAAGTAAAAGAGCCTGAATCTCATCATCAAGATTCAACTTCATGGTGGATAATTGGTTCACCAAACCTTGGAACTCACTCATATGCTCCAACACACTGCTCTCGTCCTTGTACTTTAGATTCACAATTTTCTGAATGGCAAAAGTTTTATTTTGTTCATTCTTTAACTCGTACATAGACTCTAGTGTTGTCCATAGAGTGTGAGCATCTGTCTCCTGCGAAACATGGTGGAACACACTTTGATCAATCCACTGTCGGATGTGACTAATTGTCTTCCTATTCATTTTATTCCAATCAGCCTTAGATTTATCTGTGGGCTTCTTTCCCTTGAGCTCCAACGGATCATACAAATCCTTGCAATAAAGGATATCCTCCATTCTGGGCTTGCAGATCGAAAAATTTGAAGATGCCAATTTACTCATGGCTCCAACGGATTCCTCCATAAAATTTATCAAAAACAACCGAGCAAATAACCTTAGCTCTGATACCAGTTGTTGGGAAAAAATCACCTCCCAAATACTGTTGTCTTTGATAAATTAGACAGATAAAATATCAGCACATGTCAAACAGATTAAATTTGTAGTTCCACCAAATTAATAACCATGCAGGAAATAATTAGTATAAAATATCCAACTGTGAGACACCAAGATTTTACGTGAAAATCCCTCTAAAACTAAGAGGTAAAAACTACGGGATAAACTCCGAATAATTCACTAGAATAATATGAGAAAATACAAAGATATCTTAATTTGAGTACAAACCCAAATTACTTCACCACAATAACTATGTGATGGAACCCAAATAAAATACTTTGTTATTTGAACTATCTTTCTTTCTCTATTTTCTAAAGCTTTACAAAAGTTTTTCTTTCTCTCCCTCCTCTTCTAACTCTCGGATGGAGTATGTAATTTTTGTTGGTGTGTCTTTCTTCTTCCACTTGTTGACTTTTTATAGCCGTATGGAAGGAGAAGAAGTAAATGAAGTTGGCAAAATTTTCAATGGGCGGGGAAGGTGGAATTTTCAATGGACGGGGCAATAAATGAGGTGAGGAATTTGTTGACCAACATAGTGAAGAACAAATTCGTTTTCTCAAGTGTGTTACAGTGTTCATCACCAATAATTGCTGGTCAACAAAAGCAAGTGTTGAAGCTTTATCATTTTTGATGAAAGAGGAATACTTCATTAGAAAGAAGTGAGAAACAAACAAGGAAATTATTTAAACTCCTAACGAGGGACAATTTACCAATCTTTATGGAGATTCAACATACACAATCCTCTGAAAGCCCAATAGAGGCCACACTCAGAGAGAAGCAAGGAAGAGACTACCATTAGTAAGGAGAGAAAGTAGAACTGTAAGATCCTTGCATTCCTCCCAATCTGAGTACGACATAACTAGGAATTAAGAAAAAAAATATTGAAATTAATGGGGACCACAAGTCAAGAGCAAATAAAATATTTTTTATACTACTATTTGATGTAATTTATCTATTTTATTTTTTAGTGGGAATTTAGGATATTAAGAAATATTATTACTTAGTTAGAATATCTTAGTTGTTTAATAATTTTATAGCTCCCCAAGTGATAGTAGTTTTTTGAGTATCTTAAATAGTGGTGCATTCCCCGCAAGATTATTAATTCTACAGACTAATGATTTTTGGTATTATGAGTTATTTTTCTCTCTTTTACCGTTCAGAAACCCTTGGGATAGTGGTGTGCGGAACATCACCCAAGTAAGAGATTCTTAGGGTAGTAAGGAGTGAAATCTCACCCAAGTCAATTTTCCCATTATTTCCAATTAATTTCCAGTAGTTGTTGATAGAAGTTAAAAGTGTAGAGAGAACGAATATTTCATGATTCTATTCTAACTGAATACTGTGCTTAATACAAGATTATATAGAAAGAGGAATAAAACCTATCAACCTAAATAGAAAAAGTACAGAAATATCCTTAGAAAATATACTAATTACTGATATCATTATCATCCCCCCTCAAGTTGTAACTCTGAAACAGATTACAGAGATGTAACTTGGAACTCAATCTTTGAATTTGATCGGAGGGAAGAGTTTTAGTAAGTAGGTCTGCAGGTTGTTGATCAGATGAGACATGAGCAGTGCAAATGATGTCTTTAAGTAGTTTTTCTCGAACAAGATGACAATCAATTTCACTGTGTTTGGTGCGCTCATGAAAGACATGATTGGAAGCAATATAGAGAGCTGACTGATTGTCACAGTATAGGGAAACTAGTGTAAGATTAGTGATTCCAAAATCCTGTAACAAAGCTAATAACCAAGAGATTTCACAACATGTATCTGCATAGCTCTATATTCTGCTTCAGCAGAAGAGCGAGAAACTGTAGACTGCTTTTTACTTTTCTAGGAAATGAGAGAATCTCCTAACATGGTGCAATATCCAGTTAAGGATTTCCTAGATGTTTTACACCCTCCCCAATCTGCATCACAGTAGGCAGACAGAGAAAAAGAGCTAACAGCATAGAGTAAAAGACCTTGGCCAGGGGACTATTTGAGATATCTAACTAATTTCAAAGCAGCCTGCATGTGAGAAGTGGTGGGAGTAGCTAAAAACTGAGACAAGATATGAACTGAATATGCTATATCAGGTCGAGTGACAGTAAAGTAAATTAACCTTCCTACCAGTCTTCTATAAGCACCAGCATTGGTTAAAAGAGGACCTTTAGCTGTGAGTAAATTGTGATGTTGTGCCATTGGTATTTTGGAAGGTTTAGCCCCAGTGAGACCAGTATCTTTAAGAATGTCAAGAGTATATTTCCTCTGATGAAGGTAAATACCTCTAGAGGACCTTTGTGACGCCCCCAAAATAGGTATACAACACCCATTCTGAGTCGCCAAATACATGGTATAAAAAGCAAACTACAACTTCAATAATACAATTGTCGTGCAAAATACGACAACACATACTGTGAGTTTAAATATAAATATTGTCTTCTAGACAATATCCACACTCAAATAAGTTCTCATTACAATTATTCAAACACTATTTTACAGAAATAGTGAGGACAGCTAAAATATCTTTCTAGAACCATCACTCCATACCCCGACTAGATCCTGCTATGTTCTCACCTCCTAAGAAGAAAAATGAAACAAAAAAGAAAAAGGGTGAGCTCAACTAGCTCAGTAAAGAATATTATGACTAAGATAATATACAATAAATTATCATTAGTATTCAACAGGGAAAAATCTGATAGAATATAATCGACAACAAGTTTTAGATCAACAATTGCAGCGGAAACAACAAACCATTAGAAGAGTCAAGTAGAGAAAGAATTCTACTATCTTCTAAGATTTAAAAGTCCATCATCAATATTTTATCCCTGTAACATCAATCAATATACATCTTGAATCAAATATTTATCTTTGCACTACAGGCCAAAGATATTCATTTGTAACACCAGTCGGTCATGTTCATCTCAACACCTGTTCATCTTTGCACTACAGGCCAAAGATATTCATCAGGTAATCATACATCTTTACACTACAGGCCAAAGATATTCAGTAATATCATCATTCAGGACTGAGGATGATAAAAAATATCTTAAAGAAAACGAATCCAGTGAGACAGAAGGACAAATAGTAGGGATTCGTATAACAGTTTATCCAAGATCAATAATACTTCATAATATTCAATTGTGAAGCAAAAACTAAAAATAAAGATCAAAACATAGATACAATCAAAGATAGTAACCATAATAGACATCTTGGATAAAAAAAAATTTTTATTTTTCGGTGAATAGTGCCGTATTCGTGAATAGTGTCGTATACGTGAATAGTGTCATATACGTGAATAGTAACCCCGACACAAAAAGTTCTAAATTTGATAAAAAGTTTATATCAATATTTCAGCATAATGATATTGAAGAAAATAATATCATTTAAAAAGAAAATAATATCCCTTACCTCAAAATAACGGTACTTCTGACTGAATATCGGATATGAGGTTGAATGAAACTTGTGCTGAATAGCAACTTTCAAAGTATCTAAATACTCACAAAATACACTCAATAATATAGAGAGAGAAAGAGAGAAAACTTATGAATTTTGGTGTGATTTTCAATTCTAACTTAGCCCACTATTTATAGGAAAATGTTAGCACGCCGAAACAGACTTAACCTGCAACCTGATGGCTTTACCTGCTACTATTCCCACCCACCACATTTGAATAAAAATCTCAGCACATTTACCAAGAGTGGGGCCCACTAATTCTAGAATTTTCTATCAACAATTTCTGAACCAGTCATCTCGTAAAATTCATAACAAATCATACGTTCATTTTTAATGGTTCAAAATTTGTGGACATATACTCAACTTATATATGTATAACATATTCAAATATTACCACGATCCAACGGTCGGATTAAAAATTATAACCCTCGTAAAATATCTCAAAAACCCTAATTTGATTTTCAATACCTCCGTTCCGACAAAAATACAGATAAAACACCTCAACATTAACTCCTTCATTTTTAACCACAAAAATATATCCCTCATTTATATCCACATAAAATAAATATTTTCTTATCATATGAATCAATAATTAATTATTCACAAATAATATTACAGAATCACATTTATGACAACCAGGCCGTTCTTAGGAAAGAGGGGGCTTTCCAATAAGGATTTCTCTTTACTAGCGCGTAATTAGATGACCAAACCTCTCCTTAGACAGAACTTTCTAGACATTGTCAATAATGCTATCTAATAATATTATTTAAATAATATGAATTATTGATCTGATAATGGAAAATACTGTGCAGTAATAATTATTAAAACAACAATAATATAAAATATCAACGCAGCAATTATTGAATCAATAAAATAAAATATTGAACAGTAACTACTGTAACAATTATTGAGTAGTGCCTTTCTTCGTAAGAATCAATAATTCAAAAATACTGTGCAATCCGTGTATTACTGTATTTTAACCACCGGGTATTCCAGCAGTGTTAACGGTAACAACTACTCCGTTATTTATAAAAACTCATTTTTTATCGTTATCTCCATCCAATCGTTTTCCGTTATGGGGCCCACAAATAACTGCGTCGTCGTACGAATATTCCTTGACAGAAAGAATATTTCACGATTGCACGAATATTCACCGACCAAAAATGAATATTTTATAACCACTTGCTTATTTGAAATATTTGCGCATGTTACCCATAACTAACCACATTAATCAAATCAACCCTTTCTATTTCAAAATAATAAATAGAGGAAATTTAATTTCATTTATTAATAAGTTGGGGTCTTACAACCGTGCTACTTCAATGCCCAGAAAGTACTTTAAAGATCCTAAATCTTTAAGTTTGAATTGAGTACTAAGGTAATCTTTGACTTGTTGGAGCAAGGGAGGACTAGAACTACTGATTAGGATATCATCCACATAAACAAGGACTGCCACAAAACCAGACGTGTGTTTAAGAGTAAATAATGAATGGTCACTATAAGATTGAGTGAAGCCAAACTGTAGAAGAATAGTGAAAAACTTTAGAAACCATTGTCGAGGAGCCTGTTTAAGGCCATAAAGAGATTTAATCAGCTTGCAGACTAAAGGAGCTGAGGATGAGTTGGTGACAGAAGTGTTTGAAAAACCAGGAGGTAATTGCATGTAAACTTCTTCATAAAGATCACCATGGAGGAATGCATTAGTGATATCTAATTGATCTAATGTCCATCCTTTAATAGCAGAGATAGCTATGAATGTTCTGACAGTGGTCATTTTGGCAACAAGGGCAAATGTGTCAAAATAGTCCAGGCCTTCAGTTTGAGTGAAACCTTTAGCAACTAAGCGAGCCTTAAACATGTCCACACTCCCATCAGGTTTATATTTAACTCTATAAATCCATTTACAACCTATCACTTTCTTTCCAGGAGGGAAAGGAACAAGTGTCCAAGTATTGTTGGTCTCTAAGGCTGTGATCTCAGCCACCATAGGCTCACACCAGTTAGGATCTTGAACAGCTAGAGAATAAGAAGTAGGCTCAGAGATAACAGCTGTAGCAGCTAAATATCTTACATAAGAAGGAGAAAAATGAGAATATGAGATATAGTTGGCAAGAGGATAGGAAGGAGCAGAGAGAGAAGTTGTACCTTAATCAACAGAAGAGGCTGGGATAGTGTTGGGAAGATTGGTTGGAAGCCATGCATAAGAGTGAAGTTTAACAGATAGATCTCTTTGTCTGTGAGGTCGTGAGAAGACAGTACCAGAAGGAGATTTAGAAGATGGTGCAACATCAGAAGGAAGAAACACTGCAGTTGCTGGACTAGGATCAATATCAAGAGAAGACAGAGTGGGAGTAGTATCTGAAGGTAAAGTGGTGTCATGATCTACACTGTCTGAATGAGCAGTGTTGAAGGAAGTTGATATAGGGAAAGGATCAGAATCAGGTGTAGGGGTTTGAGTAGAAAATAAGAGTTCAGGAGCAGTATGAGGAACTGTAGCAAAAGGAAATATATGTTCAAAAAATTTGACATCCCTGCTAATCAGACACTTTTTGTTTTGTAAATCATACAGTTTATACCCTTTCTTGGCATAAGGATATCCTAAAAAAACACATTTGACAGCTCGTTGACTAAATTTATCCCTGTTATGAGCCAAAGTGGATGCATAACACAAGCATCCAAAGACTTTTAAATGACTGTAGGAAGGAGGTTTGCCAAATAATAGTTCATAAGGAGTGAATCCTTTAAGAATTGAAGATGGAATTTTGTTAATGAGATAAGTAGCAGTTAATAGGCAGTCTCCCCAAAAAGATGTAGGAATGTGAGATTGAAATTTGAGAGCTCTTGCAATTTGTAGAAGATGTCTGTATTTTCTCTCCACAACTCCATTCTGTTGTGGAGTGTCAACACAGCTGGACTGATGCTCTATTCCTAGAGACTCAAAGAAGGGAGTAATATCTTTATTGAAAAATTCTGTCCCATTATCAGTTCTTACAACTTTCTCAAAACAAGTGAACTGAGTTTGAACATAAGTAAAGAAATTTTTGAACAATTGAAACACTTGCGACTTACTTTGAAACAAAAAAGTCCAAGTAGATCTAGAGTAGTCATCCACAAGTGTAAGAAAGTAATTACAGTGAACATGAGTTTTGGTCTTGTATGGACCCCATACATCACAATACACTAGCTGAAAAATAGCAATAGAAACTGAGGTACTTAATTGAAATGGAAATCTAGCTTGTTTAGCTAGAGGGAAAACATCACAATGTGAGGGGTTACAGTCAAGAGAAAGCTGTTTTAAAACCTTGTTAGGAACATGACCTAGTCTAGCATGCCATTGTATGGCAGTAGAAGCAGTAGCAGCATGAACAGGCTTATGACTAGAGTCAGGAACTGAGCCAGGTAAGGAAGTAATATCTGAAATGTTAAGTTTGTAAAGGCCTCCATCCAATCTACCAATCCCAATCTTCTTCTGCTGAGTAAGGTCCTGTAAGATGCATTGATGAGAAGAAAACAAGATTTGACAATGAGTATCATGTGCAAGTTTGCCAATGGACAAGAGATTGTAAGAGAACTCAGGAACACACAAAACATTGTCAAGAATGATATCTAGATGAAGCATAACAGTTCAAGTGTGTGTAATATTAGTTATGTTTCCATTTGGCAAGGGTATTTGAGATCTCATAGGTTTTGCAGATGTTAGTAAATTAGCAAAAGGAGTGATGTGATCTGTTGCTCCTGAGTCAAGGATCCATTATGAATGATTTGTAAAACTGTTAAGACAGGTGGTATGGTTGAAGCATACAGTGGAAATAGACTTACCAGCCACCTGTGAAGTAACTGAGTTAGTATGATGAGATGAAGACTGAGCTGAAGCTTGAGGTGCTAGTTTAAGATTGTTCTGAAGTAGCTGCAGCAGGTGTTGGCATTGAGCAGGAGTGAAGGGTAGGGTTTCAGACCCAGAATTATCAGTGCCAGTGTTGGTAGTATCAGTAGCAAAAACAGAATCAGTTGCACCGACATGAGCAGCAGTTTTTATTTGTGAGGAAACGCCTTTCTGAAGAGGCTTAGGTTGAGTACCATACAACCTATGCCATGGTGGATATCCATGTAAAAAGAAACATTTGTCCTTAGTATGTCCAGATTGATTGCAGTAATCACATTCTACTCCTGTGTCTAGTCCTTTGGATTTCTTAACCGATTTAGGCCCTCTTACAAATTTAGGAACCTGTTGCTTAACCATCATAGCAGATCTTTCATAATTTGTAAGAGACTGATTAGTGCAATCTCGTTGAGTTTCTTCCTGAAGCAAAAGTGAATATGCTTGATTTAAGGTTGGTAAAGGATGCATCATTAATAACTGACCTCTTATGGAGGTGTACTGATCATTAAGTCCCATCAGAAATTGGCTTAACTTCAGAGTGTTTTCATAGTCAGAAAGTTTCTTATCAGCACCACAAGTACAAACACAACATATGCATTTTGGTACATCAGCATAGGATTCTAATTCATCAATTAAACTACGGAACTTAGTAAAATAGGCTGAGATTGACAGAGTTTTTTGAGTTAATGAAGCCAGATCCTTACGTAGAGAAAATAATTTGGGAACATTACTTTGTGCGTAACGTATAGCTAGATCATCCCAAATGGCCTTAGCAGTGGGTAAATAAACTATACTATCTCGAATTTCAGAAGAGACAGAATTCAGTAACCAGGATATTACCATGTTGTTACATCTAGTCCAGTGAGGAAAATACGGGGATGTAGCAGGAGGAGCAGTCAAGGTACCATCCACCATTCCTAATTTCATTTTAGCAGACAAAGCTATCACCATGGATCGACGCCATTGATTGTAGTTTAGATCACTTAAGTTTTGATTGACAAGTAACAGTCCTGGATGGTCTGAGCTATTCAAGTAATAAGGATGGAAGGGATCAATTTGGATCATGGATGTAGATGAAGATTAACCAATTTGATTTGAACCAGCAACAACGGTAGAATATGAGTGAGCCATTATAGCTTAATCGAATAGCAGATTACAGAATGAAGATTGTTGATAGAGAATCAGAGAGATTAATTCTCAGAGAACGATGAAGATAAAGAAGCCATCGAATCATCAACATTGCTCTGATACCATGATAGAAGTTAAAAGTGTAGAGAGAACGAATATTTCATGATTCTATTCTAACCGAATACTGTGCTTAATACAAGATTATATAGAAAGAGGAATAAAACCTATCAACCTAAATAGAAAAAGTACAGAAATATCCTTAGAAAATATACTAATTACTGATATCATTATCAGTTGTTCATCTCCAAAAGTTGCCCTATCAAATGTAGAGCAATTGTTATGCTAGAGGTATTTCTTTTGGATCATTCACTACTGGAGCACGCACCGAAAAAGAGCACTAAGAAGGCATACCACACCTCTCCAAAGGCTAATAAATTGCATGAAAGAGAAACTAGAAGTAGAAACCAGTGAAACAGATACATTGTTACAAAAGTTGTAACTTGTAACAGGAACACCTTTTTTTCTTTCTTTTTTTTTCCAGTTGGGTTGGGGGTTTTCCACGGGGGTGGGGGTGGGGGTGGGGGGGTTGATCCTTGTGTATGCAACCTGCTAGGCGTGGAATCAGTTGTGATTTTGTGATCCCTCCGTGAAAGATCTAAAATGACGTCTAGAATGGGTCATCTAATCCAAAGAGAGATTCGGTTAATAGATAGAACAATTCTTAAAGTAACCCACAGTCTTAATCCTGCATAGAGCCATCTTTTAACTGGTGTGCAGAATAAGAACTATCTAAATAGCCTAGAAGAAAGCCCATCAGAATGACCAAAGAATGACCAAAGCACATATATGTTTAAGAAAGATTCCAAACCATAGTTGTTACGGCGCCTCGGAGAGGCACGGCAGTAACTGACCGCCATGACGCCTAGGCTATAAGGTGCCTGCCATGGCTATTATTTATTTTACTTTAAAAGTACATTGAAGAATGAAATTTTATATACATTAAAATTCAAACATATTTACTGAGTAACATTAAAAATGTAATTATATCAGGACCTATTTAAAAAACTTGTAACACGTGTTTTTTTTAAATAAAAAATTACAGAGACCTACTTGAAAGACAAATACACAATCAAACAGAATAAAATTTGTAAAGTACAAAACTTAAAGGTTGAACTTAATAGATTACCAAACTATGGGGGAGTTCAACGAAATTTTGCCTATATGATATCAATAGGAGTTTTATATTTCCTTTAATGAGGAAGCAGTCGGCAAAGACAAATAAGAAAAAACCTCGCGACTTCTTCTTTTGCTTAGATCTACTTAGATTTGTTTTGTTTTTCTTCTTCTTTCTTTGTTCTGATATTGTCAATGGCTTCTCGCAGCTTAGATATGCTTAGATCTGTTTTGTTATTCTTCTTCTTCTTTCATTGTTCTGATGTTTCCGGCTTTCTCTGATGCAACTAGGCGACCACTCGACTTGGAGTGGGAGCAACAGGACGCCTTGGCGACGCCGAACAACTATGGCCCAAACAAGGTTAGAAATGCAGGATTAATAAAGGCAAAGCATTCATGGAGACAGGTGCCTTTACAAGAAACTTAAACCCAAGCAACACTAGACAACAAAAGATGCAAAAGACTATACGAGCCGTAGGACATATCTTTATAATCTCACTACGTTCCTAACTTAAGTAATCTCTAAGTCATAACCTTTTCCTACCATATGAAAACCCTACCCCTATTTTCTATGGCCTTCAGCTTCAAAATTCTTAAAAACTAGACACATATATCTGTTTGGATAAAATAAGAATTTGGTAAAGACAGAGAACTAGAACCTCAAAAGAAACACATTAACTAATGCACACCCATAACAAGGCAAGGAAAATCACTTTTATCAAGAAACATAATGGAAAAAATTGATCCTGAAATAACTTGGCATAGATATTCGACAAATACTCCACAACACAGCAACCCTTGCCAGATATTTTGCCTTCTCTTATGAAAATGTTTCAATAATTACATCAGATTCACCATATAGTTTCTCCCATGATATTTAATTTTTATAAAACAAAAAATGATTAGTTAGGAAGGTAATAATATCAAGCTTCCATAGAATATAAAAGTCCACAAAGAGAATGAGGAGCAGACCTCACCGGCCAAAAACTCTAATAACAGTTGACTATGTACAGCCTCCACATCTTAATTAACAAGTTTATACTCGAGAGTCATGTACAGCCTCTAAATCTTTTTTTTCCTTTTTTGATAGGTAATTTTAGCCCCAGTTATGGGGATTGGAATAATTACTTTTTCAAGCCACGCATTCAAGCAACATTAGCCGAGTGATTTGACTTAACAATCCTATACAGTAAAAAAATTAAGGGGAAAAATGGGAAGCTGAAGGAAAAATTATCTAGCAACTCTAGTCTAACATTGCTCTCATAGTACTTTAGTTAATTCATGCACAAACGTTCTTGGGGAGTGAACTAGATAGATTAGTGTCAGTATGAACTACAAAAACAAAAAATCTTGGAGTGGCTATTGATCAACAAGATCTATTCAACTAAATTTAATTACCTGGGTAACAAAAAAGGCTAACTACCATCCACTCATCCATATTGAACTACACGTCTTTTTAAGGTAAAATCGACCAAGAACAGTATGCTAAAATAAAATTAAGATCATCATTCATTGAATTCAAGTCCATCTTTTATTACAATATCACCATCAACATCATCATCTTAATTATCATCTGCGTCATCATCATCATACATAAATATGAAAAGGACTTTGGAAATGAGAAAAAGCACTATTAAAAGGTTGTCTTACAATTTGGAGATCACTAGGGCACAAATGAAAAACCAATAGTGCTCCACAACTTGCATATATCTTCATATTCAACTGCAGGCAGAACCCTTCCATCATACACCCCCTTCTCAATCTGCACCTTAGCACAAAATTTATTTGTATCAACTGCCATGAACCTAGCATTTGATCCACGATACGCACCATTAACAATCCTCACAAGGCCCCCAATTTGGGGAATCACAGTCTCAAGCTCTTCCTGATCCACCCTCAACACATGCTTACTCTCAATCATCTCAATCTCCCCAACATACTTATCAACCACTTTACGAACAACTCCCTTCTGTTTATAGTAACCCTTCTCCGCTAAAGGTTTGCTCATAACCTTAACAACAATTCCCTCACATAACCAATAATCCTTCCTATTAATCCGCTCTTTCGCCTTTTCTTGCTCTCTCATCAATTCATCCAACGCTGACCTTCCACCAAACTTAAAATTATCATTCTTCTTTAATTTCTCTTGCTTATTATCAGTCTCAACTTCCTCAAACACCAATTTTGAACTCTCCCCTTTCTCTTTCACTACATTTTTTGCAGTCGAACCAATCTTAAGCTTAATTTTGTTATCATCACTCTCCGATCTTAGTAAAACTTTTGGTTGCTGCTCTGCTTCTGCGTCAACCCCATTTGGCATCAACTGTTCAGCTCGCTCAATTTGTTTCTTAATTTCCCTCTCTTGCTTCTCTTCATCCACCAAATCCGCTCTAATTCGCTTATTTTTCATCTTCTCCTTAAAAAGGGTCTCTGAATCTCGATCTATATATGTAATAAACCACCCTTTTGGGGTTTCTTCAACTTTACACTTTCCCGTTCTCCCCAAATACTTGACAAACTCAGTCAATGTGGCCCACTGAGTTGAATTCATATGAACATGGTGCCTGTCTGCAATATACTCGTTATAAACAACAGTAGCTGCAATTCGGCTGAACCTGTGACTCCTTTTCATATGGTCCAAAAATGTAGTTTCAAATTCCTCGGTGTATCCATCGACTATACGAGTAGGGTTTTGACCAAATAACTCCATCTGACGCTGATGGCTTTCGCTCATACAGTGGCATTTGAACCCATTCTCATCTCGGCATTGCTTCTGGCACATCTGGCAGTACCATCTCAGCTTTTGGAGACCTTTTGCTTTGATTCGGTTGGCAATTGCCTTCGGAGTCAGAAATTCGTTTTTCCCCATCTGAATTAATTCAACTTCAAATTCACGATTTTCTCAGTTCTAAACACTGATTCAAACCGATACCGAACCAATTTCACGTATAATCTGCCAAGATTTATACTTTTTAGTGTAATTTCTTTGATGAAAAAGTCAAAAAAATAAAAACCCAAAACGAATACCAATCAAATTTGTCCAAAGAAAACCAACGAATCAAGCAAATCTTAAGCTTGAAGAAACCCACTTACCGATAATAGACACCAGAGCCGCAGAACAACCGCCGACATTGGATATATGTCTAGACCTGGCAAATGGATGGGTGTGGGCGTGTCTGGGCGGGTTTATATGGGTTGGGCTTGAATGGCCTGAAATATAGCCCTGCTTCACAATCTCCGACGCTCGAACATTCAGAATTCTGGGCTGCTAAATTCTGGGCTGCTTTCTCCGAAGATGATGAGCAAGAGAGACGTCGACAATTTGGGGATTTTGGGTAGAGGGAGAGAGATGCGTTGCCCACTTGGCTTGGAGAAAAAAGGACAGATTTTTTATTTTTTTTCACAACGATCGAATTTTTCCGAGTAATTGTAGAAGGGCTAATTACATTTCTTTTATACAAAATATCGTTAAATTCATAATTCGGCTCTTAAAAAATTTAGACTTACAATTTATTACATAAGTATCTAATTTAATACAATTTAACTTCTAATTTCTGAATCCGGCCAAAACTGACCGAAATACCCGACCGCCCAACAATTCGATCGAGTTTTGTGTATTTAATATTACTAGCTGATAGCCCGTGCAATGCACAGGCTAGTTTGAAGAATAGATTGAACAATTTGTCAAATATGCGATGAGAATGCTATTTTTTTATATATAGACTTTTCAATAACTAAAGACATGAAGATCAACCCTCAATATCTTTTTGTATGTTAAAAATAGATCAATAATTAAAGGCTAAAACAATTAATATCAATAATTAAATCAAATGAAATAAAAACAGTAACTCAACACCCAAATTAAAAGTTATAGGTCGCAAGGCCCATCTCAAATTAGTCAAATTCCTAAAAAAATATGGCCTGCCATTATAGAAATCATATAGGTAAGTGTTCATAATTACTGCAACTCCTAATATCAATAAAAGTTGTCCACCAAAAATTGAATGAACGAGCCAAAAAAGCCCACTGCGCTAAGTTTCCATCTATATACAAAAAGTGACTTTTCAAAGCCCTCCATCACATCCGCATACTCAAATAAATATGCCAACCCAAGCTGCATCAGTTTTGCACCTTGAAAATTGTATTACTATCCTGACCAAAAAAATATAATAAAAATAAATACCTAACTCGTGTCTCTAATAAATTGCTCTCCAAAAGCAATGAATAAATAAAATCATTTTTGTTTTTTTCCATCTGACAAGATAGACAATTGGAGCAAGAATCCTTTTTAATACAGTGATGCTTTTAAGTTCCTAAAAAGTAGGTTGCAAATGTGCAGAAAATTAATATCCAAAAGTGATAAATTGCAGGTTCAAATAGAGTGGTGACCAAAATTTTTCCCAAACTTCCAATAAATCTTCAAAGTAAAAAAATATCGTAATTCGTAGCTTTGTTAGAGAAAATAATGCTTCCCTTGTGTGTGTAAATTGTGTGCTTGAAGCTAAACTGAAGTACTTAATCATTTATGTGATAGTGAGGTATGCAGAAAATGAATAAAAATATCATCTTTGCTTTGAAGTTTCTTCATAACTATCTTCCAGAAATTGCCAAAAAAAAGAGATAATGTTATGTCTTGTTAGAAAGGTGTGAGAGAGCCAAATTTGTAATTGGAGTTTAACGGTAATAAGGAAAATGAGTTATGAAATCTCCTTGATATTTAAAAAGAAAAGAAAGGTAAAGAGGAAGTAACAAATATTAATATATACAACATAGAGTTTCTTGGTGCTCTTGACAAAAGACTTCAATTTTCTAGAGTCTCTTGGTGATATTCAGGGTCTCTCCACGAAAAATCAAATCTTGCCACTGCCAAAATACGAACCCAAAAACCATTAAATGAGAAGAAAAAAAAGGTCCATATTTCATATCAAAAAGAAAAATAAAGAACTTTCTCCTTCCACTCCAACTCATTACCAATTCATCTAACTATATACAATTTAGAATACAATTTTAAACCATTTAATAGAGAATAAACATGATACCTAACATTCCAGCTTTGAGGCAACCAGATATAACATCAACATATCGAGACTTGAGGCCCAAGGACCCGACAATCTTTGTCATGACAGAAAAGAAACTTTGTACATATACATCGACATATCAATAATTTCTCAAATCAATCTCAAAATCATAAAGATACATATGAATAAATTCGTTTATATGCAAATTATAGATCCAAGTTAATTTTTTTAAAAGAAGTGAGAAATAAACAAAAACACTCACAGATTTTGAAGTCTCTAATTAAGAGATTTAAGGTTAAGAGTTTCAAAAGTAATAATAAATATGCCAAAAGCAATGAATATTAAAAAAAACACAGGTAAATCATTCATTAAGAGAGCCAAAAAGGGGACGAACCCAATTACACGCGCACTATATAGAGCATAGAAGAACAAAAGGCAATCATGTGCCAGAAAGCTAAAGGCCTCGCTCTATACATAGAGCATGACAAAAGATAACTATTATTGGCAGAAAAACAAAGTAAAGAAATAAGAATGTACGCCCAAAATCAAATTAATCATAACTGATCAAGCGTCAACTTATTTGTTACAACATGTACACATGCACCACCAAGAAATGATTGCCAAAAGCTGTTTCTATGAAAAATGTTTTGTATGTTGAGTATATACCTGAATGTGAGATCCATTAAAACGTACAATTACACATGCCAACACAATACAAACCTCCTCGGATGAAGTATCTTCTTTTAGATCTCTCTAAGTTCCACGAACTCTTAACTTAAGAATTCATTCAGGATAAACAATCTGCAAGAACACAAACTGACTACTAAGTTCCATTCAAATTGTAACTTATCATAACAAAGAAATTCAACCATACTATTAGGAAAGTCTTTATCAAATAAAAGAATTTGAATAGCACTTACCTACACACTTGCACTTTAATTGAGAGCTAAAATAGAAATTGACGAATTTCTTCTTCTGACCCACCAAGGTCAATGCTTTTATTCATTTCATACTAGGTGAAAAAGCCATAATGAGAATCAAGTGTAGCTCCACTTCAAGAAAGAAAATTGTACAGAAACTAAATCAGCACAAAGTAGAGAGAGGATTAAGAAAGCCAATACTCCATCATTGAGCTATGTTGCCCATTTTATGTTCATATATATATATATATATATATTATTGTTGCTCAAATTTTATAGTTGTGAACATATATTTATTACCTTTAGATATAGTCATATAAAGAATATAGAGTTTTATTAACTTGTCAAGCATTGTTTCCAGGCCGATGTCATCTAGAACATCACCATATTTAGTCATTGTATTTGGTTTCATCATTCTGAATTTTGACTTGAGGACCCACTTTTCAAAATTTTCTACCTAAGCAATCAAAACTCGCTAAGAAAACACAGAAGCCAAACTAAGAGGAAAATTGAAATATCATGCCAGAAGACAGAGCAAGGCTAAAATGATAGCTCAGCTATCAGCATCTCACTAAAACTTGACTGCAACATTTTAAATGTTATAAGTCCAGGAGAAGGTTGAGATATTATATTTGTAAAACTATCCTCCTTGTTCTCATTGATTTCGTTCAAAAAAGAGGGGACAAAGAAGTTCTCATGCACATTATATAGCTCCAAGTGAAGAGGCTAAAAAAGAAAAAAGAGGAAGCATATTAGTATTGTACTACTGTACATAACTCCTCTACAAAATGTGAGTATGAATTATACCTTGTCGTGGATCTTAACCAACTGCCTATAAAGTCTCTGTCTTCTTATCTGTCCTGTCAAAAAGAACGTAGTAGACATGTCTCAAATTTTGTTTGGCCACACGATGCATAGTATAACAAAGTCTCAAAGAATAATAGGGTATGTGAGAGAGAGAATGGAAGGAGGATACTGAAAATATTATTATGCATTTATATTTATAAAATTAAATTAAACAGACCATAAATTACACTCACTAATACGTTGATGTGAGTTTAGATATCTAGATTACCAAATAAAACCAAGCTGATGTCAGTAGTGATAAACCAACACTAATACAACTTAATAATGTTACATAAAGAACATGATCCAAAAGTAATTTTCTACTTTGAATGAAACTACCTTGGTCTCTCCATCTACAATGTTGCATACAGTAGCACCAAACTCCTTATCTATTCTTTCGAATGTGACGACATTTGTATCCTCAACCGTGTCATGTAATAAACCAGCTGCAATTGACTCCCAATCCAATTCCTAGAAGGTAGTTAAAAGTCAGTTAAAGTTTGACAAATGAAGCAATGAAGGTATTGAAAAAGTATTTGTACAACTTCAACCGGGTGAACGATGAAGGGCTCTCCACTACGTCTTTTTTGGCCATTATATATATGCCTCGAAAGCTATCTATAACCATGAATTATTAAAACGTAAAATAGAATAAAATAAAAATTAATGGTTGTTGCCTATAACCATTAAAAATATAAATTAGTATTAAAAAGCATATAACATTAAGATTATAGAAGATATGAATAAGGAAATGAACAATCTAAGAAGTTGAGGAAATTAAACATTAAATGGTGCAGCTAAACAAAACAGAGACTTACGTTCAAAGCATTACGAACTAATTCCAACTTCTCTAGTGGAAGATACGAAATAGTAGGCTTAAGATCCTGAGTTGTGTACAAAAACTATAGAAAGTTAATTTTTCAAGCAAAATGCAGAGATACAGAATGATTTAACTCTTTTTAAATCTCTAGTATATATTTTGAACATTTCTGGTGGTCATTTTAGATTTCTTATTCAAATTTGAAATTTATAATGTCATGTAGAAACTCTTGTTGAAGTTCTTTACAGTATCAATGAGCAGCTCCAAATAGAGGATATTGATGTCCCACTTACAAATGTCTGGCGGGTAAAGAAGGTTGCTTTGGTGGTCATCACCAGCGATTGCAGTTTCTGTGGCGGTTTCAACAATGCAATCATCAAAAAAGCTGAAGCCCGGATCAAAGAATTGAAGGCTCTTGGCCTAGATTACACTGTAATTAGTGTTGGTAAAAAGGGTAACACGTATTTTCAACGTAGGCCTTATATACTACTACCTCCATCTCATAATAACCGTCGTTTTAGAAAGAAATTTTTTTCTTAATTTATTTGTCGTTTACAACTTTCTAGGAGAATAAATTATTTACTTTCCTATATCACCCCTACCTTCTCTCATTGTCCCAATAAATTTTTTCCTTGTATTAATAGTTTTCAACTTCCCAAAAGGGATAGTGATGAAATTTCACACCAATTTTAATTAATAAATGATAGCACTAAATGACTTACTAAATGACTTTTTTAATCTATGTGTATCCAGCTAAAGCAACAATTATTATGGGACGGAGGAAGTAGTAGATAAATTTCTTGAAGGGGGTAATCTCCCAACTGCAAAAGAAGTTCAGGCAATAGCAGATGATGTTTTTTGTCTTTTCCCGTTATTCATACCTTGCTTCTGCAATCACCTAAGGGAGAGATTTGTGATATAAATGGGACAAAATATAATCAAAACAAAGAGCAATAGAAGGGAGATATACTATATCCAGTACCATAAAGGTTCTAGAAGGGAGGAAGATTCAAAGAGAAAAAACTTTTTGATAAAAAAATTACCTGGAATCGATTGATGCATAAATGACTTAAAGCGAATCACCGGATCCTTTTGTTGGGTTTCTTTAAAGCTGAAATTGAGAGAAGAAGAACAAATTGGACCCGTCTTTTAGAGGATTTTGATGTAGAACGATGGTTGAATTACTCAATTGGCGTGAGCTATTATTGCCCCTAATTAGAGGAGAGATTATCAAGCGATTTTTCTACAATTGAAGCTCGAGATTCGAAAGAGAGAGATGAGGGTAATTGGAATACAAATTTTTTGCATCTAATTTCGGAAAGACAGAAACGTTAAAGCCATTGGAAAGAATCGCAAAAGTCAGGCGTGGGAAATTGAAAGGAGCGAGAGGAGGGAACATGTATATGGAAGTGAAATAGGAGTGAGGGTGGTGAGGAAGAGAAAGAGGAAAAGGAAGAGGAAGGGGAAGAATTGGGAAATCTGAATAGAGAACGGTTTTGTCGACAAGGCTCGATTCAATTTAGCGAGGGAGTTGACTCACCCAATTATGTAATTTTAAAGGATCGGTCGTGGTGCCTTTATATATTGATATATTGATTTAATCGTATAAATATACGATTTGATTTATTACCATATTCATAATTCGGCCCCCCCAAAAAAAAATTATAAATATAATAATTATTAGCCCTTTAAAATAAGTAACTAATACCGTAAAAATACAATTTAAAATTATAAATAAAATTATAAAAATTATAAAAATATAATTTGTAAAATTTAAGTTGTGATATAATTTATTAAATTTAAGGCGTAAAATTTATAATTTATGATATAATTTATAATTTGCAAGATTTAAGTTGTAAAATTTATACATACAATTTTTAAAATTTAGAATGTAAAATTTATAATTTTTGATATAATTTATAATTTTCAAAATTTAAGTTGTAAAATTTATACATGCAATTTGTTAAATTTAAGATGTAAAATTTATAATGTACAATTTGGAAGATTTAAGTTGTACAATTTGTTAAAATTTCCAAATTTAAAGGAACAAAATAATTTGAAGCATTAGGGAAGAGGGAGAGAGAGTAAATGAGTCATTTTTTCTTTTTTCTTTTTCAATTTATAAAATTAAAAATATCAATATTTATAAATAAAATTATAAAATTTAATAATACAATTTGTAAAATTTAAGTTGTGAAATAATTTGTAAAATTTATACATACAATTTGTTAAAATTTCCAAATTTGAATGAACAAAATAATTTGAAGGATTAGGGAAGAGGGAGAGAGTGTGACGCCCCCAAATCCAGGTACTCTAAACTCAGATTCAATGCTCACGATCCATCATCACCATAAGCATTCTATAAACTATTACGGAATAATAAACAGACATTGTTCATTATAATAAAGTTTCATAACATAATCCCAAGGTCTTTGTTACCTTAACTTAAACACGCCTTTAATATTACAAAAGGTTTACATAAATAATACCATCAGATAATATAATAATTAACATTCGTCTTAAACTATTCTTGGATCTTACCCTTGCTGTGACGCCCTCAAAATAGATATACAACACCCATTCTGAGTCGCCAAAATACATGGTACAGAAACAACTACATCTTTACTATTACAACATAAGAACTGTGAGTTTAAATACAAATATTGTCATCTAGACAATATCCACACTCAAATAATTATTTCACAAAAATGGTGAGAACTACTAAAATAACTTCTAGAACCATCATTCCTTACCCCGACTAGTACTCGCTACATTTTCGCCTCCTCAGAAAAATGAAACAAAAAGGAAAAGGGTGAGCTCAACTAGCCCAGTAAAGAACATTATATCTAAGATAATACAGAACAAATTATTGTTAGTCTTCAACAGGGAAAAAAATCTAATAGAATACAATAGACAACAAGTTTTAAATCAATATTCGCAGCGAAAAATAATAATTCATAGAAAAGTTACGTAGAGAATGAAATCTACTATTATCTATTAATTTAAAAGTCCATCATCAATATTTTATCCCTGTAACATCAATCAATATTTATCTTTGCACTACAAGCCAAAGATATTCATCAGTTGGTCATGTTCATCTCAACACCTGTTCATCTTTGCACTACGGGCCAAAGATATTCATCAGAAATCATTCATCTTTGCACTACAGGCCAAATATATTCATCAGAAATCATTCATCTTTGCACTACAAGCCAAAGATATTCAGTTATATCATCATTTAGGACTGAGGATGATGAAAAATATTTTAAAAGAAACGAATCCAGTGAAGCAAAATAACAAATATTAAGGATTCATATTTCGATTTATCTATGTGCAAAAATACTTTATAAATAATCATAGTGAAGTAAAATTCAAGAATGATCAAAACATGGATACAATCAAAGCTCGTATCCAGAATAGATATTTTGGACGAAAAGAAGAAAATTTCATTTTTCGGTGAATAGTAACTCGTGAATAGTAACTCATGAATAGTAATCCCGACATGAAAAGTTCTAAATTTGATAAAAATTTCTAATCAATATTTCGGCATAATGATATTGAAGAAATAATATCATTTTTGAATAAAATAACATTCCTTACCTTAAAATAACGGTACTTTTGATCGGAACATCGGATAGAAAGTCGAAGAAAACTTGTACCGAAGAGCAACTCTCAAAGTATATAAATAGTCACTAAAATACGCTCGACAATATAGAGAGAAAGAAAACTTGTTTCTGGTGTGATTTTCAATTCTAACCTAAGCGTCTATTTATAGGAAAATGCTAGAACGCCATAGGAGACTAAATAATAAATTAATATTATTTTAAACAACCATTCTACGTATGCTAATCAAGACTCAAGACCAGCCCCTCAATGCTGAAAATTTCAGCAGCCCATGTGTTGTCAAACAAGAGTGGGTCCCACCCATAATTTAATAAAAATTATTTTATTTTTCGAAACTTCAACAATTCATAAAAAATAAACCGTTTATCAGAAAAATACGAATTTTATGTCCATTCTGCCTGAAATCGAATTCTCTACAACTTTGTAGCTTTGAGTTTTTTCAAATTCCAAACATAAAATATCCGAAATCTATAAACGGATGATTTTTAATACCTCTACACCGATAAAATACTAATAAAACACTTTAGCATTAATTCCTTCATTTTTATCCACATAAAAAATAAATATATTCATCATTTATATCCACATAAAATAAATATTTTCTTATCATATGAATCAATAATTAATTATTCACAAATAATATTACAGAATCACATTTATGACAACCAGGCCGTTCTCAGGAAAGAGGGGGCTTTCCAATAAGAATTTTTCCTTACTGGCGCGTAATTAGGTGACCAAACCTCTCCTTGACAGAACTTTCTAGACATTGCGAATAATGTTATCTAATAATATTATTCTAAATAATATGAATTATTGATCTGATAATGGAGATGCTGTGCAGTGACAATTATTGAGCAACAAAAATATAAAATATCAACGCAGCAATTATTGAAGCAATAAAATAAAATATTGAACAGTAATTACTGTAACAATTATTGAGCAGTGTCTTCTTACGTAAGAATCAATAATTGGTGTAATACAGTGTGCTACTGTGCAACAACGCGTATTACTGTGTTTTAACTACCGGGGATTTCAACAGTATTAACGGTAACAACTACCCTGTTATTTATAAATAACTTATACTTGTCGTTTTCTTCATTCAATCGCTTTCTGTTATGGGGCCCACAAAAGACTGCGCCGTCGTACGAATATTCCTCGACAGGAAGAATATTTCACGGCCAAATGAATATTTCCCGACAACAATGAATATTTTATAACCACCTGCTTATTTGAAATATTTGCGCATTTTACCCATAACTAACCTCATTAATCAATTTAACCCTTACTATTTCAAAATAATAAATAGAGGAAATTTAAATTTCATTTATTAATAATTTGGGGTCTTACAACCTCCTCTCCTTATGAAATTTCGTCCTCGAAATTGACGTACGTACCTGGTATTTCGAAAAGATGAGGATACCTCGCTTTCATTTCCGTTTCCAACTCCCAGGTCATTTCCTCAATAGCATGATTTCTCCACAAAACTTTAACTTGTGGTATGACCTTCGTGCGTAGGACATGCTCCTTTCTATCCAAGATCTTGACAGGTACCTCTTCGTACGTTAAGTCTTCAGCTATCTCGTCCGGTTCTAACTCAATAATGTGGTTTGGGTCTTTCACATATTTACGTAACATAGATATATGAAAAACATTATGAACACGAGACATACTTGGAGGTAACACGAGTCTATAGGCCACATTTCCTACTAGGTCAAGAATCTGAAATGGACCAATAAATCGTGGATTGAGCTTTTCTCTCTTCCCAAATCTTGTAACTCCTTTCCATGGAGCCACACGCAACAATACATGATCCCCAATGTCAAATTCCACGTCCTTTCGATGAAGATCCGCATAACTCTTTTGTCGATCCTGTGCCGTTTGTATACGTTGTCGAATCGTTTGGATCTTCTCTGTAGTCATTCGTACCAACTCTGGTCCTAACAACGTCGCTTCTCCCACCTCATCCCAACATACTGGAGAGCGACACTTTCGTCCATATAATGCTTCAAATGGAGCCACACCTATACTTGCCTGATAACTGTTATTGTAGGAGAATTCCACCAATGGTAGGTACTTATCCCAACTCCCTTCGAAATTTAGGACACAAAGTCTTAATAGATCTTCAAGAGTTTGAATAGTCCTCTCTGATTGTCCATCTGTTTGAGGATGGTATGCCGAACTAAATCGTAAATCTGTGCTCACAGCTTTTTGCAAGCTAACCCAAAATCTTGAAGTGAATCTTGGGTCATGATCCGAAACTATGGATACTGGCATGCCATGCAGTCTCACAATCTCATCTACGTATATACGAGCAAGACGTTCAAGGGAATAAGTCTCCCGTATCGACAAGAAATGAGCAGACTTGGTTAATCTATCAACAATAACCCAATTATCATTTATGCCTTGAGAAACCGTGGGAAGACCCGTAACAAAATTCATGGTAATGTGTTCCCACTTCCATTTCGGAATCTCAAGTGGTTGCAATGGACCCTTTGGCACTTGATGTTCTGCCTTTACACGTTGACAATCTCTCTCTTCATATTATTCCACCAAAATATATGTCGAAGATCACGATACATTTTGGTACTTCCAGGATGGATTGCAAATGGTGTATTGTGTGCTTCCATCATGATCTTGTACTTCAAATCAGAATCGTTAGGAACACAAAGTCTGGAATGGACTCGAAGTATTCCTTCTTCATCGATTCTTGCTTCTGAAATAGTACCTTCTTGCACTTTCTTCTTCATACGCATCAGCTTCGGGTCTGTGGTTTGAGCACCTTTAACTTTATCTATTAAAGTTGGTTCTATGCGTATACTTGACATCATCGCACTTGTTCCTGCATATGATCTTCTACTCAACGCGTCTGCTACCACGTTTGCTTTTCCAGGATGGAATTGAATAGTGTGGTCGTAATCTTTCAACAGCTCGAGCCAATGTCGTTGCAGCATGTTGAGTTCTTTTTGAGTGAAGAAATATTTGAGGCTTTTATGGTCTGAATAAATCTCCACTTTCTCCCCATATAGATAGTGCCTCCAGATCTTTAGCGCGAAAATGACTGCTGCCAACTCTAGATCATGAGTAGGATAATTTCTCTCATATTCTTTAAGTTCTCGCGAGGCATAGGCTATAACTTTCTCACGTTGCATGAGAACACATCCTAGCCCTTTGCTTGAAGCATCGTTGCAGATAACAAATCCATCCGAACCAAATGGTATGGTCAAAACAGGTGCCGAAATGAGTCTCCTCTTAAGCTCTTGAAAACTCTTCTCGTATTCCTCGCTTCATACGAATTTGATATCTTTCCGAGTCAGCTGAGTTAACGGGGTAGCGATTCGAGAAAACCCTTCCACGAATCTCCGATAATAACCAGCTAAGCCCAGAAAGCTACGTACTTCGATCACCATCTTTGGTTGCTCCCAACTTTATATTACTTCAATCTTCGCCGGGTCAACATATACTCCATGTTTTGACACCACGTGCCCTAAGAATGCTACTTCCTCAAGCCAGAACTCGCATTTCTTCAACTTAGCATATAACTTATTTTCACGCAACCTTTGGAGTACCAGCTTCAAATGGTGCTCATGATCTTCACGGCTTTTGGAATATATGAGGATGTCATCAATAAAGACAACAACGAACTGATCCAAATAATCCTTGAATACTCGGTTCATCATATCCATGAAAGCCGCAGGAGCATTAGTCAATCCAAAAGACATGACTAGGAATTCATAATGCCCGTACCGAGTTCTGAAGGCAGTCTTGGGAATATCCTCAGTTTTAACCTTCAGTTGATGATATCCAGAACGAAGATCGATCTTTGAAAAGAATTGTGCTCGTTGTAACTGGTCAAACAGGTTATCAATACGAGGTAGCGGATACCTATTCTTGATAGTGACATGGTTTAATTCCCGGTAATCAATACAAAGTCGCATACTCCCGTCTTTCTTCTTTACGAATAAAACAGGAGCACCCCAAGGAGATGTACTAGGACGAATGAAACCGATGTCTAATAACTCCTGTAGTTGGACTTTTAACTCCTGAAGTTCAATAGGAGCCATTCGATATGGGGTTTTAGAAATGGGCTTTGTACCCGGTTCAAGGTTAATAAAGAATTCAACATCACGTTCTAGGGGTAGACTGGGAAGCTCTTCAGGAAATATGTGACGCCCCCAGAATAGGTATACAACACCCATTCTGAGTCGCCAAATACATGGTACAGAAAGCAAACTACAACTTCAATAATACAATTGTCGTGCAAAATACGACAACACATACTGTGAGTTTAAATACAAATATTGTCTTCTAGACAATATCCACACTCAAATAAATCCTCATTACAATTATTCAAACACTATTTTACAGAAATAGTGAGGACTGCTAATACATCTTTCTAGAACCATCACTCCATACCCCGACTAGATCCTGCTATGTTCTCACCTCCTGAGAAGAAAAATGGAACAAAAAGGAAAAGGGTGAGCTCAACTAGCCCAGTAAAGAATATTATGACTAAGATAATATACAACAAATTATCGTTAGTCTTCAACAGGGAAAAATCTGATAAAATATAATCGACAACAAGTTTTAGATCAACAACTGCAGCGGAAACAACAAACCATTAGAAGAGTCAAGTAGAGAAAGAATTCTACTATCTTCTAAGATTTAAAAGTCCATCATCAATATTTTATCCCTGTAACATCAATTAATAATCATCTTTAACCAAATATTCATCTTTGCACTACAGGCCAAAGATATTCATTTGTATCATCAGTCGGTCATGTTCATCTCAACACCTGTTCATCTTTGCACTACAGGCCAAAGATATTCATCAAGTAATTATACATCTTTGCACTACAGGCCAAAGATATTCAGTAATATCATCATTTAGGACTGAGGATGATGAAAAATATCTTAAAGAGAACGAATCCAATGAGACAGAAGGACAAATAGTAGGGATTCGTATAACAGTTTATCCAAGATCAATAATACTTCATAATAATCAATTGTGAAGCAGAATTCAAAAATAAAGATCAAAACATGGATACAATCAAAGATAGTAACCATAATAGACATCTTGGACAAAAAGGAAAAATTTTATTTTTCGGTGAATAGTGCCGTATTCGTGAATAGTGCCGTATACGTGAATAGTGCCGTATACGTGAATAGTAACCCCGACACAAAAAGTTCCAAATTTGATAAAAACTCATATCAATATTTCAGCATAATGATATTGAAGAAAATAATATCATTTAAGAAGAAAATAATATCCCTTACCTCAAAATATCAGTACTTCTGGTCGGAATACCGGTATAAGGCTGAAAGAAACTTGCTCTGATGAATAGAAACTCTCAAAGTATCTAAATACTCACAAAATACACTCAATAATCTAGAGAGAGAAAGAGAGAAAACTTGTTTCTGGTGTAATTTTCAATTCTAACTTAGCCCTCTATTTATAGGAAAATTTTGGTAGGTTTGACCTGCAACCTGATGGCTTTACCTGCTACTATTCCCACCTACCACATTTGAAATATAATTCAGCACATTTCTTCACCAACCACAAGTGGGGCCCACCAATTCTAGAATTTTCCATCAAAATGATAAACTCCGAAAATTCAACAATTTCTGAACCAGTCATCTTGTAAAATTCATAATAAATCATACGTTCATTTTTAACGGTTCAAAATTTGTGGACATATACTCAACTTATATATGTATAACATATCCAAAAATTACCACGATCCAACGGTCGGATTAAAAATTATAACCCCCGCAAAATATCTCAAAAACCCTGATTTTTAATACCTCCATTCCGACAAAAATACTGGATAAAAACCTCAACATTAACTCCTTCATTTTTAACCACAAAAATATATCCCTCATTTATATCCACATAAAATAAATATTTCCTTATCATATGAATCAATAATTAATTATTCACAAATAATATTACAGAATCACATTTATGACAACCAGGCCGTTCCCAGGAAAGAGGGGGCTTTCCAATAAGGATTTCTCCTTACTGGCGCGCAATTAGATGACCAAACCTCTCCTTAGACAGAACTTTCTAGACATTGCCAATAATGTTATCTAATAATATTATTCAAATAATATGAATTATTGATCTGATAATGGAAAATACTGTGCAGCAACAATTATTGAAACAACAATAATATAAAATATCAACGCAGCAATTATTGAATCAATAAAATAAAATATTGAACAATAACTACTGTAACAATTATTGAGTAGTGCCTTCTTACGTACGAATCAATAATTCAATATACTGTGCAATCCGTGTGCTACTATGCAACCACGTTATTACTGTATTTTAACCACCGGGTATTCCAACAGTATTAACGGTAACAACTACGCCGTTATTAATAAACAACTTATACTTGTCGTTTTCTTCATCCAATCGCTTTCCGTTATGGGGCCCACACAAGGCTGCGTCGTCGTACGAATATTCCCCGACAGCAAGAATATTCCACGACCAACCGAATATTCACCGACCAAAAATAAATATTTTATAACCACTTGCTTATTTTGCAAAATTTGCACATTTCACCCATAACCAAAGTATTATATCAAATTAACCCCTTATTATTCACAATAATATTTAGAGAAAATTTGATTTTATTCATTAATAAGTTGGGGTCTTACAACCTCCCCTCCTTATGAAATTTCGTCCTCGAAATTGACGTACGTACCTGATGTTTCAAAAAGGTGAGGATACCTCGCTTTCATTTCTGATTCCAACTCCCAGGTCATTTCTTCAATAGCATGGTTTCTCCACAAAACCTTAACTTGTGGTATAACCTTCGTGCGTAGGACATGCTCTTTCCTATCCAAGATCTTAACAGGTACCTCCTCGTACGTTAAATCTTCAGCTATCTCGTCTGGTTCTAACTCAATAATGTGGTTCGGGTCTTTAACATATTTACGAAGCATAGATATGTGAAAAACATTATGAACACGAGACATGCTTGGAGGTAATGCGAGTCTATATGCCACATTTCCTATTCGCTCAAGAATCTCAAATGGACCAACAAATCTTGGATTGAGC
Source organism: Panax notoginseng (assembly GCA_016801055.1). Classification (NCBI taxonomy): domain Eukaryota; kingdom Viridiplantae; phylum Streptophyta; class Magnoliopsida; order Apiales; family Araliaceae; genus Panax; species Panax notoginseng. Next base: position 32,696,635 of record CM029017.1, read on the forward strand.
TTTCCTCTCTTCCCAAATCTTGTAACTCCCTTCCATGGTGCAACACGTAACAATACATGATCCCCAATATTAAATTCCACGTCCTTCCGATGAAGATCCGCATAACTCTTTTGTCGATCCTGTGCCGTTTGTATACGTTGTCGAATCGTTTGGATCTTCTCTGTAGTAATGCGTACCAATTCTGGTCCCAACAATGTTGCTTCACCCACCTCGTCCCAGCATACTGGAGAACGACATTTTCTTCCATACAACGCCTCAAATGGAGCCATACCTATGCTCGCCTGATAACTGTTGTTGTAGGAGAATTCCACCAATGGTAGGTACTTATCCCAACTCCCTTTGAGATCTAAGACACAAAGTCTTAATAGATCTTCAAGAGTTTGAATAGTCCTCTCTGATTGTCCGTCCGTTTGAGGATGGTATGCTGAACTGAATCGTAAATCCGTGCCCATAGCTTTCTGCAAGCTAACCCAAAATCGTGAAGTGAATCTTGGGTCACGATCCGAAACTATGGATACTGGCATGCCATGCAATCTCACAATCTCGTTCACGTACATACTAGCAAGACGTTCAAGGGAATAAGTCTCACGTATCGGCAAGAAATGAGCGGACTTGGTTAATCTATCAACAATAACCCAAATCGCATCTATGCCTTGAGAAACCTTGGGAAGACCTGTAACAAAATCCATAGTAATGTGTTCCCACTTCCATTTCGGGATCTCAAGTGGTTGCAATGGACCCTTTGGCACTTGATGCTCCGCTTTTACACGTTGACAAGTTAAACACCTCGAGATAAACTCCGCGATCTCTCTTTTCATATTGCTCCACCAAAATGTATGTCGAAGATCGTGATACATTTTGGTACTCCCAGGATGGATTGCAAACGGTGTGTTGTGTGCCTCCATCATTATTCTATGCTTCAAGTCAAAATCGTTAGGAACACAAAGTCTGGAGTTGACTCGAAGTATTCCTTCTTCATCGATTCTTGCTTCTGGAATAGCACCTTCTTGCACTTTCTTCTTCATACGCATCAGCTCTATATCCGTAGCTTGAGCAGCTTTAACTTTATCGATTAAAGTCGGTTCTACTCGTATATTTGATATCATCATGTGGGTACTTGGAGCCTTCATCTCTATCTCCATCCTTTGCAAGTCATACAAAATGGGCCTTTGTGTTAAAAACATTGCACTCGTACCCGCATATGATCTTCTACTCAATGCGTCAGCTACTACGTTTGCTTTTCCAGGATGGTATTGGATGGTATGATCGTAATCTTTCAACAGCTCAAGCCAACGTCGTTGCCGCATGTTGAGTTCCTTTTGGGTGAAGAAATATTTGAGGCTTTTATGATCTGTATAGATCTCCACTTTCTCCCCATACAGGTAGTGTCTCCAGATCTTCAACGCAAAAACGACTGCTGCCAACTCCAAATCATGAGTAGGATAATTCCTCTCATATTCTTTGAGTTGTCGTGAGGCATAGGCTATGACTTTCCCATGTTGCATGAGAACACATCCTAACCCTTTGCCTGAAGCATCGCTGTAGATAACAAATCCATCCGAACCAGATGGTATTGTCAAAACAGGTGCCGAAATGAGTCTCCTCTTGAGTTCTTGGAAACTCTTCTCGCATTCCTCACTCCATACGAATTTTGTATCTTTCCGAGTCAGCTGAGTTAACGGAGTAGCGATTCGAGAAAATCCTTCCACAAATCTCCGATAATAACCAGCTAAGCCCAGAAAGCTACGTACTTCGGTTACCGACTTCGGTTGCTCCCAACTTTGTATGGCTTCAATCTTCGCCGGGTCGACAGATACTCCATGTTTTGACACCACGTGCCCAAGGAATGCTACTTCCTCAAGCCAGAACTCGCATTTCTTCAGTTTGGCATATAGCTTGTTTTCACGAAGCCTTTGCAGTACCAGCTTCAAATGGCGCTCATGATCTTCACGGCTTTTGGAATAGATGAGGATGTCATCAATAAAGACAACAACGAACTGATCCAAATATTCTTTGAATACACGGTTCATCATATCCATGAAGGCAGCAGGAGCATTAGTCAATCCAAAAGACATTACTAAGAATTCATAATGCCCGTACCGAGTTCTGAAGGCAGTCTTTGGAATATCCTCAGTTTTAATCTTCAGCTGATGATATCCAGAACGAAGATCGATCTTTGAAAAGAATTGTGCTCCTTGCAACTGGTCAAACAGGTCATCAATGCGAGGTAGCGGATACCTATTCTTGATGGTGACATGGTTCAATTCTCGATAGTCAATACAAAGTCGCATACTCCCGTCTTTCTTCTTTACGAATAAAACAGGAGCACCCCAAGGAGACGTACTAGGACGAATAAAACCGATGTCCAACAACTCCTGTAGTTGGACTTTTAACTCCTGAAGTTCAATAGGAGCCATTCGATATGGGGTTTTAGAAATGGGCTTTGTACCGGGTTCAAGGTCAATAAAGAATTCAATTTCTCGTTCCGGGGGTAGACCGGGAAGTTCTTCAGGAAATACATCGGAAAATTCTCTAACAATAGAAATATTATTCAAATCTGACTTGTCTTTGTTCAAATCCATAACATGGGCTAAGAAAGCTTGACATCCGTTTTTCAATAAACGAATAGCTTTGTGGCTTGATATGACAGTGACTGATTTTAGTGGTTTAGTAGTTTGAATTCGTATGACAGGTTGGTTAGGAATATGAAAACTAACAACCTTACGAAAACAATCAATTTTAGCATGATGAGTGGTTAACCAATCAATTCCTAAAATCACATCAAAAGCAAGTATCTTTAAAGAGATAAGATCAACAGGTAATGTGATAGTGCCAACTTGGATCATGCAAGATTTATAAACTGTAGATGTAACGAAGGTTTCACCCAACGGAGTTTCAACAGATAAGTTAAAGTCCAATTTCTCCGGAGTCAAGTTTAAACGTTGAGCACAAGCAGGAGAGATAAAAGAATGGGTAGAACCGGTATCTAGTAAAGTATAAACTTCGCAAGAATTCAAGATTAGCTTACCCGTGATCACCTCGTTCGGGTTTCTCACGTTTTGGCCAGTCACGACAAACGCTCTTCCAGGAACCGCTGATTTCGCCTTATCCGGGACAGCCCTTGGAATCACCACTCCCGCTGAACTTGGTTTCGCTATAGTACAATCTCGAGCGATGTGGCCTTCCTTCCCACAGTTGTAACACACCTTGGATTGTTGTGGACAGTTTGGGCTGATATGTCCCTCTTTCCCGCATTTGTAACATCTAACTGGCGGTCGTTCTCCTCCCCTAAAATTTTGTTGGTGCTGGTGCTGGTGCTGATGTCTTCCCGTCATTGTTGAATCTCCTCTTTCTGAAATTTCCACTTGACTCACCTCTCCTATTATCATGGCCACGATGACCACCCGAGTGGTTACCGCCTTTGTTCGTATTTTTCCCTCCTCGTTGGTTATCATCGCTCTGATGATTGCTGTCACCGGTATGACCCTGGTTGTGGTCCCTCGGTTGAGTATACTCATTATCTCTCTCTAATAATTGGGCCCTGTTGACAACGTCTGAATACAAGAAAATTTATGAGAGATAAGGTATTGACGAATCTCAGGTTTTAAACCTCTCAGAAACATCCGCGTCATTCGTTCCTCATTTTCGACCAAATGAGGTGCAAACCTGGATAACTCTGCAAACTTCGCCTCGTACTGGGACACCGTCATGTTGTTTTGTTCCAGTCTAATAAACTCAACCTCCTTCATATGACGAATACTTTCAGGAAAGTACTTGTCATTGAACAGTTTTTGAAATGTTTCCCAGGACATGTTGAGTGCGTCAGGCTGGGTACGCTTCACAGACTCCCACCAGTAGTCTGCCTCACCGCGGAACATAAATGTGGCGAATGGAACCTTCTGTTCCTCCGTGCATCCCAAGACATCAAATATCTTGGTAATTTGCTTGACCCACGTTTCCGCCATGATCGGATCCGGCTTTCCCTTAAATTCTGGTGGTCCCAATTCTTTGAACTGCTTAGCTGTGACAAACCGCGCGTTGTTATCATTTCCACCCGTATTCTGCACACGAGTCTCCCTCGTCTGATTTTGCATGAACTGCAAAAAGCTCCTAAACATTCCATCATTCATCGTTTGCTCGGTAACGTTGTTTACAGGAGGAATATTGCCTTCCTGTTGCACGTTCCCCTGGGTAGTGATCAAAGGTGTCTCCACGGTCTGATTTACTCCATTATTAACGTTCTCAGCTGCCATTCTTAAATACTGCCATAAAACAAGGGTTAATAGTCATGTCATATATTATCCCTATACTCTGACCGACCAAATAAACACCAAATAAACTTAGTCAGGTCATACTAGCGAAGGAATTCCCCGTCTCTCCCCTCCTAGTTCTTGTCTCACATCTCAGCCAGGGATCATATCCCTAAGCTCTGATACCAACTGTGACGCCCCCAGAATAGGTATACAACACCCATTCTGAGTCGCCAAATACATGGTACAGAAAGCAAACTACAACTTCAATAATACAATTGTCGTGCAAAATACGACAACACATACTGTGAGTTTAAATACAAATATTGTCTTCTAGACAATATCCACACTCAAATAAATCCTCATTACAATTATTCAAACACTATTTTACAGAAATAGTGAGGACTGCTAATACATCTTTCTAGAACCATCACTCCATACCCCGACTAGATCCTGCTATGTTCTCACCTCCTGAGAAGAAAAATGGAACAAAAAGGAAAAGGGTGAGCTCAACTAGCCCAGTAAAGAATATTATGACTAAGATAATATACAACAAATTATCGTTAGTCTTCAACAGGGAAAAATCTGATAAAATATAATCGACAACAAGTTTTAGATCAACAACTGCAGCGGAAACAACAAACCATTAGAAGAGTCAAGTAGAGAAAGAATTCTACTATCTTCTAAGATTTAAAAGTCCATCATCAATATTTTATCCCTGTAACATCAATTAATAATCATCTTTAACCAAATATTCATCTTTGCACTACAGGCCAAAGATATTCATTTGTATCATCAGTCGGTCATGTTCATCTCAACACCTGTTCATCTTTGCACTACAGGCCAAAGATATTCATCAAGTAATTATACATCTTTGCACTACAGGCCAAAGATATTCAGTAATATCATCATTTAGGACTGAGGATGATGAAAAATATCTTAAAGAGAACGAATCCAATGAGACAGAAGGACAAATAGTAGGGATTCGTATAACAGTTTATCCAAGATCAATAATACTTCATAATAATCAATTGTGAAGCAGAATTCAAAAATAAAGATCAAAACATGGATACAATCAAAGATAGTAACCATAATAGACATCTTGGACAAAAAGGAAAAATTTTATTTTTCGGTGAATAGTGCCGTATTCGTGAATAGTGCCGTATACGTGAATAGTGCCGTATACGTGAATAGTAACCCCGACACAAAAAGTTCCAAATTTGATAAAAACTCATATCAATATTTCAGCATAATGATATTGAAGAAAATAATATCATTTAAGAAGAAAATAATATCCCTTACCTCAAAATATCAGTACTTCTGGTCGGAATACCGGTATAAGGCTGAAAGAAACTTGCTCTGATGAATAGAAACTCTCAAAGTATCTAAATACTCACAAAATACACTCAATAATCTAGAGAGAGAAAGAGAGAAAACTTGTTTCTGGTGTAATTTTCAATTCTAACTTAGCCCTCTATTTATAGGAAAATTTTGGTAGGTTTGACCTGCAACCTGATGGCTTTACCTGCTACTATTCCCACCTACCACATTTGAAATATAATTCAGCACATTTCTTCACCAACCACAAGTGGGGCCCACCAATTCTAGAATTTTCCATCAAAATGATAAACTCCGAAAATTCAACAATTTCTGAACCAGTCATCTTGTAAAATTCATAATAAATCATACGTTCATTTTTAACGGTTCAAAATTTGTGGACATATACTCAACTTATATATGTATAACATATCCAAAAATTACCACGATCCAACGGTCGGATTAAAAATTATAACCCCCGCAAAATATCTCAAAAACCCTGATTTTTAATACCTCCATTCCGACAAAAATATGGATAAAAACCTCAACATTAACTCCTTCATTTTTAACCACAAAAATATATCCCTCATTTATATCCACATAAAATAAATATTTCCTTATCATATGAATCAATAATTAATTATTCATAAATAATATTACAGAATCACATTTATGACAACCAGGCCGTTCCCAGGAAAGAGGGGGCTTTCCAATAAGGATTTCTCCTTACTGGCGCGCAATTAGATGACCAAACCTCTCCTTAGACAGAACTTTCTAGACATTGCCAATAATGTTATCTAATAATATTATTCAAATAATATGAATTATTGATCTGATAATGAAAATACTGTGCAGTAACAATTATTGAAACAACAATAATATAAAATATCAATGCAGCAATTATTGAATCAATAAAATAAAATATTGAACAGTAATCACTGTAACAATTATTGAGTAGTGCCTTCTTACGTACGAATCAATAATTCAACTATACTGTGCAATCCGTGTGCTACTATGCAACCACGCGTTATTACTGTATTTTTAACCACCGGGTATTTAAACAGTGTTAACGGTAACAACTACGCCATTATTAATAAACAACTTATACTTGTCGTTTTCTTCATCCAATCGCTTTCCGTTATGGGGCCCACACAAGGCTGCGTCGTCGTACGAATATTCCCCGACAGCAAGAATATTCCACGACCAACCGAATATTCACCGACCAAAAATAAATATTTTATAACCACTTGCTTATTTTACAAAATTTGCACATTTCACCCATAACCAAAGTATTATATCAAATTAACCCCCTTATTATTCACAATAATATTTAGAGAAAATTTGATTTTATTCATTAATAAGTTGGGGTCTTACAAAATACGTCAGGAAAGTCAATAACAACAGGAATATTATTCAAATTTGACGTGTCTTTATTCAAATCCATAATATGGGCTAAGAAAGCTTGACATCCGTTTTTTAATAAACGAATGGCTTTATGGCTTGATATAACAGTGATTGATTTTAATGGCTTAGTTGCTTGAATTCGTACAATAGGTTGGTTAAGAATAGAAAAACTAACAATCTTACGAAAACAATCAATTTTGGCATGATAAGTAGTTAACCAATCAATCCCTAAGATCACATCAAAAGCAAGTATCTTTAAAAAGATAAGGTCAACAGGTAATGTGATGGTGCCAACTTGGATCAAACAAGATTTATAAATAGTGGATGTGATAAAAGTTTCTCCTAACGGAGTCTCCACAGATAAATCAAAGTCTAACTTCTCCGGAGTCAAGTTTAAACGTTGAGCACAAGCAGGAGAAATAAATGAATGGGTAGCACCAGTATCTAGCAAGGTATAAACTTCGCATGAATTTATGATTAACTTACCCGTGATCACCTCGTTTGGGTTCCTCGCATGTTGACCAGTCACGACAAACGCTCTTCTAGGAACCGTTGACTTTATGTTTTCTGGGACAGCTTTTTGAGTCACCATCCCCGCTGGACTTTGTTTCGCTACAGTGCAATCTTGAGCGATATGTCATTCCTTTCCACAATTATAACATACCTTAAACTGTTGTGGGTAGTTTGGGCTGATATGTTCTTCTTTTTCGCACTTATAGCATATAACCGGTGGTCGTTCTCCTCCCTTGGAACCGGTTGCTGCTGGTGCTGACGTCTTCATATTGTCATTGTTGAATATCCTCTTTTTAAAATCTCCTCCCGACTCGCTTCTTCTATTTTCATAGCCACGATTACCACCAGAGTGGTTGCCGCTTTTGTCTGTATTTTTCTTTCTCCGCTGGTTATCGTTGTTCTGATGACTGATGTCACCGATATGATCCTGGTTGTGGTCCCTCAGTTGACCGTACTCGTTATCTCGCTCTAATAATTGAGCCCTGTTGACAACATCTGAATAGAGAGAAAATTTATGAGAAATGAGATATTGACGTATGCCAGGTTTCAAACCTCTCAGAAACATCCTCGTCATACGTTCCTCATTCTCCACCAAATGAGGTGCAAACCTGGACAACTCTAAAAACTTCGCCTCGTACTGAGACACCGTCATGTTATTCTGCTCCAGTCTAATAAACTCTACCTCCTTCGTATGACGAATACTTTCAGGAAAGTACTTGTCATTGAACAGTTTCTGAAATGTCTCCCAAGACATGCTGAGTGCGGCTGGATGGGTACGCTTCACAGACTCCCACCAGTAGTCTGCCTTGCCACGGAACATAAAGGTGGCGAATGGAACCTTCTGTTCCTCCGTGCATCCCAAGACATCGAATATCTTGATAATTTGCTTGACCCATGTTTCCGCCATGATCGGATCCGGCTTTTCCTTAAATTCTGGTAGTCCCAATTCTTTGAACTGTTTGGCTGTGATAAACAGTGAATTGCTATCATTTCCTCCTGTATTTTGAACACGAGTCTCCCTCGCCTGGTTTTGCATGAATTACAAAAAATTTCTAAACATCCCATCGTTCATCATCTGCTCATTGGTGTTGTTCACAGGAGGAACATTGCCAGCCTGTTGCACGTTCTCCTCGTTGGTGAGCACAGGTGTCTCCACGGTCTCATTTACTCCACTGTTAACATTCTCAGTCGACATTCTCAAATACTGCTATAAAAGAAGGGTTAATTAAATAAATTAACAAATCACAAATACCCTTGTATTATGACCGACCAATAAATAAGATTAGGTAGGACACACTAGCGAAGGATTTACTCGTCTCTCCCCTCCTAGTTCTATTCCCCGATCTCCGCCAGAGATCATATCCCTAATCTCTGATACCAACTGTGACGCCCCCAAAATAGGTATACAACACCCATTCTGAGTCGCCAAAATACATGGTACAGAAACAACTACATCTTTACTATTACAACATAAGAACTGTGAGTTTAAATACAAATATTGTCATCTAGACAATATTCACACTCAAATAATTATTTCACAAAAATGGTGAGAACTACTAAAATAACTTCTAGAACCATCATTCCTTACCCTGACTAGTACTCGCTACATTTTCGCCTCCTCAGAAAAATGGAACAAAAAGGAAAAGGGTGAGCTCAACTAGCCCAGTAAAGAACATTATATCTAAGATAATACAGAATAAATTATCGTTAGTCTTCAACAGGGAAAAAAATCTAATAGAATACAATAGACAACAAGTTTTAAATCAATATTCGCAGCGAAAAATAATAATTCATAGAAAAGTTACGTAGAGAATGAAATCTACTATTATCTATGAATTTAAAAGTCCATCATCAATATTTTATCCCTGTAACATCAATCAATATTCATCTTTGCACTACAAGCCAAAGATATTCATCAGTTGGTCATGTTCATCTCAACACCTGTTCATCTTTGCACTACGGGCCAAAGATATTCATCAGAAATCATTCATCTTTGCACTACAGGCCAAAGATATTCATCAGAAATCATTCATCTTTGCACTACAAGCCAAAGATATTCAGTTATATCATCATTTAGGACCAATGATGATGAAAAATATTTTAAAAGAAACGAATCCAGTGAAGCAAAATAACAAATATTAAGGATTCGTATTTCGATTTATCTATGTGCAAAAATACTTTATAAATAATCATAGTGAAGTAAAATTCAAGAATGATCAAAACATGGATACAATCAAAGCTAGTATCCAGAATAGATATTTTGGACGAAAAGAAGAAAATTTCATTTTTCGGTGAATAGTAACTCGTGAATAGTAACTCATGAATAGTAACCCCGACATGAAAAGTTTTAAATTTGATAAAAATTTCCAACCAATATTTCGGCATAATGATATTGAAGAAATAATATCATTTTTGAATAAAATAACATTCCTTACCTCAAAATAACGATACTTTTGATCGGAATATCGGATAGAAAGCCGAAGAAAACTTGTACCGAACAGCAACTCTCAAAATATATAAATAGTCACTAAAATACGCTCGACAATATAGAGAGAAAGAAAACTTGTTTCTGGTGTGATTTTCAATTCTAATCTAAGCGTCTATTTATAGGAAAATGCTAGAACGCCATAGGAGACTAAATAATAAATTAATATTATTTTAAACAACCATTCTACGTATGCTAATCAAGACTCAAGACCAGCCCCTCAATGCTGAAAATTTCAGCAGCCCATGTGTTGTCAAACAAGAGTGGGTCCCACCCATAATTTAATAAAAATTATTTTATTTTCTGAAACTTCAACAATTCATAGAAAATAGACCGTTTATCATAAAAATACGAATTTTATATCCATTCTTCCTGAAATCGAATTATCTACAACTTTGTAGCTTTGGGTTTTTCCAAATTCTAAACATAAAATATCTGAAATCCACAAACGGATGATTTTTAATACCTCTACACCGATAAAATACTAATAAAATACTTTAGCATTAATTCCTTCATTTTTATCCACATAAAAAATAAATATATCCATCATTTATATCCACATAAAATAAATATTTCCTTATCATATGAATTAATAATTAATTATTCACAAATAATATTACAGAATCACATTTATGACAATCAGGCCGTTCTTAGGAAAGAGGGGGCTTTCCAATAAGATTTTCTCCTTACTGGCGGGCAATTAGGTGACCAAACTTCTCCTTGACAGAACTTTCTAGACATTGCCAATAATGTTATCTAATAATATCATTCCAAATAATATGAATTGTTGATCTGATAATGGAGATGCTGTGCAGTGACAATTATTGAGCAACAAAAATATAAAATATCAACGCAGCAATTATTGAAGCAATAAAATAAAATATTGAATAGTAATTACTGTAACAATTATTGAGTAGTGCCTTCTTACGTAAGAATAAATAATTGGTGTAATACAGTGTGCTACTGTGCAACAACGCGTATTACTGTGTTTTAACCACCGGGTATTCCAACAGTATTAACGGTAACAACTACGCCGTTATTTATAAACAACTTATACTTGTCGTTTTCTTCGTCCAATCTCTTTCTGTTATGGGGCCCACAAAAGATTGCGCCGTCGTACGAATATTCCTCGACAGGAAGAATATTCCACGACCAAACGAATATTCCCCGACAACAATGCATATTTTATAACCACCTGCTTATTTGAAATATTTGCGCATTTTACCCATAACTAACCTCATTAATCAATTTAACCATTACTATTTCAAAATAATAAATAGAGGAAATTTAAATTTCATTTATTAATAATTTGGGGTCTTACAACCTCCCCCTCCTTATGAAATTTCGTCCTCGAAATTGACGTACGTACCTGGTGTTTCAAAAAGATGAGGATACCTCGCTTTCATTTCCGTTTTTAACTCCCAGGTCATTTCCCCAATAGCATGGTTTCTCCACAAAACTTTAGCTTGTGGTATGACCTTCGTGCGTAGGACATGCTCCTTCCTATCCAAGATCTTGACAGATACCTCTTCATACGTTAAGTCTTCAGCTATGTCGTCCGGTTCTAACTCAATAATGTAGTTTGGGTCTTTCACATATTTACGTAACACAGATATATGAAAAACATTATGAACACGAGACATACTTGGAGGTAACGCGAGTCTATAGGCCACATTTCCTACTCGGTCAATAATCTGAAATGGACCAATAAACCGTGGATTGAGCTTTCCTCTCTTCCGAAATCTTGTAACTCCTTTCCATGGAGCCACACGCAACAATACATGATCCCCAATGTCAAATTCCACGTCCTTTCGATGAAGATCCGCATAACTCTTTTGTCGATCCTGTGCCGTTTGTATACGTTGTCGAATCGTTTGGATCTTCTCTGTAGTCATTCGTACCAACTCTAGTCCTAACAACGTCGCTTCTCCCACCTCATCCCAACATAATGGAGAGCGACACTTTCGTCCATATAATGCTTCAAATGGAGCCACACCTATACTTGCCTGATAACTGTTATTGTAGGAGAATTCCACCAATGGTAGGTACTTATCCCAACTCCCTTTGAAATCTAGGACACAAAGTCTTAATAGATCTTCAAGAGTTTGAATAGTCCTCTCTGATTGTCCGTCCGTTTGAGGATGGTATGCCGAACTAAATAGTAAATCTGTGCCCATAGCTTTTTGCAAGCTAACCCAAAATCTTGAAGTGAATCTTGGGTCACGATCCGAAACTATGAATACTGGCATGCCATGTAGTCTCACAATCTCATCTACGTATATACGAGCAAGACGTTCAAGGGAATAAGTCTCCCGTATCGACAAGAAATGAGCAGACTTGGTTAATCTATCAACAATAACCCAAATAGCATTTATGCCTTGAGAAACCGTGGGAAGACCCGTAACAAAATTCATGGTAATGTGTTCCCACTTCCATTTCGGAATCTCAAGTGGTTGCAATGGACCTTTTGGCACTTGATGTTCCGCCTTTACACGTTGACAATCTCTCTCTTCATATTGTTCCACCAAAATGTATGTCGAAGATCACGATACATTTTGGTACTTCCAGGATGGATTGCAAATGGTGTATTGTGTGCTTTCATCATGATCTTGTACTTCAAATCAGAATCGTTAGGAACACAAAGTCTGGAGTGGACTCGAAATATTCCTTCTTCATCGATTCTTGCTTCTGGAATGGCATCTTCTTGCACTTTCTTCTTCATACGTATCAGCTCCGGGTCTGTGGTTTGAGCACCTTTAACTTTATCGATTAAAGTTGGTTCTATGCATATACTTGACATCATCGCACTCGTTCCTGCATATGATCTTCTACTCAACGCGTTAGCTACCACGTTTGCTTTTCCAGGATGGTATTGAATAGTGTGGTCGTAATCTTTCAACAGCTCGAGCCAACGTCGTTGCCGCATGTTGAGTTCTTTTTGAGTGAAGAAATATTTGAGGCTTTTATGGTCTGAATAAATCTCCACTTTCTCCCCATATAGATAGTGCCTCCAGATCTTTAGCGCGAAAATGACTGCTGCCAACTCTAGATCATGAGTAGGATAATTTCTCTCATATTCTTTAAGTTATCGCGAGGCATAGGCTATAACTTTCCCACGTTGTATGAGAACACATCCTAGCCCTTTGCCTGAAGCATTGATGTAGATAACAAATCCATCCGAACCAGATGGTATTGTCAAAACAGGTGCCGAAATGAGTCTCCTCTTAAGCTCTTGAAAACTCTTCTCGCATTCCTCACTCCATACGAATTTGATATCTTTCCGAGTCAACTGAGTTAACGGGGTAGCGATTCGAGAAAACCCTTCCACGAATCTCCGATAATAACTAGCTAAGCCCAGAAAGCTATGTACTTCGGTCACCGTCTTTGGTTGCTCCCAACTTTGTATTGCTTCAATCTTCGCCGGGTCAACAGATACTCCATTTTTTGACACCACGTGCCCTAGGAATGCTACTTCCTCAAGCCAGAACTCGCATTTCTTTAACTTAGCATATAACTTGTTTTCACGCAACCTTTGGAGTACCAGCTTCAAATGGTGCTCATGATCTTCACGACTTTTGGAATATATGAGGATGTCATCAATAAAGACAACAACGAACTGATCCAAATAATCCTTGAATACTCGGTTCATCATATCCATGAAAGCCGCATGAGCATTAGTCAATCCAAAAGACATGACTAGGAATTCATAATGCCCGTATCGAGTTCTGAAAGCAGTCTTGGGAATATCCTCAGTTTTAACCTTCAGCTGATGATATCCAGAACGAAGATCGATCTTTGAAAAGAATTGTGCTCCTTGTAACTGGTCAAACAGGTTATCAATACGAGGTAGCGGATACCTATTCTTGATAGTGACATGGTTTAATTCCCGATAATCAATACAAAGTCGCATACTCCCGTCTTTCTTCTTTACGAATAAAACAGGAGCACCCCAAGGAGATGTACTAGAACGAATGAAACCGATGTCTAATAACTCCTGTAGTTGGACTTTTAACTCCTGAAGTTCAATAGGAGCCATTCGATATGCGGTTTTAGAAATGGGCTTTGTACCCGATTCAAGGTTAATAAAGAATTCAACATCACGTTCTGGGGGTAGACCGGGAAGCTCTTCAGGAAATACGTCAGGAAAGTCAATAACAACATGAATCATATTTCATGTTGAGTGATCACAAATGGATCAAGAACTACTCGAGGAATCATCAGTATTTAAATCTGAATTTCCTCTAGAATATAAGTTAGTTATAAAAACTAATTATACTCTTCTGCAAGTACATGAAGTGATCAGCTCCATTGTACCCTATATTATGCATAATACTCAAACAAAGCGCGCAAGGATCGTTTTACGACAATAAAGTTTCCCCTTTTATAAGGGTTGTTCTTCTCAGTCTTATATCATGAGTCCGTACGATAACAATATGATTTGGATTGCTTTCAAAGAAATACTATACTTTTGACATATAATATCAATATTGATCTAGCCAAAATCACTGGCATAGATCTTCCAACAATAAATCAGTTCATAATAAATACAACGTTTCATACTTTATCAAATATTAGTTTAGCCAAATCAAATAGCTGAGACATGGCTCGTAAATAGTTTCAATAATAGAACAAGAATCAATTACACTATGTGCGAATGACAATATTTATTATAGATGTGAATAACTATCAATAGATATTCACTAATCATGCTTTGAAATTAATAACTCAAGTTGAGTTAGGAAACTTGCAATAAATGCGAATATTCAGTAACAATCTTAAATTTGGAATAATCAATAATAATTATCCACCACTATGCTTGAAAAATAATAACTCAAGTTTGAGTTAGGGAACTTGCATATTAATAACAACTTGCACAATATGTGAAAATCAATAAATATCATAGATGTGGAATAATCAACAATAATTATCCACTAACATGCTTGAAAAATAATAACTCGAGTTTGAGTTAGAAAACTTGCATGTTTGACAAGTTACGACTAACTAGCTTTAATTAAAACTCTTTGAATGGCCTAGCATTGACAATGTTGGTCTACTAGTTAGTACTGCGTATAATCATACGTTTATGCGCTTACTTATACTATTATCCAGCAAATAATTCAATCACAATGTTCACATAGTATAATGTACCATAATTAACCCTATAAGATATTTAATAAATCTTAGGTTAATGATTTTTTAAATTTATAAGGTATTTTTTAAGTAATAAACACTTATTAGATTCTTAAACAATTAATTATAATTGTTTAATTAATGAGTCATTTAAATTATCTTTATTTGTTAACTCTATCTTCATTTAATTACCATTTAATATAAGTTAAATAGTAATTAATTAATTGCCTTTAGTTATTATTTAATATATAATAGCTAATTACATTTACTTATTATTTAATGTTAATTAAACAATGAATAATTACATTATTCGTCTTTAATTATTATTTAATATCAATTAAGTAATAATTAATTAATCATTTATCCTTGAAAAATAAATAATTGATTTATTAGTCCTTAATTATTCATTACTATTAATAAATGAACAATTAATTAACCTTTGTCCTTATTTAATATTAATTAATTAATTAATTATCCTTGAATAATAAATAATTAATTTACTTCATAAATCTTTAATTATTCTTTCTTATTAACTTAAGAATAGTTAATTATCATTTATTCTTATTTATTATTTAATTAATTATTTATTTATCCTTGAAAAATATATAATTAATTTACTTCATAAATATTTAATTATTCTTTCTTATTAACTTAAGAATAATTAATTATCATTTATTCTTATTTATTATTTAATTAACTAAATAATAAATAATTACTTTATAAATTTTATGTCAATATAAGTAAGTAATTACATTATTACATAATCTTACTTAAGCATTCCTTAATCATTATTTAATATTAATCAATGGTTTAACCCTATTTATTATTTAATTTTAGTTAAATAATCAATAGTTACTTTATTATTACTCACTCTACTTAATTATCACCAAATACTACTTAGATAATAATTAAATAGTTAATTACATTCAAATTTCATGTAATTAGTTTAATTGTGACGATTTGATTGTTTGAGTTGTGATTCTGAGGACAGAATCCTTGTAAGGAGGGAAAGATGTAACAATCCGGAATTTCAAATTATAATATTAAATATTTATTAAAGTATA
Source organism: Panax notoginseng (assembly GCA_016801055.1). NCBI lineage: Eukaryota > Viridiplantae > Streptophyta > Magnoliopsida > Apiales > Araliaceae > Panax > Panax notoginseng. Next base: position 32,712,798 of record CM029017.1, read on the forward strand.
TAAATATTTATTTGATGTGTTTATTGTTAAAATTGATAGAATAAATATTTTATTGATGTGATTATTATTAGTAAGGAATTTCAAATTGTAATATTAAATATTTATTGAAGTATATAAATATTTATTTGATGTGCTTATTGTTGAAATTGATGGAATAAATATTTTATTGATGTGATTATTATTATTAAATATTTATGAATTAAATTTATTAGATAATATTCTAAATTAAATTAATTTATAATTTAGAGAGTTGTAATATAACATGAGTTGTTATATTGTTGTGTTGAGTTCATAATTTAAATGGTATATTAAATTATTAAATTATAATTTTGGTGTTAATTGTTTAAATGGTATATTTAATTAAGATATAGTGTGTAACTAATTTATTTGATTAATGGTGGATATGGAGATCCAAATAAATAATATATGATTATAAATTATAAACTAAATTGTTTATTAAAATAATTAAAGTAGTTTTAATTTGATTTAACCCAAACAAGGCTTAAATATATTAGGTTTTTAATTTTAAAGGGTTTTGCCAAACAAAGCCTTATGGCTTTTGGATTTTCAAATTTTGAATTATAATAATATAAATAAAATAAATAAAATAATAAATATAATATATTTATAACATATACGTTAGGTTGTAACTGATATTATAATTAGTAGTAGTATTAAGGTTATCCGTTTTATTTCTTACGCTTGATTATCAGTTTGGGTTTTTACGCATAGTCTTAGTTGCCTAGGAAGAACACTGAGAGTTCAGAGAGAGCTTGACAGAGAAAATTGAGAGAGATTGAGAGGAAACCTAAGGATTTCACGACAATTCCAGTGTGTTTAGCAAGGATTTCTTTTTAGCAACAAAAGGTATGTTCTATAACCTTATTATACATATGTGGGTTTCACAACAAAAATTATCTTATGTACTGTGAAATCAAATTATTGAATTGTGGATATATATAGTTGGTAATTGTGATTATACGTGTTTGTAATGCTAGAGTTTACGTTTAAGCATGAATTACATGCTAATTACAGTTAAACGTAGGAGAGAAAATTAGCAGTGTATATTTGTGTGGATATTTTGTATATAGCTTATGTAAGTACCGAATTTAGTGGTTAGTTTGTATGATAAACTGCAAATTGAAGCTTGTTTATGCTAGTTCATTAAGAAACGAAGATAACGTAATTTGAATGAAGAAATTTGGATAAAAATTGTGTTTACAGTGTTGATTTTGTCTAAGGAACTCAAAAATGGTGTTTTTGTATGAAAACATGAAATTCAAGGAATTAAAATAGTTTTAGTTGTTGGTAAATTGCTCTAATTGGTTGAATATGATAGCAATCATGTTTGTAATAGTTTTATATCAATTGTAGATGTTCGTTTCACTGTTTTGTGGGTGAAATTCGTGTTAGTTGGCCTAAAAAACTGTGTCGAATCACGTTCTGCAAAATTGAAACTGATGTATCGCGCGGGCGCGCAGCCTCTTGGCGCCGGCGCGCAGCTGCCGCTTGGGCGCGCTATAATCCAGTGTAAAACTGGCGCGGCCGCGCCAGTAGCCAATCACAGACAGTAAAGTCTGCTATTTCTGCAGACCTTGGACACTCATTATAACTTAGTTAGTGATGTGTTAATGTAATAAACATGTACTAAGGTGATTAAAATAGAACCGTGTCATGTCATTGATACTTTCAAAATTGTTAAAGGTTTAGTAAATTATTTAAATGACATGTTATGATTTAATGTACACAATGAATGGTAGACAAGTGTTGTGAAGTTAGCACTTGGAGTTTCTAAAATATAGATGGTTAAGAAAGACTTGAACTAAAATAACAAGTCTAGCTAAAAGAGAGTGTTATCTTGATACGTGAATGTTAGTATATCTAATAGATTGTGGTTCTAATATAATGTGTAGGTGAACGCGAGTTTTAATATTATAGCTTACGCTTGAGGCAAGTTTCTAATTCTTACTCTTTACATTGAGCAAGTTTTCTAACTCTACCTTATTATTATTGAGCAAGTTTCTAAACATTATCTTTTTACATTAAGCAAGTTTCATACTTTAAACTTTCATTAAGCGAACTCTTAAATTCCTAATCATTATTTGAACAAGTTAGCTAAGACTTTAACTTTATTCAGACAAGTTTTGAATTCTAATATTTATTGATGTATTCTAACTTGTTTATTGTTAGACAAGTTTCTTTATTGTCATTCGTGTATTATGAATGCAATTTTCTTGAATTCTAATTTCGTATGATGAATTGTCTTATTTCAATTACTTAACACAAGTTATTCTCATAATGAGCAAGTTTTATTTTCAGCTTGCTATTACTTAATGTATATTCAATAATTCATAACCCTAGCTTAATATTATTTAAGCAAGGTTTACTGTCATTCAATACCTATACTTTGTATTTGTTTCTAAGCATGAGTTCAATATATAGTTAGTTCGCTTCCGATTGTTCATTGTTCCATATTATGTTATTATTGATCAATTGTTATGTTATCAAACCTTATTGATTTAACTTGTCCTCTAGTTGTTGATCGTTAAACTTCGAATTACCCTTGAAAACTTATCAAAACCAAGCTTTCTTTGGTGCGGACTTGTACTCTAAAAACTTAGAAGAACAACCCTATTATAGGGGATATACAATGCGTTTAGATGTTTGTGCACAATACATTGTACAAAGGGTTGATCTCCCTAAGTACGAGAAGTCCTCATAGTCTTATAACTGTTAAAGTTGAAGTTGAAAGATTACTTACAACTGTGGACATAGTTCGTGGTCTTATGACCCTCATATATATATATATATATATATATATATATATATATATATATATATATATATATATATATATTCCACATTTTGATTCTAGTCTTTGGTTATTATTGATAGAGTACTATTCAGTTTTGATGAGCCTATTCATTGACAGTTATCATTATCTTATTGATTCATTGTTATATATAGTGAGCATTTGTTTTGCTCACTCTTGCATAAATATAAGGGTTAAGTTCAGATGACCACCTGGGGTTTGGGCGGTTTCCCACTTAACCACCTATAGTCAGTAAAGCTATATTTAAACACCCGACCTTTTGAGTTAAAGTGAAAACGTTACCTTTTCCGTCAAAATTAACCGTGCGTGCATGTCAGACGCCAAAAACGCGTGAAAAGGGACTTTAACAATTTAAAAAGACTGAAATACCCCTTCTTCTTCTCTCTTCAACCTTCAAATCCACTGTCTCCTCTGTCCTCGAGTCTACAGTCGGTGAGATCCTGCAGGAGCCATCGCCGAGAAGAAATCAGTCTGAGGATCGATACATTCGACGCGATTTCCTCCTGAAGCGATCTTATTTGTTCGGATTTGAATGGAATTTAGGATCGGAGAGATTGATGATGGAGCCGGCTACGATGTCGCCGTGGAGGTACCGTAGAGGAGGAGGTTTTTGGAGTAAACTACCGTCGCCGTTCAGTTCATTAACAAAGCATAGAGTATTCTCACTCAGATATTACAGAGGAATGAAATCGGAGTCTAGCGTGAGGTACGGAGGTGGCGGCGGATCTTCCCGGCGCAGCAAGAAGTGGTGAAATTGAGGCTATGGTGAGCGAGATGATGTTGAATTGAGGCTATGGTGAGCGAAATTGAGGCCGTGGTAAGATGATGAGCGGCTGATGTTGAATGCTATGGCTGGGATTTTTCATGGGTCTGATTTTTCATGCGGTAGCAATGTTGAATGCTATGAGCGACTGATGTTGGCTGTTATGGCTGGGAGATGCCATAAACAGAGCTCTTTTAGAATACAAAGAAGAGGTAACAAAGGGTTTATTCCCTGGTCTTGCCCACAGTCCTTACAAAATTAGTGGTGCTAATGTTGATGGTTTCTTGAGCGAGTTACAAAAGTTAGGCTTAGACAAGGCAACAGCTGCAGCTGCTGAAGCCGCTGAGAAGATGGAGATGGCTAAATCATCTTGAGAGATAGGTAAATTACATGACTAGGGGAACTTATTGAGTAATTGCTTAAATGGCAAGAGCCAACTGATCAAGCAGGTGTCCTTGTCGTTGAGATTTCTTTCCCCTGGGCTTGGCCTTTGTAGTATTGGTCTTTTATCAGAATACATGGTCAAATAAAGCTTTGCTACACCAGTTTTGAAGTGAGTATGAGCAATTGATTGTTGTAACTTGTAAGATAGCATTGAGTGGTAAAGTTTATGTTTAAGAATAAGCTTTTCTTCTTAGTGCTCTTTTCTTTCCTGTCAGCCATGGTTTTTAGCTTTAAATTGAGCCCAATATGAAATCGGTAATAAGCTTTTTTGTGATACTTATTTGTTTTGGTCATTAGCTTTTTGTGTTAGAACTTCTGGTTTTTGTGTTGAATTATAAGTTTTGATTTATGTCAATTTATTATGGGTTTGTTCTACCTGAATGTTCTGAGGCTCAATTTGAAGAAAATTAAAACTTCTAGATATGAGTAATTTACATTGTGTATTTGGGTTAGAATGCTTTGGATGGTTTTGTGCTGGTGAAATTATTGGAAGGGGATTCACATTCACTGGTTACTATCCCTGAATAGCATCACTCTGTTTTAAAGTGTTTCGGGCATTCTCTTTTTAAGCTCTGTTTTAAATTATTGTACTCGTGCATATTTTTGAAGCTGAGGAACAATGTTTGGTTTCCTTAATAATACACATTTGGTAATTTCATTTCCATTTGGTGGAGTGTCTTTCATTTTTTCCTGCCCATTTTTTCTTTGGAACCGAGGAGTATCTATAATTTTCCTTGTCAAAAGTTGAATGAATTATAGGGACTTGCTAGGTGATCATCTTGGGAAAATTTGATTACTCTGCACTCATATAATATCTGTATTTCTGGTCTTGATATTACTCTTACTGTAACTCTTTCTGGGATAATGAGGGTAATCATGAAGCAATAATATGAGCTCTTATTTTTGTTTGTTAGGAAAAACAGAGAGAGAGATGTTGTTTATGTTGTTGAACGTAGGAGGGTAATTAAGTCTTTATACAATTTAACTAACAGAGTTATGAAAGAAATCACTTTTTCACTTTAACTCAAAAGGTCGGGTGTTTAAATGTAGCTTTACTGACTATAGGTGGTTAAGTGGAAAATCGCCCAAATCCCAGGCGGTCATCTGAACTTAACCCTAAATATAATTATTGCAGCTAAAGTTGAGAAGGTAGATGAACCTACAATTAGCAAAGGAAAGGAAAAAATGTACAAGTGATGAAGACTTGTAATTTTATTTATTAATATGATGATAGACTTTTAATCAATGATGTGATGTAATAATTTTATTTCCGCACTTATATGATTTTTAAGGTTAGACAACCTGGGAAGATTTTTATTTAGTGATGTATCCCTATTTAAAGGGAGGATTTATGATTTAAATTCTATTATGTTTGAGTAGAATAATATGAATGAATGAAAAGTGAACACCAAGTCTTGTGGGAATGAAGTACCTAGATTTGGGGGTGTCATAGGTTGGTATCAAAGCTTTAGGTTATGAACCTTAGGTGGGGAAAAAGCTTTAGGAAGTAACCTTTGAAAAGATAGTGGTGATAAACTCTTATCGAGTTTTAAGGAAGAAGTAATAAAATACTTATGTGCTTATGTGATTACAACTTATGTGCTCGTGAGTGTCGAGTAGTAATGATTAGTAATTAAAACTTAAAATTTTGTTATCAGGATGACTAATGTCGGAGAATCCAGTCAGGCTAGGGAGGGAGGACCTCAAATGCCTAGAGAGGAGGAGTCTCGTGACATTCAGGTGGTTGGGAACAACTATTGCCACGGGAGTCAGCTCCATTGGTCACAGTGGTTGAGCAGGAGGGTTTACCTGATGAGGATGTTGAGATAGAGACAGACGAGGAGGATCCCGTTGAGCTGCCACAGTCGAATGAGGATGACGAGGAGGAAGAGATTCCACTTAACTCGATAGCTGCTCGTATGTACGATGAAGTCTACGACCGTAATGTGGAACTTCAAGATACCATCGAGGAGTTACAAGAGATAGTAGCTGAACAACAGACCTCGATGCCACAAAAGGACAACGAGATCTAAGATCGAGAGGAACGTCTGAATAACGTTGAAGAGAAGCTGGTTCACACTGAAGGAGATAAAGAGCGGATGATAGCAGAGATTGCAGAATTGAAGAACAAATTAAAAGAAGAAGCTACGAAGAGGACAAGAGCCGAAGATGCGTACGAGGAAGCTTATCAACGAGCCGGGATAGCAGAAAGAGACGCATAAGCAAAGAGAATGAAGATGGAGGAGATGAATAATGTATTTAACACCGTGATCAATCGAGTTCAAGATCGAGTCATGTGTTATCCCATTCAGTTCGAGACGCTGCCATTATACATATTAGATCGTCGAACAATGTTTCGTATTATGGAAGAAGAGCGTCGTAAAGCTACGCAATATCTTAGTAGGACATTGTAGGGAATGTACTTGATATGAGATATGATTAATAAAATGTAAATCCCGGGTATTATATAATTGATGGGATATGATGGTGATGTTATCCTGGAACTTTGGTAGTTTAGGAAAGTAATGTAAATAGCAGTGATGCTATTGTTTTGATGTTTCCTAAAAGATTATAAATGAATAAAAGTTATGGTTTTATTCAATGTGTTATGTGATAATCTTTTATGATGTGAAACTTAAGTATATAATACTTAAAAGATTGAAAAGAATTTAATGGGCGTATTTTAACAGAAAATGCCTCCAAGACGTCAGCCACGACAGGGACCTACCAATAACAACAATGCTGAGGCTAATCCAATTCAGCAATTTGTAATGCTAATGACGGGAGTATTACATAATCAACCACAGAATCAAGCTGCAACATTTAAGGACTTCAAGGCAGTTGGTCCACCAGAGTTCCATGGATCCATGAATCCGGTTGAGGCACAGACCTGGAATATAGAGATAGAGAAGGTTTTCGATGTTGCTAGGGTAGGGGATAATCAGAAGACTACTTTTACAACATTTATGTTGAAAGCAGAGGCTAGTTATTGGTGGCAAGCCAATAAAACCCGAGAAGGTCAAGGGGTAATGTCTTGGAAAAGGTTCAAGGAAATATTTTATTAGACCTATTTCCCAGAAAGTTCAAAGAATCAGATGGAAGTTCAGTTTCTAGAACTAAAACAGGGTACAATGACGGTGTCGGAGTATGTCGCGAAATTCAACGAGTTAGCAAGGTTTGTGCCATACCAAGTGAATACGGATGAACGCAAGGCAAGAAGATTTGAGCAGGGACTGAAGCCCTGGTTGTACAGTAGGGTTTCCCTGTTCCAATTAAAGACGTTTGCAGCAGTGCTTGAGAAAGCAATTCTCGCTGAGAGTGGAGGCGAGGCTGTAACAAAGCACAATCAAGAGCAAAAAAAGAAGAAGAATGAAGGTGAAGTTAAGAATGGTGGCAGTGGTAACGGTGGAAATGGTAACAATAATTTGAAGTGGAAGTGGAATGCGAATATGGGGGCTGGAAATCAGCAAGGTAACCAGCAGAAGAAGAAGATTGACGCATGTGCTACATGTGGAAAGTTTCACGCAGGTATGTGCTTAAGGGGAAAGTGGGTATGCTTTAACTGTGGTCAGGAGGGTCATGTTGGGGTTTCGATACAGAAACGCACAGCGGAAATTAAAATTTAAAGCAATTTCGAAACCCTAAAACAGGATCCATGCGAAAACAATTAATTCAGTGGTATGAAATTATACCGATTGTAAAAGCTAGAATCGATGTGGTCGAATCTCCAACGCAATTCAAACGGACTGCGTCTCTACGGTATCCACACGAATCGTCCTACGATCTGCAGAAGAAGGAAAACGCGGTACTAGCCACCAAAGATGAGGATTTTAAACTGTTTTTCTCTAGTCTCTCTCTAAGAGCGGCTAGGGTTTTTTTTTGTTTTGACGTAAAACCTAAAGTGACTGATATACATCATATATATAGCAGTTAGGAGGAATTAATCAAAACCTAATGTTATTAAAATCCGAATTTATATATATATATATCTTAATTAAGTATTACTTAATTAATATACCTATATATAAATTATCCTATTAATTTAAATTCGTAATTTAAAATTATATCAATCATATTGACATATTTAAATCTTTATAATTTAAATTAATTTCCTTTTAATTACGTTCTTTGTGTGTGACCCTATAGGTTATTATTACGTTGGCAATAACCTTAAAATCATATTATAAAGTTATAAACGGTGAGCGGCATCTAGTAATGCATCACTGCTACCCAAGTAATAATAAGATCGATGATTCGATGCAACCTTTTCGTGACCAATGTTTCAATGTAATTTAATCCTTTTAACCTTAATATCCAAGATTAAACTCGAGTCATGGAATGTGTCATACTCTTCATAATTTAATCTGAGTTTTTCTTGATCAATGAGTGGACTATATGAAATAAATCATTATTTGAGCATGGCCATGCATTTCATAATCCTACTCAATCAAGAGGCCTATGGATATCACCCCTAATATATAGGATGGTTAAATTCCATCTAGATCACTCATATTCCTCACACGATTCATGATGTACCCAATAATCACCTTTATAGTCCACCCTAATAAAGGTGACATTTGATGATATCAAAGTACATAAATTCTCGTGTAGTAATATAGTGATTTCAGGTCGGAGGACCATTACATCATTGTCACTATGAGAATTGCTAATGACACTTCGCATAATGCTCCATATAGAATTCTCATGGTGGGTCTGTCCAGTACATCGTTCTCTAACATGTACCTATGCATTGACTTAATATCTCATATATTTATGACCAATGAGATTTGGTCATTAGTCAATCCACATACTAGTCTCAATGCATCATTGTTGTCCCATCAACAATGATACTCGACTAGGGACATTTAAGAACAATGATACTAATTGTAATTATATAATCTCATTTTCAAGTCACATACTTGAAACTATATAATTTGTATCACTATTCTAAGGAATTTTATTATGTTAACAATTATATTACGCAGTAAATAAAACCATAATAAAATTATTTATTTATTCAATCAACAATAACATCAAATGTTAAGCAATTATATCAAATAATTGGCCTCTAGGGCATAAACTCTAACAAGTCACATTGCCCCAAATTGCAATCAACCCAAGAAGAATGCTTGTTACACCTGCGAGTAGAAGGACCATTTCGCTCGTGAGTGTCTAAAGAAGAAATCTGGTGAGACAGCTGGAAGCAAAGGAAATGGCGGTTGAGGTACACTGACCATTGCTGGACCAACGCCGTCAAACAAAACCACAGCCAGGACCTTCAACATGACGGTGCAAGACGCGGTGCAATCAAAGGATGTTGTGTCAGGTATTATCCCAATCAATGATATAAATGCATACGTATTATTTGATTCGGGTGCTACTTACTCGTTTATATCTGATGAATTTGCTTAAAGGTTAGAAATACCTAGTGAAGAATTGAATTTCCCTTTACAAACAGAAATTACGAATAGGGAGGTAATTCCGATTAGATTCGTATACAAGAACTGTAGGGTGAATATTAAGGGGAATGTTATGACAGTAGATCTAATTCCGATAAAACTCGGAGAATTCGATGTTATATTGGGAATGGATTGACTATTCAATAATGGAGCGATAATTGACTGCCAAAAGAAGTGTGTAAATCTTATAACTCCATTAAAGGTAGTTTTCTATGGTAGCAAATCGCCTAGACAAATGAGATGTCTGACGATTATGCAGGCCAAGAAATTATTGAGTCAAGGCTGTGTAGGATATTTAGCCTACATAGTCGATACTCAAAAGAAAGAGGAGATGAAATTGGAGGAGATACCAGTGGTTAGGGATTTTGTAGATGTATTTCTGGAAGATTTGCTAGGACTTCCGCCTGACAGAGAAATCGAGTTCGTGATCGACTTAGCACCAGGGACTGCTCCGATATCGAAGGCCCCACATAGGATGGCTCCGGTAGAGATAAAGGAACTGATGGTACAACTGCAAGAACTATTAGATAAGAAATATATTCAACCGAGCGTATTACCGTGGGGAGCGCCGGTGTTATTCGTGAAGAAGAAGGATGGGTCAATGCGTCTTTTGCATTGATTATAGAGAATTAAACAAAGTCACTATTAAGAACAAATATCCGTTGCCAAGAATAGATGACTTGTGACGCCCCCAAAATGGGTATACATCACCTATTCTGAGTCGCCAAATACATGGTACAGAATACAAATACAATCTTAAATATACAACATGAGCTGTGAGTTTTAATACAAATATTGTCTTCTAGACAGTATTTAAACTCAAAATAAGTCCTCAATACTTTTATTAACACACTATTTTATAGAATAGTGAGGACTACTAATGCTATCCTCTGGACCGTCACTTCGTTCCCCGACTAGTCCCTGCTACGTTCTCATTTCCTTAGAAGAAACTGGATATAGGAAAAGAGAGGTGGCAGACTGCTCTTCTTCTTTCTCTCTATAATTTTCTCTCTCTAGAGTTTTAGTGAATTCGTTAGAAATAATGAAGGAATGAACTTCTATTTATAGGAGAATGAAAAGACACTGTGTAAGGATTTATAACGGACGCAATAATTCATAACTCACGGGCCTCAGACGAAACCTTTGGTTGATTAAATTTCAATGAATTTTCCTAATACAAACAAAAATTAAAATTATATATATATATATATATATATATATATATATATATATGATTCCACCAAAGGACAATATATATATATATATATATATATACTACTCCACCATTCCCACATTCCACCCAAATGATTATTTTTAAAAAATGAGTAAATGGGGGTCCATAAAATACGTCAAACATTACAATAAATATTTCATAAAAATCACCTCAATATTTTTAACAATATTTATCATCGTTATTATAATTCACAATATTAATCGACCAGGTCGTTCCCAGGAAAGAGGGGGATTTCCAATAAGGATTTCTCCATATTGGCGCGCAATTAGGTGACCAAACCTCTCCTTGACATAACTTCTAGACATCATTAATATTACAAATAATAATATTAATAACTCCGTCATCTCAATTATTGATTTAATAATATATAAAATATCGACAATAATTGAATCAAATAACGTGAGATATTATGTAACAATTACTGTAGCAATAATTGAACAAAACTGATTGACTTCTCACGTAAGCATCAATAATCAATACCGTGTGCTACTATGCAACCACGCGTATTACTGTACTTTTAACACCGGGTGTTTCAACAGTTAACAATAAAACTTCCGCCGTTATTTTCATAAAGTATTTTTGTTGTTTTCTCAATCTGACAATAATTTCGTTGTGGAGTCCACCAATAATTATGCCGTTGTACGAATATTCCCTGTTAAAACGAATATTCCCCGACCAAACGAATATTATATAACAACTTGCGTACTTTACAAAATTTATAAATATTACCCACAACTATAACATTATATCAAATTCATTCCATAATATTCAAAAATGATATTTATTGAAAAAAATCATCTTTATTAAAAAGTTAGGTTCTTACATGACTTGTTTGATCAACTGAAGGGTGCTAGATATTTCTCGAAAATAGATTTGAGAAGTGGTTATCACCAACTGAAAGTAAGGAAGGAGGATATACCGAAGACGGCATTCCGAACTCGGTATGGACATTACGAATTTTTGGTGATGTCTTTTGGCTTGACAAACGCCCCTGCAATGTTCATGGATTTGATGAACAGGGTGTTTAAACCATTTTTAGACAAGTTTGTGGTGGTATTTATCGACGACATACTGGTGTACTCAAAATCTCAATAAGAACGCATGGAACACTTACGTCTGACGCTGGAGACACTAAGAAAAGAAAAATTGTACGCGAAGTTCTCTAAATGTGAATTTTGGCTAGAACAGGTATAATTTTTGGGTCTTGTGATTGATAAAGATGGGATGTCAGTGGATCCATCGAAAGTGGAAGCTGTAATTAATTGGGAACAACCAAGGACACCTTCGGAGGTGAGGAGTTTCTTGGGACTGGCCAGTTATTACAGACGATTTATTCAAAAATTTTCTAAGATAGCCACTCCGTTAACAAATTTGACAAGGAAGGCTGTGAAATTTGTGTGGACGGAGAAGTGTGAAGAAAGTTTTCAAGATTTGAAGAAGAAGTTAAGTGTGGCACCTGTGTTGTTATTACCAGATAATACAGGGAACTTTGTGGTCTATAGTGATGCTTTACACAAAGGGTTGGGTTGTGTCCTTATGCAAAATGGCAAGGTCATTGCACATGCATCAAGGCAATTGAAAGACTATGAAAAAGGGTATCTGACTCATGATTTAGAGTTGGCTCTGGTTGTGTTTGCTCTGAAGATATGGAGACACTATCTCTATGGAGAAAAATGTGAGATCTACACAGACCATAAGAGTCTGAAGTATATTTTCATACAGAAGGACCTGAACATGCGTTAAAGGAGATGGATGGAATTAATAAAATATTATGATTGCGAAATCTTTTATCATCCGGGCAAAGTAAACGTGGTTACAGATGCCTTGAGTAGGAAAGGCAGAGAAAAGTTAATGTTGTTAACCAATAAGGTGGAGCTTATTTCAGCGATGGTAAGGCTAGAGTTGGAAATCAAATTTCCAAAAGAATCCAACGAAAAATTTTACCATATGGAAGCTAGTCCAACTTTGGTGGACAAAGTGAAGAATGCTCAACTACAAGATGAAGAATGTAGAAAAATAAAGGAAAGTGTGGTCGAGGGTAAAGAGATGAAGTATAAACTTGATACTGAGGGAATGCTAAGATTCGAGGGACGAATTTAGGTTCCAGCAGTACTAGATATTAAAGAAGATATCTTGACAGAGGCTCATAACTCAAGATATTCGATACATATGGGAAGTACGAAGATGTATCAAGATTTGCGGCGACATTTTGGCGGCCGAATATGAAAAGAGACGTTGCAGAATGCGTTGCAAAGTGCTTAACATGTCAGAGAGTGAAGGCAGAGCATCAAAGACCAAGCGGATTACTTCAACCGTTAGAGATACCAGAATGTAAATGGGAGCATATCACAATGGATTTTGCGGTAGGTCTTCCAACGACTCAGAAAGGATATGATGCGATATGGGTGATAGTAGATAGATTAACGAAATTAGCTCACTTTTTGCCAATAAAGATTAGATTTAATCTTGATCAGCTGGCAAAGCTGTACGTCAAAGAGATTGTGTCGAGACATGGAGTTTCAGTGTCAATAGTATCAGATAGAGATTCGAGTTAACCTAAAATTTTTGGAAGAGGCTACAAGAATGTATGGAAACACAACTAAAGATGAGTACAACATATCATCTGCAAATCGATGGTCAAAGCGAACGAACAATCCAGACGTTAGAAGATATGCTCAGAGCGTGCATCATGGACTTCAAAAGTTACTGGGATGATCATTTACCGTTGGTGGAATTTGCATATAACAACAGTTACCATGCAAGCATTGGTATGCTGCCATACGAGGCGTTATACGGCAGGAAATACAGAACTCCACTGTGTTGGGATGAAGTTGGTGAATGTCAACTGTTAGGACCAGAACTGGTACAGCAGACCGCTGAAGTTATAAAACTCATCAGAGCAAGATTGGTAGCTGCTCAAGATCAACAGAAGAAGTATGCTGATAAACACAGGCAGAATCGCGAATTTGAAGCAGGAAATTTCGTGTTCCTGAAAGTTTCTCCTTGGAAGGGAAAAATTCATTTTGGTAAGAAAGGAAAGTTAAGCCCAAGGTTTATTAGACCTTTCGAGATACTACGAAGAGTGGGGGAGGTGGCTTACGAGGTAGCTTTACCTCCAGAATTAGAACATGTTCACAATGTTTTTCATGTGTCGGTATTGTGACCGTATAAACCTGATTACAAGCATGTAATTGAGTATGAACCGTTGTAGTTCAGTAAAGATTTATCTTATGAAGAGATTCCTATCCAGATAGTTGATAGGAAAGAACAAGTGCTCAGGAATAAAGTGATACCTTTTGTGAAGGTGATATGGAGGACCCATAACGTCGAAGAGGCTACGTGGGAACTCGAAGCTGAAATGATAAAAAAATATCCTGAGTTATTTGTTTAATCTGTGTCTTCGATTCTGGGGATAGAATCTTTGTAAGAAGGGAATAATATGACGATTTGATTGTTTGAGTTGTGATTCTGGGGACAGAATCCTTGTAAGGAGGGAAGGATGTAACAATCCAGAATTTCAAATTATAATATTAAATATTTAATGAAGTATGTAAATATTTATTTGATGTGTTTATTGTTGAAATTGATGGAATAAATATTTTATTGATGTGGTTATTATTAGTAAATATTTATGAATTAAATTTATTAGATAATATTCTAAATTAAATTAATTTATAATTTAGAGAGTTGTAATATAACATGAGTTGTTATATTGTTGTGTTGAGTTCATAATTTAAATGGTATATTAAATTATTAAATTATAATTTTGGTGTTAATTGTTTAAATGGTATATTTAATTAAGATATAGTGTGTAACTAATTTATTTGATTAATGGTGGATATGGAGATCCAAATAAATAATATATGATTATAAATTATAAACTAAATTGTTTATTAAAATAATTAAAGTAGTTTTAATTTGATTTAACCCAAACAAGGCTTAAATATATTAAGTCTTTAATTTTAAAGGGTTTTGCCAAACAAAGCCTTATGACTTTTGGATTTTTAAATTTTGAATTATAATAATATAAATAAAATAAATAAAAATAAATTAAATAATAAATATAATATATTTATAACATATACGTTAGGTTGTAACTGATATTACAATTAGTAGTAGTATTAAGGTTATCTGTTTTATTTCTTACGCTTGATTATCAGTTTGGGTTTTTACGCATAGTCTTAGTTGCCTAGGAAGAACACCGAGAGTTCAGAGAGAGCTTGATAGAGCTTGACAGAGAAAATTGAGAGAGATTGAGGGAAAACCTAAGGATTTCACGATAATTCCAGTGTGTTTAGCAAGGATTTCTTTTTAGCAGCAAAAGGTATGTTCTATAACCTTATTATACATATGTGGGTTTCACGGTAAAAATTTTCTTATGTCTTGTGAAATCAAATTGTTGAATTGTGGATATATATAGTTGGTAATTGTGATTATACATGTTTGTAATGCTAGAGTTTACGTTTAAACATGAATTGCATGCTAATTACAGTTAAACGTAGGAGAGATAATTAGCAGTGTATGTTTGTGTGGATATTTTGTATATGGCTTATGTAAGTACCGAATTTAGTGGTTAGTTTGTATGATAAACTGCAAATTAAAGCTTGTTTATGCTAGTTCATTAAGAAACGAAGATAACGTAATTTGAATGAAACAATTTTGATAAGAATTGTGTTTACAGTGTTGATTTTGTCTAAGGAACTCAAAAATGGTGTTTTTATATGAAAACATGAAATTCAAGGAATTAAAATAGTTTTAGTTGTTGGTAAATTGTTCTAATTGGTTGAATATGATAGCAATCATGTTTGTAATAGTTTTATATCAATTGTAGATGTTGGTTTCACTGTTTTGTGGGTGAAATTCGTGTTAGTTGGCCTAAAAAACTATGTCGAATCACGTTCTGCAAAACTAAAACTGATGCATCGCGCGGGCGCGCAGCTGCGGTGCGGGCGTGCTGTAATCCAGTATAAAACTAACGCGGCTGTGCCAGTAGTCAGTCACAGACCGTAAAGTCTGCTATTTCTGCAGACCTTGGACACTCATTATAACTTAGTTAGTGATGTGTTAATGTAATAAACATGTACTAAGGTGATTAAAACAGAACCGTGTCATGTCATTGATACTTTCAAAATTGTTAAAGGTTTAGTAAATTATTTAAATGACATGTTATGATTTAATGTACACAATGAATGGTAGATAAGTGTTGTGAAGTTAGCACTTGGAGTTTCTAAAATGTAGATGGTTAAGAAAGACTTGAACTAAAATAACAAGTCTAGCTAAAAGAGAGTGTTATCTTGATACGTGAATGTTAGTATATCTAATAGATTGCGGTTCTAATACTATATGTTGGTGAACGTGAGTTTTAATATTATAGCTTACGCTTGAGGCAAGTTTCTAATTCTTACTTTTTACATTGAGCAAGTTTTCTAACTCTACCTTATTATTATTGAGCAAGTTTCTAAACATTATCTTTTTACATTAATTAAGTTTCTTACTTTAAACTTTCATTAAGCGAACTCTTGAATTCCTAATCATCATTTGAGCAAGTTAGCTATGACTTTAACTTTATTCGGACAAATTTTGAATTCCAATATTTATTGATGTATTCTAACTTGTTTATTGTTAGACAAGTTTCTTTATTGTCATTCGTGTATTATGAATGCAATTTTCTTGAATTCTAATTTCTAATGGTGAATTGTCTTATTTCAATTACTTGACACAAGTTATTCTCATAATGAGCAAGTTTTATTTTCAGCTTGCTATTACTTAATGTATATTCAATAATTCATAGCCCTAGCTTAATATTATTTAAGCAAGGTTTATTGTCATTCAATACCTATGCTTTGTATTTGTTTCTAAGAATGAGTTCAATATATAGTTAGTTCGCTTTCGATTGTTCATTGTTCCATATTATGTTATTATTGATCAATTGTTATATTATCAAACCTTATTGATTTTACTAGTCCTCTAGTTGTTGATCGTTAAACTTCGAATTACCCTTGAAAACTTATCAAAACCAAACTTTCTTTGGTGCGGACTTGTACTCTAAAAACTTAGAAGAACAACCCTATTATAGGGGATACGCAATGCGTTTAGATGTTTGTGCACAATACATTGTACAAAGGGCGGATCTCCCTAAGTACGAGAAGTCCTCATAGTCTTATGACTGTTAAAGTTGAAGTTGAAAGATTACTTGTAACTGTGGACATAGTTCGTGGTCTTATGACCCTCAGATATATATATATATATATATATATATATATATATATGTATTCCACATTTTGATTCTAGTCTTTGGTTATTATTGATAGAGTACTATTCAGTTTTGATGAGCCTATTCATTGGCAGTTATCATTATCTTATTGATTCACTGTTATATCTAGTGAGCATTTATTTTGCTCACTCTTGCATAAATATAATTATTGCACCTAAAGTTGAGAAGGTAGATGAGCCTACAACTTGTAAAGGAAAGAGAAAAATGTACAAGTGATGAAGACTTGTAATTTTAGTTATTAATATGATGATAGACTTTTAATCATTGATGTGATGTAATAATTTTATTTCCGCACTTATATGATGTTTAAGGTTAGACAACCTGGAAAGATTTTTATTTAGTGATGTATCCCTATTTAAAGGGAGGATTTATGATTTAAATTCTATTATGTTTGAGTAGAATAATATGAATGAAAGAAAAGTGAACACCAAGTCTTGTGAGAATGAAGTACCTAGATTTGGGGGTGTCATAGGTTGGTATCAAAGCTTTAGGTTATGAACCTTAGGTGGGGAAAAAACCTTAGGAAGTAACCTTTGAAAAGATAGTGGTGATAAACTCTTATTGAGTTTTAAGGAAGAAGTAATAAAACACTTATGTGCTTATGTGATTACAACTTATGTGCTCGTGAGTGTCGAGTAGTAATGATTAGTAATTAAAACTTAAAATTTTGTTGTCAGGATGACTAATGTCGGAGAATCCAGTCAGGCTAGGGAGGGAGGACCTCAAATGCCTAGAGAGGAGGAGTCTCGTGACATTCAGGTGGTTGGGAACAACTACTGCCACGGGAGTCAGCTCCGTTGGTCACAGTGGTTGAGCATGAGGGTTTACCTGATGATGATGATGAGATAGAGGCGGACGAGGAGGATCCCATTGAGCTGCCACAGTCGAATGAGGATGACAAGGACGAGGAGGAAGAGATTCCACTTAACTCGATAGCTGCTCGTATGTACAATGAAGTCTACGACCGCAATGTGGAACTTCAAGATACCGTCGAGGAGTTACAAGAGATAGTAGCTGAACAACAGACCTCGATGGCACAAAAGGACGACGAGATCCAGGATCAAGAGGAACGTCTGAATAACGTTGAAGAGAAGCTGGTTCACACTAAAGGAGAGAACGAGCGGATGATAGCAGAGATTGCAGAATTGAAGAACAAGTTGAAAGAAGAAGCTATGAAGAGGGCAAGAGCCGAAGATGCGTACGAGGAAGCTTATCAATGACCCGGGATAACAAAAAGAGACGCACAAGCAAAGAGGATGAAGATGGAGGAGATGAATAATGTATTCAACACCGAGATCAATCGAGCTCAAGATCGAGTCATGTGTTATCCCATTCAGTTCGAGACGCTGCCATCATACATATTAGATCGTCGAACAATGTTTCGTATTATGGAAGAAGAGCGTTGTAAAGCTACGCAATATCTTAGTAGGACATTGTAGGGAATGTACTTGATATGTGATATGATTAATAAAATGTAAATCCTGGGTATTATATAATCGATGGGATATGATGGTGATGTTATCCTGGAACTTTAGTAGTTCAGGAAAGTAATGTAAATAGCAGTGATGCTATTGTTTTGATGTTTCCTAAAAGATTATAAATGAATAAAAGTTATGGGTTTATTCAATGTGTTATGTGTTATGTGATAATCTTTTATAATGTGAAACTTAACTATATAATACTTAAAAGATTGAAAAGAATCTAATGGGTGTATTTTAACAGAAAATGCCTCCAAGACGTCAACCATGACAGGGACCTACCAATAACAACAATGCTGAGGTTAATCCAGTTCAATAATTTGTAATGCTACTGACGGGAGAATTACATAATAAAGCTGCAACATTTAAGGACTTCAAGGAGGTTGGGCCACTAGAGTTTCGTGGATCCATGAATCCGGTTGAGGCACATAAATGGATTATGGAGATAGAGAAGGTTTTCGATGTTGCTAGGGTAGGGGATAATTAGAAGACTGCTTTTGCAACATTTATGTTGAAAGCAGAGGCTAGTTATTGGTGGCAAGCCAATAAAACCCGAGGAGGTCAAGGGGTAATGTCTTGGGAAAGGCTCAAGGAAATATTTTTTGAGACCTATTTCCCAGAAAGTTTAAAGAATTAGATGGAAGTTCAGTTTCTAGAACTAAAACAGGATACAATGACGGTGTCGGAGTATGCCGTGAAATTCAACGAGTTAGCAAGGTTTGCGCCATTCCAAGTGAATACGGATGAACGCAAGGCAAGAAGATTCGAGCAGGGACTGAAGCCCTGGTTATACAGTAGGGTTTCCTTGTTCCAATTAAAGACGTTTGCAGCAGTGCTTGAGAAAGCAATTCTCGCTGAACGTGGAGGCGAGGCTGTAACAAATCACAATCAAGAGCAGAGAAAGAAGAAGAATGAAGGTGAAGTTAAGAATGGTGGTGGTGGTAACGGTGGAAATGGTAACAATAATTTGAAGAGGATATGGAATGCGAATGTGGGGGCTGGAAATCAGCAAGGTAACCAGCAGAAGAAGAAGATTGACGCATGTGCTACATGTGGAAAGTTTCACGCAGGTATGTGCTTAAGGGGGAAGTAGGTATGCTTTAAGTGTGGCCAGGAGGGTCACATTGCCCCAAATTGCAATCAACCCAAGAAGAATGCTTGTTACACCTGCGGGTCGAAGGACCATTTCGCTCGCGAGTGTCCAAAGAAGAAATCTGGTGAGACAGCTGGAAGCAAAGGAAATGGCGGTGGAGGTACACTGACCATTGCTGGACCAACGGCGTCAAACAAAACCATAGCCAGGACCTTCAACATGACGGTGCAAGATGCGGTGCAATCAAAGGATGTTGTGTCAGGTATTATCCCAATCAATGATATAAATGCATACATATTATTTGATTCGGGTGCTACTTGCTCGTTTATATCTGATGAATTTGCAAAGAGGTTAGAAATGCCTAGTGAAGAGTTGAATTTCCCTTTACAAATAGAAAGTATGAATAGGGAGGTAATTCAGGTTAGATTCGTATACAAGAACTGTAGGGTGAATATTAAGGGGAATGTTATGACAGTAGATCTAATTCTGATAAATCTCAGAGAATTCGATGTTATATTGGGAATGGATTGGCTATTCAATAATGGAGCGATAATTGACTGCCAAAAGAAGTGTGTAAATTTTATAACTCCATCAAAGGTAATTTTCTATGGTAGCAAATCGCCTAGACAAATGAGATGTCTGACGATTATGCATGCCAAGAAATTATTGAGTCAAGGTTGTGTAGGATATTTAGCCTATATAGTCGATACTCAAAAGAAGGAGGAGATGAAATTGGAGGAGATACCAGTGGTTAGGGATTTTGTAGACGTATTTCTAGAAGATTTGCTAGGACTTCCGCCTGACAGAGAAATCGAGTTCGTGATCGACTTAGCACCAAGGACTGCTCGGATATCGAAGGCCCCATACAGGATGGCTCCGGTAGAGATGAAGGAACTGATGGTACAACTGTAAGAGCTGTTAGATAAGAAGTATATTCAACCGACGTATCACCGTGGGGAGCGCCGGTGTTATTCATGAAGAAAAAGGACGGGTCAATGCGCCTTTGCATTGATTATAGAGAATTAAACAAAGTCACTATTAAGAATAAATATCCGTTGCCAAGAATAGATGACTTGTTTGATCAACTGAAGGGTGCTAAATATTTCTCGAAAATAGACTTGAGAAGTGATTATCACCAACTGAAAGTAAGGAAGGAGGATATACCTAAGACGGCATTCTGAACTCGGTATGGACATTACGAATTTTAGGTGATGTCTTTTGGTTTGACAAACGGCCCTGCAGCGTTCATGGATTTGATGAACAGGGTGTTTAAACCATTTTTAGACAAGTTTATGGTGGTATTTATCGACGACATACTGGTGTACTCAAAATCTCAAGAAGAACACATGGAACCCTTACGTCTGATGCTGGAGACACTAAGAAAAAAAAAATTGTACGCGAAGTTCTCTAAATGTGAATTTTGGCTAGAACATGTACAATTTTTGGGTTATGTGATTGATAAAGATGGGATTTCAGTGGATCCATCGAAAGTGGAAGCTATAATTAATTGGTAACAACCAAGGACACCTTCGGAGGTGAGGAGTTTCTTGGGACTGGCTGGTTATTACAGATGATTTAGTCAAGATTTTTCCAAGACAGCCACTCCGTTAACAAATTTGACAAGGAAGGTTATGAAATTTGTGTGGACGGAGAATTGTGAAGAACGTTTTCAAGATTTGAAGAAGAAGTTAAATGTGGCACCTGTGTTGTTATTACCAGATAATACAGGGAACTTTGTGGTCTATAGTGGTGCTTCACACAAAGGGTTGGGTTGTGTCCTTATGCAAAATGGCAAGGTCATTGCGTATGCATCAAGGCAATTGAAAGACTACAAAAAAGGGTATCCGACTCATGATTTAGAGTTGGCGGCGGTTGTGTTTGCTCTGAAGATATGGAGACACTATCTCTATGGAGAAAAATATGAGATCTACACAGACCAAAAGAGTCTGAAAACTAAAAAGAACAACCCTATTATAGGGGATACACAATACGTTTAGATGTTTGTGCACAATACATTGTACGAAGGGCTGATCTCCCTAAGTATGAGAAGTCCTCATAGTCTTATGACTGTTAAAGTTGAAGTTGAAAGATTACTTACAACTGTGGACATAGGTCGTGGTCTTATGACCCTCAGATATATATATATTCCACATTTTGATTCCAGTCTTTGGTTATTATTGATAGAGTACTATTCAATTTTGATGAGCCTATTCATTGGCAATTATCATTATCTTATTGATTCATTGTTATATCTAGTGAGCATTTATTTTGCTCACTCTTACATAAATATAATTATTGCAACTAAAGTTGAGAAGGTAGATGAGCCTACAACTAGCAAAGGAAAGGGAAAAATGTACAAGTGATGAAGACTTGTAATTTTATTTATTAATATGATGATAGACTTTTAATCAATGATGTGATGTAATAATTTTATTTTCGCACTTATATGATGTTTAAGGTTAGATAACCTGGGAAGATTTTTATTTAGTGATGTATCCCTATTTAAAGGGAGGATTTATGATTTAAATTCTATTATGTTTGAGTAGAATAATATGAATGAATGAAAAGTGAACACCAAGTCTTGTGGAAATGAAGTACCTAGATTTGGGGGTGTCACATTAATAATCCATTAATTGCATTAAAACTTATAAATTAGTAAGTTTTAAAGTGATTTAAATGGGTTTAAACCACTAATTACTTAATAATTAGCTAACTTCCTAGAAAATTTTTGGATTAAATATCTTAATATTCTTCAGAATTTTAGAAAAATTTGGGTCCAAGAATCATCACCGGAACCGGCCGAAAAGTGGCCGAACAGGTCGCCAGAAAGTTTCGGCCAGTTCGATCGGCGTTGAACCGGCAGTAGCTTTTTAGGATTTTTGATTGTTTCCCAGATTTGGGGTTAAAACTTGAATAAAATGAAATCTACAACTCCGATTTGGGTCCAATTGGACTCATTGGATTCGTATCTTCTTGAGCTATAATTTTCATTCATCAAACATCAAATTTGGATCTGTTTGGTCCCAGAAATTGGTCCAAAAGTTACTTCTCTTGCACATGAGTTCTTTAGTTGAGGTGTTTTAGTAATAAATCCATATCTCACTCATTTGTTAACATTTTTATATGTTTCCAAATGGGTTTTGCTGCTAACTCATAGTTCTAGCATATCAAGAAACAAAATCAAAAAAAATCATTTGTAGATTTCAAAATGAAAAACATTGATCACCCCTTTAATTAAATTAAGGTTTTTCCCAAAACTACCTTAGCTTCCTTTTTTCCAAAATTTTCCAACATAAACTATATAGATGGGCATGTTAAACATATTATACTCAAGATATATCATTCATATAAGACTTTAACCTTTTAGAACTTGCACCGCCATGAATCTTTTACAAGATCACATAGAACATACAAAACATAAAAACTAGGGTTTTATTTCCTTACCTTGTCTTGTTGGATGCTCTTCTTTTCTTTTCAAATTAGACTAGGAACTTGGGATTCATGAACAATATGCTCATCCTTCTTACTTAGAATCCAAGCCTCTCTTCTCTCTCTTGCTCTCTTTGTGTTCTTGCTAGTTGAGAGAAAAATAGAAGAAGTAGAAGAATGGTGGAGGAGGAAAATAAAATGAAGATAGATATAATGTTGGTGAATTGAAGTGGAATGCTAATATCTCTCATGTTTCTTTTGCCCCTTGGAAAAAAAGGTTAGCCTTATCCCTTCCTAATCATGCCTAATCATGTCATTAAGGTTGCTAATTAGGCTTTCCACCAATGGGAGCATGACACACTTGTCCTTGTGTGTAAGAGTTTCTACTTATGGAACTTGATTAGCTTAATTTCTTTGCCTTAAAAGGCCTAATATGGCTGGTCCCATATGCCCAATGGCCCATCCATTTTGCCTTTATTTTAATGCACAAATTAGATTAATCAAAGGTCTAAAATACCTTTAATCAAGTGGGCTATGTGTGGGCTTGCATTTTATTTCTATTAGGCTTTTCCTTTAATTGTTTTGGGCTATATAATAAACATAGTTTAACAATTTTAATATATTATTCTAATTGTTTATTTAGGATTTATATTCCTAATCTTATGAAATTTAATTAATATACATGTAACTTTAACTCATAACCTAATTAGATTTGCTTTAATTAGGTTTAAAATAATTATTCAATTAGAGATAATAACATTAATCTCTTAAGTTAGTATAATTATTAAATACTAACAATTCTTCAATACCATAACTGTAAGACCCCGAATTTTATGAAATAAAAGTATTCAATTTTTCTTATAGTTACTATTCAGTAAATGGTTAAATTGATAAAAGTTAAAGTTAAGGGTGATATATGTTTTTTTTTCAAAAATACGCAAGTGGTTATAAAATAATCATTGTTGTCGGGGATTATTCGTTGGTCGTGGAATATTTTTTCTGTCGGGGAATATTCGTACGACGGCGCAACCATTTGTGGGCCCCATAACGGAATAACTGTCGGATGAAGAAAACGCCAAATTTGAGTTTTTATAAGTAACGGCGTAGTTGTTACCGTTAACACTGTTAGAATACCTGGTGGTTAAAATACAGTAATACGCGTAGTTGCACAGTAGCACACTGTATTGCACAGTATTTTTTAAATTATTAATTCTTACGTAAGAAGGCACTACTCAATAATTGTTACAGTAGTTACTATTCAATATTTTATTTTATTGATTCAATAATTGCTGCGTTGATATTTTATATTATTGTTGTTTCAATAATTGTTGCTGCACAGTATTTTCTATTATCAAATCAATAATTCATATTATTAGATAACATTATTGGCAATGTCTAGAAAGTTCTGTCTAAGGAGAGGTTTGGTCACCTAATTGGGCGCCAGTAAGGAGAAATTCTTATTGGAAAGCCCCCTCTTTCCTGGGAACTGTCTGGTTGTCATTATTATGATTCTGTAATATTATTTGTGAATAATTAATTATTGATCTATATGATAATGAAATATTTATTTGATGTGGATATAAATGATGGATTTATTTATGTGGTTATAAATGAAGGAGTTAATGTTGAGGTGTTTTATCTGTATTTTTGTCGGAACGGAGGTATTAAAAATCAAATTAGGGTTTTTAAGATATTTTGTGAGGCTTATAATTTTTAATCCGACCGTTGGATCGTGGTAATATTTGGATATGTTATACATATATAAGTTGAGTATATGTTCACAAATTTTGAACCGTTAAAAATGAACGTATGATTTGTTATGAATTTTACGAGATGACTGGTTCAGAAATTATTGAATTTTCGGAGTTAATCATTTTGGTAGAAAATTCTAGAATTGGTGGGCCCCACTCTTGGTTGGTGAGAAATGTGCTGAAATTTTTATTCAAATGTGGTGGGTGAGAATAGTAGCAGGTAAAGCCCTCAGATTGCAGGTTAAGTCTGCTTCGGCGTGCTAACATTTTCCTATAAATAGAGGGCTAAGTTAGAATTGAAAATCACACCAGAAACATAAGCTTTCTCTCTTTCTCTCTCTATATTATGAAGCATATTTTATGAGTATTTAGATACTTTGGGAGTTGCTATTCAGTGCAAGTTTCCTTCGGCTTTGTATTCCAGTCAGAAATACTGTACTTTTGAGGTAAGGGATAGTAAGAGATTTTAAGGGTTGTTATATTTTTCAGTTCGTACTTCTAACGACCTTCAAAAAATTCTGAAAAAATTTGAAATGATATTTTGATGAATTTTATTGATTGTGTCCAAAAATGGTGATTTTTGGATGTATAGATTAAGAGTTATGAATTTTACGAGAAAAGACTATTTTAAAAGTAGCCGCTTATAACTCCTTGTGGTTAACTCCAAAATTGATGAAATTTTTATTGGAAGTATATCTATATAATATTAGTGTACTCTGTGAATTTCAGAATTTTTGGATAAAAGTACAATTTATGATAAATGTCTAAATATTTGGCAGTTTTGGCCATATGAAAAATAGTAAATGAATTTTAAAAATTCTGAGAGAAATATATGTTCACTATGGGACTATATTATGTTAAATCTCAGAAAAGAAATATTTTGGAACTGATTTGGTATTTTTTATGAAAATAGACTAGTTATGAATAAATGAATTAAATATGTTATGTGAAGGAAGAAAATTGAAAAATAGGATTTTATGGCTTGATAATCCTATATGAGGTATATGCAGATTTTTGATGAGGGTTTTGGTTATTGGTGATGAAAACTTATGAGTTTGGCATTTTAGGATGATTAAATGCATTATTTAGTAAAGTGTAAACAATTAAAATAAATTATTTATAAGATTAAGAAATGTTATTCTTTCAATATCATTATACCGAAATATTGGTATAGATTTTATTGTGGAATTTCTACCTTTTTGAGTCGGGATTACTATTCACGCGTTACTATTCATGAGTTACTATTCATGAGTTACTATTCACGAGTTACTATTCACGACAAAATTGGTTTCTTTTTCTGACCAAATTATAGTTAATTTATGAATATTACTCTTAAAATTAAATCTATATTTTGATCATATTGTTTTTATTATCATATATAATATTTTTATAACCCTGATGTTGAAATTCTCTTTCACTTGAGTGTAAAGATGGGTAGATTGTTGGTATGATCATGACTATGGGTTCTCTTTGGCCAGTAGTGTAAAGTTGAATTGTTGACAGGTATGATCATGACCATTAAATTTATAATTGAATATCTTTAGCTTAAGTGCAAAGGTGAATTGATCAACATGGTTATAATTATTGTTTATACAAATTCTGAAATGATTATATATTTCTTTGAGATATTAATATATCTGGCCTATATTGCAAATATGAACTGCTGATGAATATATTTGGCCTGTAGTGCAAATATGAACTGTTGTTGAATATCTTTGGCCAGTAGTGTAAAGATGAATTGTTGATGAATATCTTTGGCCCGTAGTGCAAAGATGATATGTTGTTGAATATCTTTGGCCAGTAGTGCAAAGATGAACAGGTGTTGAGATGAACATGACCAACTGGTGATACACATGAATATCTTTGGCCGTAGTGCAAAGATGAAGTTATTAGTATGATTATGAACAGGAAATGTGATTTGGTGTAACCATGATCTTTGATGTTTTAGGTAAAGATAGGTGATGAAAATTATCTTCGTCCTGGATGAGAAGAGGAATGTAGAACTACAACTATGATTATGAGCTATTCATATGATTGTGGACCAGAATTATTGATTGATGTTACAGGGATAAAACATTGTTGGTGGATTTTTAACATGGAGAAGATAATAGACTTTATAGTCTATTTGACTCTTCTAATGGATTGCTCGTTTCGCTGCAACTATGGTTGAAATTTTTGTCATCTACCATATGTTCTAAATCTCTGATTAAATTCTGTTGAAGGCTATTGATAACTTATTTATCTTTAGTCATGATATTCTTTACTGGGCTAGTTGTGCTCACCCTTCTGTTTCACAATTCCTTTCAGGTAATAAGAGTGTAGCTGGGTCGAGCGGGGGTAACAAGGGAATAGAACGGTGGTCATCATTTAGTAGTTATATTTGGTGAATCATCTAGGGTGAAGTGAACCCAACGTTGGAAGGGTGTTTTGTCACTATCATACAAGATGTCTAATGACATACAACCTCGTGTCATCATAAGACAGGGTTGTGCTCATCCACTTGCTGAGTATATTTACGAGCACTACCTATATAATCTTGGCATTTGTTTGAAGTATAATTCTCAATTAGAGACAGTGGAGATAATGATATGTCAAGAGAAGACTCGCCATTGGGAAGAATATGATAGTAAACTTCTCATTTTTCTTTGGGGTCTATTGGGTCAACCAAGGATAATTCTGTGGCCATATGATATCTATCATAACCTAGATGCATGGCCTCCCATGTACGAAGGTTTCCTTGAGCACTTCCCAAAGATTCTAATTTCTAAAACAGTTTTTGACTATAGCTTTATGTAAGGTGTCATTGTGAGGTGTTGTCCACGGTTGGGACATGAGTCATATTTGGTATATATTTGTATCCAAACTCACAGCATATGTGTTGTTGTATTTTGCACGACAATTATTGTAATAAAGTTGTAGTTATTTTCTGTACCATGTATTTGACGACTCAGAATAGGTTGGATGGAATGGACCTATTTTGGGGTCTTTACAATAATCCTTAGGTTATTTAATTATCTCACCTAATGTATAATTAGGTTATGAAGCTTTCTTTTTTAATGAAATCTATAAATATATATATCCATAACTATAATATATATATATTTATTTAGCCATACACATTTTCACATAGTCCTCACATATTTATTCACTATATAATAGTCATACTAATTAATCATTTAAAGATTATAAATATTTCTATTTAACATTCAAGGTTAACACTCAAGCTATGTTAATATTTCAACATATATAACTTATCTTACTCTTCCTTAATCAACTTGATTAAGTATTGATCTTAGTTAATTTGAAATAACTAAATTAACTATCTTGTTTAATTTATATCTCATAACACATATTCACTTATAAACTTAAAAAAAAATTATTTGTAAAAAAATTTAAATATATAATTAAAGTTCTCGGTCCTTATAGAGAGGAGAGAGAGCAAATTATAAATATTTATAAATAAAATTATAAAAATTATAAATACAATTTGTAAAATTTAAGTTGTTATACAATTTGTTAAATTTAAGGCGTAAAATTTAGAAATTATAATATAATTTATAATTTTTAAGATTTAAGTTGTAAATTTTATACATACAATTTATAAAATTTAAGACGTAAAATTTATAATTTATGATATAATTTGGAAGATTTAAGTTATAAAATTTATACATACAGTTTGTAAAAATTTCTAATTTTGAAAGAACAGAACAATTTGAAGAAACAAAATAATTTGAAGGATTAGGCAAGAAAGTAATTTGTGTGCTCTTCCAATATAAAAAGGGTATTATTTAATTAATTAAATTTTGGGCACTTTCGTCAATTGTTTAAAAGTATAATGTTATTCATGTTAAAAATATAATTTGTATGTTTAAAAGTTTATTGATTTTTTTGGTAATGAAGCCTTTTTTTTAATTTTAAAATAAAAAAAATTATATTTGGTAATCTTTTTATTAATATTTAATTTTAATAATTTAAAATATAATAATTATTTATAAGAATTTATACAAATTTAATACATCAAAATAAGTATTTATAAAAAAAATTATACGAATTAGGTACTTGATATCGTAAATTATGAATTTGGTGGTATTTGATGTAATATAAGTGTTATTACCCTGTATTCTATACGATCAAACCGTATACAATTCTTATTTGACCAAAAAATTAGGTATTCCGATCAATTTTGGTCGGATTATGAAATTGGGGGCTAAATTATATCAAATTAGACACTTGATATAGTAAAGTGTAATTCCAAATTTTTTGAAGGCCTAATTATTAATATGATGATATTTAATGAATTAAATTGTAGAAGGTTTATAAGAAAATGGGTCTTAATGACAATCCACCTAAACCCGTATATTTTAAAAAAAAATTACAACAGAAGTGTATCCAGAAAATATTTAGAGAATTAATACATTTTCAATATTTTATTTACAAAATTAGTGCTTCTCTTCATTACAACTCTGCTGTAATTGAGAAGAACTTATTCTGCCATTGACATCGAAAATTTAAGAATTAGCTTCGAAAATTGAAATTAATGAGAAGATCACGCATTGCATAGTTTGGAAACAGGGGGGTTAGAGAGAGAAAAATTGGAGAATTTTTGAAGTTTTTAGAGAGAGAAAAAAACGATCCTAGCTTCCACAACTGGATCTCTCTTATCCATCCAACATAAATGTCTCTCACCTCACCTCTACTGCAACACATTTTATCCCAATTCAAATCCCTCAAGCTCAGATCCCCATTCCTCCATGACTCCTCACTAATGTCCCTCGTCCTCGTGAACTCCTCCTCCGAAAACCCCCAACTGATGCCACTTTTCTTCCTCCAATTCAAGCCATGAAATCCCTTCAGGGTCGAGTTGGTCGTGCAACTCGTTTACTATAGTCCTGTCGGCGTTGCCACTGCCGCTGTCTGCTCCGTTATAGTACAGTTGGTAGCCAAACCTTCATACAAAGGTAACAAATTCAATTTTATTGGGTTCCCAATTAATTATAAAAAAATTAAGAACGATTTTCAAGTGTTATCTGGATTTGTTTTCTTCAACATGTGCAACTATGAACAATTTTATTGGGTTCTGCAATTGTCGTTGTCGGTACATATTTTTCCCATAGTGCAGTTGGTAGCCAAACCTTCATACAAAGGTAACTAAATTAGTTTTATTAGGTTACCAATTAATTATAAAAAAGTTAAGAACAGTTTTCAAGTGTTGCCTGGATTTATTTTCTTCAACATGTAAAATCATAACAGTTTTATTAGGTTCTGCAATGGTCTCCGTCAGTACTTTTTTTTTCATAGTGTAGTTGGTAGCCAAACATTCATACAAAGGTAATCAATTCAGTTTTATTGGGTTACCAATCGGCAGAAGGCAGCGGCGAAGAAGATAAAGAGACGGGTGGTTGTGTAGTAATGAGATCGGAGGTAAAAATGAGAGGAGGACTGGGAATCGAAGAAGAAAATGAAAGAGAATAAGAATATTATGAGTAGAATGAAGAGAGAGAACGCGAAGGAGTACTTTCTCTCTCTAAAGAGATAATTGTCCACTGAAATCGTCATTGTCATTGTTGTTGGTGCTCTGCAAATTGTAGAAAGAGAAACAGAGGTAGAAGAGAATTAGTAGTAGTAGTAGTAGTAGTAGTAGTAGTAGTAGTAGTAGTAGTAGTAGTAGTAGTAGTAGTAGTAGTAGTAGTAGTAGTAGAAATCGCCATTGTTGTTGGTGCTCTGTAAATTGTAGGGAGAGAAACAGAGATAGAAGAGAATGGTAGAGAATTAGTAGTTATAATAGTAGTAGTAGGTGGTGATGATATGTAAAGTCATTGTTGTTGGTGCTCTATAAATTGTAGAGAGAGAAACAGAGGTAGAAGAGCGTGATAGAGAATTAGTAGTAGTAGGTGATGATGGTATGTAATTTTGTTCAGTCAAAGCGAAAGGACTGAGAAAAGTTTGAAATATTTTCTTACAAGAAAGTTTTTCTCTCATATCTCATCCTGTATATTTAACAAGATTTTGCGTTTAGGTTTATTTTCTTATAAGTTATTATAAAGCATCCATGGGACGCTGACGTCATCTTTGTAATTTTGTATCACTTGTTTTTTTTCTCTATCTTTTGTACTTACAACTTTAGATATATTACTATTTTGTCTTTTTTAATTAATTTTTTTTATTATTCTGTTTAGTCCTTCAAATTTTAAAAAGTTCTAATATTATCCTATATAATTTACACACACAGAGTGTGTGCCATCGGGTGCTAGTAAGTCATATTGTCAATCAAACGCCTACGAGAAATTATTATTTTTATTTCTTTTCTTTTACTTTACTTTTCTAAAAAAATATTTTTTTTTATTTAATATTATCGACATCCAAACAAACAACAGAGCCTTGATGAAGATAAATCTAACTATTTATGCTTCTAAAATTTTATGTGTCAAGATTAATGTGGAGATATAGTGTGATGGATGGTATGATTCATAAAAATATAAAATAAAATAAATTTTGTGAGTGATAGTTTTTGTTATATACTATACAATTATAATAATTTTATTAACTAAAATTATATAAATTTATATCAATTTAAAGTTTAATATGTTGTCGTTTAATGTCAAAAATCAAATTGTATGTTTAATATGATGTTGAATTTACATCAATTTAAAGTTTAATATGATATTGAATTTTCATGATAGAATAGGTTGTGTATGATTCTCAAAAAGAAATATTTAAGCCATCATATCATCCATTAATCTATTAATATATAACTTTTTACCAAGGGTAACATATAAATGTAATTATGTTAAGACAAACTAACAGACTAAAATAAAATTTCCATTGATAGTGTAGTTATAAAGGGTATCAAGAATCTGTTGTGGCTAAGGCTATAAACGAGCCAACATAGTTCGAGCACGATTTGGGCTCGTCTCGAAAAAATACGAGCGAGACTCGGATTCGTTAGTAATATGATCCAAATCTGAGCATTAAAAATAGTTCGAATAAAAATATGAGTAGAATCTAAGAAAGGTTATACTCGACTCGTTTAAGATTCAAACTACTCGAATTCTTGATTGTGATTCGATACATACTCGGTTAATACATATTCGATTAGATGTTCGATACATTCTCTTATAATATATGCAAAATCAAATCAAATTAGGATAATTAGTTATTATTATGTTTTGTTTTTAATTTTAATTGTAATTTTATATTTGTAAAGTGTAATAATAAATATATTTTTTTATTTTTAAGTAAAATAACAAATTCAATTTATAATTATATTTATTATAAAACTAGTTATTATATCCACTCGAATTCGAGCTTGAATTTGAAGCTCGCGAGTTGTTTGAATAAATATTCGAGTCGAGTCGGATCGAATTTGACTAATAAATATTCGAGTCGAGTCGAATCTGAGTAGGATTTTTCAAATATAATTCGAATTCGAGCCGAATTCGAGTACATATTTATTATTTCGAATCGAATTCGAGTAGCTCTCTGTTCGGTCCGGTTCGACTCGTTTACACCCTTAGTTGTGGCAGGTTAGGATGATCAAACCAAACCTATTCCTTAGAATGTGGGATTGAGCCTTATTCAAAAACAAATTTTATCCTTTTTATTTTTCATTGAAACCCCAACTAAATATTGTCATAACAGTATATTATGCATATACTGAGATAATTTTCTATATATATATAAGTAATAAAACAAAACTGAGATAATTTTCTACCGATAATTTTGAAAAATGGGTAAGGTGGTGTTTAATAAAACTGAGTGTTAAGACCTGAACAGCTTAGACGTCTGAATAATATAGAGCATCTGAATAGAATTGTGTCTGAATGAAAAAATGTTGTTTGATAATTAATTTTTCAAAATGTCTGAATAACGATATTTTACTATTTTAACCCTCTAAACAATTTAAACAAAACCTGTTTGATAATCAGAAGGTCTGAATAGTATTTTAGATACATATTTATAATATTTTGACCACAATATGATAAAATAAAAATAAAAAACGTACAAATTAAATTAACTTCAAACATAGTATCATGTCCCAAAAATATCAACATAGCATAATAATTCAACCATACAAATTAAATTAACTTCAAACAGTTGTTAAGAGTTGAAGTGCAATTTGTTCACGTAGATTAACCATAAATTATACGCCTTAATTACCCCATTGTTGTTCATCTTGTCCCTCTTCTTCGTTTCCTTCATTTTGCTTCGCTTCATCGTCAAACATATTATCTCGATAATATTGAGCAAACAATTCATCCTCAATGTTATGATTCCTTATGAAATTATGGACTGCGAAGCAAGCGATAACTATATCCCTTTGTATTGTAAAAGGGTAAGGAGCCATTCGTTTCAAAATTATGAATCTTGCTTTCTACACACCATAAGTACGCTCGATAACATTTCTGAGTTGTGCATGAGCATGGTTGATTTTTTCCTCTTTATTCAAAGCACGTCTACGTCGAAAATCAGCTAACTAATACCTAGAATTGTGATATGGAGATAAAAATCCTCGAGTGTTTATGTATGCAGCATCACAAAGATAATATTTATCTGTAATTGAGACAAAAAATAACGATTATTATTAATAACTTGAATGATGAAATTTTATGACAAAAATAAATAATAATTGGAAATGATAAAATAAATTGTAATATATACCCGGGGGAGGAAATGGAAAACCAGAAGATGGATCAAATATAGCTTCTTTTAGCACTCGTGAGACGTGTGCAATCCCTTCCCATCTGGCCTAAACAAATGTGAATATAATGTTAAAATCACATATTCCTAAAACATTTTGATAGCATTCACCTCTTCCTCTTCCTCTATAACGCGTTTGTTGACTAACAGGAACAACTGCATGTACAAGAGTACCATCTAATGAGCCTACTGCACCCTGCATTAAATTTAAAGATCTCAAAGTATTTTATTGTATGGAATAAATGAAAAAAAGAAGAAAAGAATTTATATGCCACTTACCGAAAATATTTGTCGTAAATTTTTATGGTTCCCTGGAATATCGAGATTTGGATCAAATGATGTCGGCACTATAATTTCTTTTGAAAACTCAATCATTCCGTTTAATACCTCATAAAAATATTAATGTATTGTTTGGGTAGAATGTTGAAATCTGCGTTTTACAACTCTAAAACGTTCATTATGGCCTATAATTGTTAAGAATATTGCCATCTTTTTCTCAACTGTTATGTATCTACTATTGTGTACCCATTGTTTTTCCTTGAAATGTTCACATAGATGTACATATGCATCACGAGAGAGATGCATCAATTCTCGACATTGTGTATTTGATCCATGTAATACCTCTAATGTGTAAGCATGTCTGCTCAATGCCGTAGTATTATCCATAATCCTTGGTATTCTCCTTAAAGATCATGTTTTCAAATACCAATATATATTCATCAAACATAAAATTTGATCCTCAATATCCATATTACCTATATAAAACATAACAATTTTAAAATACTATAGCAATTGTATACAAAAGATAATGACCAAAGAAAACATAGTAATAGCAAATATCACATCCATAATTTAACTTAAGAAGTTTCAAAGTCATCTACATCAAATATTACATCCATAATTAGTAATAGCAAATATCACATCCATAACTACTAAATTAGCCCCAACATATACAAGAGTTTATATCCCAAAAATATCAAATTAACTAGCCCCAAAGATAAGAAGTTTGTACCCAAAAATATCAAATTAGCCAAAGATAAGAAGTTTGTACCCAAAAATATCAAATTAGCTAGTCGCAAATATACCCACCAACATAATACCAACAACTAAACAATATATCCTAACTTGCGTGAAACCATCATAACCCAATTTTCAACCTCATTTTCTTTTAAAATCATCCATGCTTCTCTATAGCTTGGTTTCTCACAAAATATTCCAAGAGCCATCTTGTGTAGTGGATTTTCTGCTCCCCAGCCAAGTTCTTCCAACTTATCTTTACATTCTTGCACGAAAGGTCCACTATTCTTTTCAACAATGAGCTTTAAGGCCTTGGACATCTCTTCATCTAGGTTAGTGTTGTAGATTTATTTAGATGAACGCTTAGCTTTTTTCTTTGGTCTTTCTACCTCAAAGCTAGGAGCGGAAGCATGAGATTGCATACCAGGAGTTGATGAATTGGGAGAAGGAATAGAAGTCCCTTGACCTTGGGTGCTAAAAGGAATGTCCTTAAGACTAACAACCTCCAAGTCCAAAGGTGTTTCTTTAGTCCTACCTCTTCCACAACTAGGACCCCAACTATCAAGTTCCGTTGTCGCAGTTCCATCAAATAATGCAATACAAAGATCGGAGAAGATTAGAGGTGAGGTCTTCAACGTTTCTACCATTTTATTTTCCTGTATTCAAACAGTAAGTTCAACATGTTATAATATATTTTTAAGAACTATTACTAATTAACTTGAAATGTAAAAATATTAAAAATACACCTTTATCTCTTGTGTCCATTCCTCATCAGAAAGGTTGAACCTATTCGTTGACGGGTCATATATATTTCCTGTCTTACTTTTGAGTTTACATCATGCACCATATTTTCCTCGCAAGTAGTCAAAATGATTCTTTATTTGTTTTTGATCCACAATCATGTTGTAGGTATCTTTTAGTATTTCTCCTACCTTTCTCCATGATTGTGGCTTGAGGCTTACACCTTCCCTACCATTTTCCACAACCTCACGAATATATGCTTCTAAAAAAGTTTTCACTAGTGATTCATTCCTCCAACTCACTCTAGTCCTTTTTGGTTTTTGAGTTTCACTAGTTTGTTCCATACCTAAAGTACATAGATTCTAACAATAAGTATTTGACTGGACATACTTTATAAACCCCGTAGTATAATATAATGTTTATACAAGGGAAAGACAAAACAGATGTGGATTGATTTAGATAGTAAACTGTACATGGTACTCATTTAGCCTCTTTCAGCAGTAAGCATTCTTATTAAAAGAAAAGAGCTAACACAAAGGGTACATGGTACTCATTTAGCCTCTTTCAGCAGTACTCATTTAATGGGATGTAAACTTATTAATTGACTTTGCCTTCAGAACTGAGCTGAGGTCAAGTATATGCAATGCAGGGAAATATGAAGACCAGTTCCTTTCTACTTCTAATTTAGTGTCTAGAATATTTTGGTTTCCTCTATGTAAGATAAAAGCACTTATTTTTGCTAACATGATTTTAGCCCTCTGCAGTTAGTTGTTGTTATATTATTAACACAAGGCATAAAAAGGTAACAAAGGAGGTAGGCAGGGAAACTCCCAAAATGAGAGCATTACGAGTATTATTCCAATACTCCTTGCACATTCTCTTTGTGTTTCTCTTATCCATCCAAACCTCATCCACTGCTACTTCAACTGGAAACTTGGGGTAAACTAATGCAAACTTATTAATTCTAAGTGGTTCCTAGCAGGAAGCTTTCCCTTCATCCTTGGGATTACAAGTCACTTTGTTGGTGAAGAATATATTGAAAAAATTTCAGCTCAAGCAGATTATGTAGTTACTACTTACTGAAAGTTAAATAATAAGGATAATGATGATGACTTGCTACAAAAGAAAAGGGACATTGATAATTTATAGTGCAATACTATTTTTTGTAATCTATAGTATGAACTTTGTTTGAAGACTGGTACTTTTTTTTTAAATTTAGCCTCACATATATAAAGGTTAGCTAATTCCATATACATATGTAAAGGTTTGCTATGAAAAATGAAGAACATTAGCATACATCTATGAAATAGAGGCAATTACAACAAGAGGACTACTGAATTGGTCATAAAAACCCCAATAAATTGGTAGAAGCGGACTACAAGCAAAACCCCTAGTAAAGAAAATATATGTGACTTATGAATACACATCGTCTAGTCAGAAAAAACTTAATAATCCATAACAAAACCCTCAATAAAGAAAATAATTGTAGGATATCATAAAAAACCCCAAAAAATTGTTGAATATAATTGCAGAGTGTGTTTAATAATCCATAACAAAACCCCCAATTAAGCAAACAAAAGCTTGAAGAGAGATAATTAAGTACTGAACAAAGATCAAAAGAAATCGCACCTGTAGCTTTAGCAAACGTGGGGTTTTGTAATATAGCTGATCATGAGGTGAAGGAAGAGCGGCTGATCGAAGTGAAGAAAATGGGAGAGGTAATAGGGTTCAGATTGTATTGTGGATAGAAATGGAATTTTGTAATATAGCTGAGGTTATTTTTGTCCCAGAAAAACTAAGACTCGATAAGAGGGAGCTCTTAATGGTTTAGAATTGTTTTTGAATCTTACCGATTAAGAGACATTAAGGTGCAATAATTTTTTTACCAAACAAGTTTTGCCTCTTACTGATTTAGAGGCAAACCTATTAAGAGGTATTAAGACCTTATCAAACACTACCTAAGTGGAGGTCCATATAATAAGGCAAATTTACACAAATATTTCATAAAAATTCCCTATTTATCTCAAATCACTTGGCTTCTCAAAGCACATTTTTAATAACATTTATTCATTATTAATATTATAACTCACAATATTAACAACCAGATCATTCTCAGAAAAGAGGGGGCTTTCCGATAAGAATTTCTCCTTATTGACGCGCAATTAGGTGACCAAACCACTTTCCCCGACAGAACTTTTTAGACATTGTTAATAATGCAAATAAAAATATGAATAACTTTGTCGTCTCAATTATTGATTTAATAATATAAAATATTATGCTAATGATACTGTGGTAATAATTGAATTAATAATATGAGATACTCTACAGTAATTACTGTGGCAATAATTGAGTAAAACTGAGTGACTTCTCACGTGAGCATCAATAATCAAAGATATTGTACAATACCGTGTGCTACTATGCAACCATGCGTATTACTGTACTTTTATCATCGGGTATTTCAACAGTTAACGATAAAACTTTTGTCGTTATTTTTATAAAAAGTTATTTCTGTCGTTTTCTAACTCCGACAGTAATTCCGTTATGGGGTCCACTAATGATTGTGCCGTCGTACGGATATTTCTCGACAAAAAAAAATATTTTATGACAACTTACATACTTTGTAAAATTTGTAAATATTACCCACAACTATAGCATTATATCAAATCCACACCTTATTATTCAAAATAATATTTAGAGAAAAATTAATCTTTATTCACAAAAATTGGGGTCTTACAACCTCCCCATCTTATAAAATTTTGACCTCAAAATTGGTGTACGTATCTGGTATGTCGAAGAGGTGAGGATACCTTATTTTCATTTCAGATTCTAACTCCCATCTTATTTCCTCAATATCGTGATTTCTCCACAAAACTTTGACTTGAGATATAACCCTAGAGCGTAAAATACGTTCCTTCTTATCCAAGATTTTAACAGGTACCTCTTCATACGTTAAATCTTCCGCTATCTCGTTTGGTTCTAATTCAATAATGTGGTTCGGGTCTTCCATATATTTACGTAACATAGATATGTGAAAAATATTATGAACACGACTTGGCGGTAAGGCAAGTCTATAGGCCACAGTTCCTACTCGAACGAGGATTTTAAATGGGCCAATGAATAGAGGATTGAGCTTTCCTCTCTTTCCAAATCTCGTAACTCCTTTCCATGGAGCAACACGTAATAATACATGATCTCCAACATTGAATTTTACGTCTCTTCGATGAAGATCAGCATAACTCTTTTGTCGATCTTGTGAGGTTTTTATAAGTTGTCGGATCATTTGAATCTTTTCTGTTGTCATGCGTACCAATTTCGGTCCCAACAACGTTGCTTCACCCACCTCATCCCAGCATACTGAAGAACGACACTTGCGTCCATACAACGCCTCCAATGGAGCTATGTCTATGCTTGCTTGATAACTGTTGTTGTAAGAGAATTTCACCAATGGCAAGAACTTGTCCCAACTTCCTTTGAAGTAAAGGACACAGAGTCTTAATAGATTCTCAAGAGTTTGAATAGTCCTCTCCGAATGTCCGTCTGTCTGAGGATGATATGCCGAACAGAATTGTAAATCCGTGCCCATAGCTTTCTGCAAATTGACCCAAAATCGTGAAGTGAATCTTGGGTCTCGATCAGAAACTATGGATACTGGCATACCATGCGGTCTTACAATCTCATTTATGTACATACGAGCAAGACGTTCAAGTGAATAAGTCTCTCGTATAGGTAAAAAATGAGCAGACTTGGTTAATCTATCGACAATGACCCAAATTGCATCTATACCTTGAGAAACCTTGGGAAGACCAGTAACGAAATCCATGATAATGTGCTCCAACTTCCATTCTATTTATAAGAGAATGGCAGGATACAAAGCATCCTATTTTCAATTCTAAACTAAACATCCTATTTTTAATTATAAACTAAGCATCTTATTTTCAATTCTAAACTAAACATCAAAGATACTATACAATACCGTGTACTACTATGCAACCACGCGTATTACTGTACTTTTATCATCGGGTATTTCAACAGTTACCGATAAAACTTTTGTCGTTATTTTTATAAAAAGTTATTTATGTCGTTTTCTAACTCCGACAGTAATTCTATTGTGGGGTCCACCAATGATTGTGTCGTCGTACGAATATTCCCTGATAAAACGAATATTTTTCGACCAAACGAATATTTTCTAACAACTTGCTTACTTTGCAAAATTTATAAATATTACCCACAACTATAACATTATATCAAATCCACACCTTATTACTCAAAATAATATTTAGAGAAAATTAAATCTTTATTCATAAAAGTTGGGGTCTTACAACCTCCCATTCTTATGAAATTTTATCCTCGAAATTGGTGTACGTACCTGGTATGTCGAAGATGTGAAGATACCTTGATTTCATTTCAGATTCTAACTTCCAGGTCATTTCCTCAACATCGTGGTTTTTTCACAAAACTTTGACTTGAGGTATAATCTTGGAGCGTAGAATATGTTCCTTCTTATCCAAGATTTTAACAGGTACCTCTTCATACGTTAAATATTCCGCTATCTCGTCTGGTTCTAATTCAATAATGTGATTCGAGTCTTCCACATATTTGCGTAACATAGATATGTGAAAAACGTTATGAACACGACTTGGCAGTAAGGCGAGTCTATAGGCCACAGTTTTTACTCGATCGAGGATTTTAAATGGGCCAATAAATTGAGGATTGAGCTTTCCTCTCTTTCTAAATCTCATAACTCCTTTCCATGGAGAAACACGTAACAACACATGATCTCCAACATTGAATTCCACGTCCCTTCGATGAAGATTAGCATAACTCTTTTATCAATCTTGTGAGGTTTTTATACGTTATCGAGTCATTTGAATCTTTTCCGTTGTCATGCGTACTAATTTTAGTCCCAATAACGTTGTTTCACCCACCTCATCCCAACATACTGGAGAACGACACTTGCGTCCATACAACGCCTTGAATGGAGCCATGCCTATACTTGTTTGATAACTGTTGTTGTAGGAGAATTCCACTAATGGCAAGAACTTGTCCCAACTTCCTTTGAAGTCTAGGACACAAAGTCTTAATAGATCTTCAAGAGTTTGAATAGTCCTCTCCGACTGCCCGTCCATTTGAGGATGATATGCCAAACTGAATCATAAATTCGTGCCCATAGCTTTTTGCAAACTAACTCAAAATCATGAAGTGAATCTTGGGTCTCGATCAGAAACTATGGATACTGGCATACCATGCAGTCTTACAATCTCATTTATGTATATACGAGCAAGACGTTCAAGTGAATATGTTTCTCTTATAGGTAAGAAATGAGCAGATACTGTACAATACGATGTGCTACTATGCAACCACGCGTATTACTGTACTTTTATCATCGGGTATTTCAACAGTTAACAGTAAAACTTTTGCCGTTATTTTTATAAAAAGTTATTTCTGTCGTTTTCTAACTCCGATAATAATTCCGCTATGGGGTCCACTAATGATTGTGCCGTCGTACGAATATTCCCTGATAAAATGAATATTTCCCGATCAAACGAATATTTTATGACAACTTGCTTACTTTTCAAAATTTGTAAATATTGCCCACAACTAAACATTATATCAAATCCACACGTTATTACTCAAAATGATATTTAGAGAAAATTAAATCTTTAATCATAAAAATTGGGGTCTTACAGAAATTCTACTATTTTTACTATCAGAACAACAACCTGAATTGTAAGATAACCGAATAATCGAATTTGTTATTTAGTTATTCGGTTAATAACCGAAATTAATAGCTTCCATAACAACAATCAAGTGTTAACTGTCAACACTCAACAACAGAAGTAGCCAAGCCCAAGCAGGTCTAAAATTAATAATTAACGCGATTAAAATTAACAATACATAATTAACATGATTCAAATTTTCAGTTCATAATTTGACAAAGTCTAAGCAGTGAAACAATGCCGCATAAGCAAAACTACATAAGCAGTGAAGCACCACAGTAGTAAGAGTCTTACCAACTACCAAGAGAACTTCTAGCTACCAAACTGACTAATACATGAGAAAAACCCAAAAAATAAGAAAACCACAAGTAAATGAATCCAAATTCATATAAAAAGAAGAAAGAAAAAGAAGAAGCTAACATCCTTAAATTTGATTCATGTCGGTCTGCTAACAACCCAAAATCACAACAGTGAGAAAAACCCTTAAGTCATTCAACAATCTAGTGGAGGGGCGGAGGCGGCGACTCGCCATTTGGGGACTAGGACAAAGATAGAGTGAGAGATGAGAACGAGAGATCAGAGGATAGAAAGACAGAGAGTGAGAAATCTGAGATGAGAGATCTGGGGCTGAGGATAATGGGTATTGACTAGTGAGATCGAGATGAGAGATGAGAGGTTTGAGATCTGACTGAGGGTATGACTATTTGTCTGTAGTCCTTTTTTTGATACAAAAGGAGAAATCATATACAATAATGAATGGTCAGGATTATGTTGTGGTGCTTTAAGTCATTAATTAGTCTAGTGGTGGACCTTTTAGTTAGAAAGTGACACGTATGATGTATTTTAAAGCTTTATTTTTTTAATTCAGTTAACCAAATAACAAATGTCGAAGTTGGGATTTTAATTGTCCCTTTTCTGTTCTTTCCTTTTGGTGTTCTCATATTAGGGAGATTTGTTTGAAAAAAAAAGTTGTGAAAAGGTCCGACATGTATATGTCAACGATTGGACTGTAAGAGTCACCAGTTGATTTTTTAAATGGTTGTACGAACACAACCAAGAAAAGGTTTGCACATTGACCCAGTGATATGACACTGATTAACGGGTCTGTAAAACCGAGATTCATTAGGGTCCGGGGACTTGCTTATGCGGAGGGAAGGTGTTAGGCACCCCCCGACATCCGTGTTGCCACGGTGACAGCCACTTTTTAAGAAACTGTTATATGAATGTGTGTATGTGTAGGCTAATATATAATTATTTGGAAGTAATGTTATGCCTCGTTCGCTCCTATATACAAAGGGTTTGAATTTTGTATAAAATTCAGTTTTAACAAGATATAGCAGTGATGTTTTGTAAAAAAGAGGTTTTTCAAACCCTTATGCGCAATAGTAATTGAGGCCTTTGATACTTCCATTTTTATTAGGTGTTCAGCTTGATTGCTTTTATTTTCGAGATGCGAAGCATCTTCAAGAAAATAATATACATAGCAGTACCGAACTCCTTGTGGGCATGAGAGCCATCTAAGAAAATTCGAACACCGTGAATAATATACAAGCCATGTACAGCTAAAAGTGTCCATCACGGGAACCGAATCTAGATTCAGTATACTAAATCTGTGATCACATGATTCCTAGGCTCACATGATGTAGCAATTTGCATAGAAGCTGTAAACAGTTATATATATAAAAGCAGTATAATATATATATATATATATATATATATGTGTGTGTGTGTGTGTGTGTGTGTGTGTGTGTGTGTGCAGGAAATCAACCACCACGAAGCACCTCCATGGGGGATTCCAAATATAAATAAAGCGGTAAAAACCAATCAACCACCATGAAGCACCTCCATGGGGGATTGGAAAATGTAAATAAAGCAATAAAGCGATTAACTGCCTTGAAGTAAACATCAGGCGGGACAAAATATAAATAAAATTGTAAAAGGCCACTGAGTAAACTCCAGGCCTGACAGAAATGTAAATAAAGCGATAAAAGGCCACGAAGTAAACTCTAAGCCATACTGAAATGTATATATATATATATATATATATATATATATATATATATATATATATGGACTAACATTATCGAGTTATGCCTCGATTGAGCCTGAACAGCGTTTTTTTAGCTTATATATATATATATATATATATACACATATACATATATATAATATATACAAAAAGAAATAAAAGCCACGGACCAAAGTCTGGGCATACATACACTACACGACTCTCAACGTGAAAAAATGTGTGTGCACAGTAGTGGAGAAAGGCTTTAAAAAATGTAAGAAGGCTTACAGTGGACTGCCAAAAAAAACTTCAATAACTTTAAATGGATGAACACTCGGCTCCCGTCGGTAAAAATATAGCCAAATATAAGCCCACAAGTGTTTAAAATGAGAAAGCACTCAGTTTAGGGTGTGTACAGAGCAAATTGGACAGGGCTTCCTTGCCTTTTCTCTCTTCAAAATGGCTGCTCTAAGCCCTCTATTTATAGTGGGGGGAGCTGCAGGTGTACCTACGACAGCCACAGATGCATCTGCGGCTGCCCTGGGTGCCCCGGGTTCCGCGGGTCTTGCCATCTCTAAGTACGTGCACGCATGCAACGTATTGTCCGCTCAAAATTTCAGAACTTCAATTCGAGCATCCGATCGTTTTGTATAAGACCTTTTATGACATGCTGTTGTCGAGAGCTACACAATGATATGTGATTAGAGGTTGTAAGAAGTTAGGAAGATGGGACCATGCCCTTGGTCTTCAAGCTTCAAATTCTATCCGGTGTGCTGTCTTATGCAGTAGTCACTTGGGATTGGAACTCCTTGGTTCTTGTAGGACCTTTCTGTGTAGAATGTATGTCTGTTATTGTTAAGACGTCGTAATATAGGATTGAGATGGCAAAATGATGATTCTGCCCCTCATCGGGGTTATCTCTGATTTTAGCTGATTTAGCAGTTGTTGCTCAGGATTATCTCTGAGATTGGACTGCTGCAGGTATTGACCATCCTCAGGGTTATCTCTGAGGTGTGCCTGACTTCCCATGGTTATCTCTGGGCTTGGGGAGTGAGTGCCTCGGGGTTATCACCAAGTGTTGAAGCTGATCGCATGGATTTAAAATAAACATTTTTGGGGTTATCTCCGGAACTGCAACTGCATGCCTCGGGGCTGTCCCCTAGGTGGATACTATCTTTCACGGTGTTGTTTTCGAGACTGAGTATCTCGAGGTCATCTCTGAGATGAAACGATCTTCTTTGGTGTGATTTTTGATATTTGAATTGCATTCCTCGGGGTTATCTCCGAGGTTGAAACTGAAACTCCTGGTGTTATTTCCGGGACTGAGCTGAATGTGTCGGGGTTATATCTGAGATGGTAATAACTAAATATCCCAGGGTTATCTCCGGGATTGAACTGAGCTGTCTTCCAGGGTTATCTCTGAAAGACGATTTTGCCCTCCTGCAATGTTGGTAACAGGTATGTAGAAAATTTCTAGTGTCTACAGATGCCCCTCATTATCATATTCATGCAATGCAATAGCGTGGATAGGATAAAGAATACTAGACACTTGAAATGTAACAAGATAATCATGATGCAATGTACAGCAGCATGATGCAAATGTATGTGGTTTGTTGGATTGTTCTCCAACATGGTGGGATGATTGCCGGCTCCCCTTGACTTCGACCAGGAAAAGGGTTATTCATGACCACTCTGATAAACTATTTGGACGTGTGATCCAAAGCTACCATAAACTTCCAGGATGTTGACGTTGGGATTATCACCAAAGCCCTTATTTCTTAGTACAGACTTTCACAGAAGATGTATCTCTCATGTACAAGAGATTCTGTG
Organism: Panax notoginseng; assembly: GCA_016801055.1. Taxonomy (NCBI): domain Eukaryota; kingdom Viridiplantae; phylum Streptophyta; class Magnoliopsida; order Apiales; family Araliaceae; genus Panax; species Panax notoginseng. The sequence goes on from CM029017.1 coordinate 32,757,566, forward strand.
GGGATGTGCTTTGTCTGTTGAGGATGTGTATAACACATTCCATCATCGGTCTTCCCCGATGAGGATGCTCTGTCAAAGTTATTGCCAACAGTCTGTGTTATCAGGATTGCCCGACCCTCGCTGAAAGGTACATCAAAGGATGAAATCCCTGCTGGGGATAATGTCAAGGCTGCTTGACCTTTGTTGACGTGTGCATCAACGGATGAAATCATCAGATGGCTTCCGATGCTTCGATGGGTTTACTTGCCATTGGCTGAAGTAACGTCAAGGTTGCTTGACCTTCATTTACATGTACATCAATGGATGAAAATACGTGACACCCCCACCGGGGATCTATACTTTGACAGATGAAAATGCGTGACACCCCCGCCGGGGATCTTATGCGTGACGCCCCCGCCGGGGATTTGTGCTTTGGAGTTGACACCCCAAACTGATGGCATCGGACCTTTGGGAGGTATTACCAAGTGTAGTTTGCAACAATTATGATCATTGGTATAGTAAACCTGTGTTTGGGCGAATGCCACTGAATGATATAAAAAGCCACAGTTTGGCCCGACAAAACTAGGATTTGAGACTATTTTGCTCAATCGCGTAGCGTTTTTATCCATGATTTGGCCTTTTCAGCTTGTGAGAACTCCTTTGCAACTCAAACTGGACCGAACCGGAGGGGTGGGCTCCACCCAGGGGAGTCGTAGGTACACCTATAGCAACCGCATGTGGACCTGCGGCCAGTCGTGGATGGCTTTAAAGGCTGCAGTTTGGTTTCTCAAGTCATTTTACGTTGCACCACACAGGAAAGCTGAGAGCTCTTCTTTAAATCTGTTGAGTTCGGGCATCTTTCTACAAATTCTGTCACCGTACAAGTGTTCTACACTGTTCTGGTAACGTATACATGTCTTCTTTTCCAGTTTTTATCCATTGGAAAATGACTTTCTATATGAAATGCATCTAAACATATAGTACTGAATATGCATGCTCATATGTCTTGATAAAAAATGTTTAACATAGTAAATGTTAGTGTTAAACTATGTTGAACATAATGATGTGAAAAAATTTGACTTTTGAAACAATCAAATTTGTACTTTTTTCTGCTATTTCTTATCCTATTTGAGGACAAATGAGCAAAGGTAAGTAAGCAAAGCAATCCTAGTAATTAATTTACCGTCATGGACTGTGACTTTGTATGTTCATGCATTATAGGTTGTTTATGACTGTGGGTAGGTGTGCTACTGAATGGCAACCTAGTCATGCCTATGTGCATGTGGATAGTCCTATTTACAAAGGAGACTCTGTCAAAATTTTCTAAAAGTCTAGGTATTGGGTAAACATGCATTTTTAACTCTACTGTAGGCGTATGTTAAAGTAATGCATGCATGCATATAGACATAAAAATGCATAAAAATGATCCAGGTTAAAAGTTTCCACACCCTTTCTGAGGTGATTTGGAGACTTGTGTTCCAGATATTATGGATCTAGATCAGCCGAGTAGTTCCCGCAGGACCACTTCAGGTGTTCGAAGGAGGGCTTCTGAAGTGCCTAGACCCCGTTCAGTTAGACAGCCTCTTCGTCTGGCGAAGGCGGTGATTCGTCCTATCCGGGTTGATGTACCGGACGTTGAGGACGAGGAGGAGGATGTACTGGTAGCGGCTCCAGCTTCTGCTGCTCATATTCCCTATAGGGATTTTTCAGGCATTCAAGTGGCTATTCCAGATCTTCTAGGTGATTTGAGTCGCCACCCCTCAGTTTACTTGCATGCAAATGAGGTAAACGCTAGATTTGATCTTCCTTTTTCCTATTGAGGAGGAGCAAGGATTTTGACATTGATTTGCATATGATGTAGGTTCCCGACTTTACACAGCCTCGAGGGAACTGGTTCAGCATACACTCCCTGTATCAGGCTTTGCATCCAGATTACCGAGGTATCATGCATGATTGGGGCTTTGGGGCGTTCTTTTCCATTCTACCCCGCCGTTGTCCTTGGGGTTACCTCAGGGCATTGTCTAAGTACTGGTTTCACTAGACTCAATCTCTTCATTTGTTGGATTGTGAGGTGATGATGACGCCGATGGATTAGCGATTTATCACCGGTATGGAGTTTGGAGGGGCGCCAGTTCCATGTACGGCGAATATTACCCTGACTGCCGTCAGATCTTTGTTGGGAGTCCCGGCTGAGGCGCTCAAGGGCAAGACTATCCGCACGGGTCCTTTGAGGGTAGATGTTATGAGTGGGCTATTGAGTAAGCCCATGCCCACTAATGTGAAAGTCAGGGATCGCATTCTTTAGCGATTATTCTGGTTATCATCAGGGGTTGTTTTATAACAGATAACTCTTCTACGGTGTCATTCGCTTTGATCAGCGTCACGTGGGAAGTGGACTGTATTGGAGAGTATGATTGGGGTTCCTACACCTTTGCCTATTTCCTCAAGGGAATGCGCATGCGTTCGTAGGGCTTGACCGAGGCTTGGCTAGGATTTTACCCATTTCTGTTGGTGAGTATTTCTCTTTTGATTTCCCGTGTACAGGTTAAGAGTGTTCACTGATAGCAGATGTTTGCCTTTGTGTTGGCAGTTTTGGGCCTATGAGAGGCTTCCCTGTTTGCGTCCTGTTAGTGTGTTAGGTTTAGATACCTATCCACGAGGACGACGATGGCATTAATCCATATTGGCGGAGGTTCCTGTAGCTGAGGGTTTCACCCATTGTCGCTTACAGTTAAAGCTATTGACAGCTGATGTCATCACTTGGGTTCCCTATTCTGGGAAACATTTGACCATTAGTTTGAGGATGGATTCCCGACTGGGGTCGAGCACGTGATATCCACCCATAGGATTCCTCTCTTCACGGATGGAGGATGGGAGCTCTATTTAGGAGAGCGTGCTATTAGGAGCAACACAGGAGAGATTCGTGTACCGATTTTACCTCCTGCCAGGAATTATTGGCCTGTGTTGCAGTAACTCGTCGATGAAATCCCATTGATGGGGATTAACAGATATACTTTGTCAAAGGGTTCACATACTCAGGATACATTTCATCACTGGTGGTCCCCTCGTACCATTGGAGCCCAGACCCGCGCCACTCAGTTTATGGGGGATATGGTTCCTGGATCCGCGATGATGATGGATTGGCTGACCTGTGTTTGAGATCTGACTCATTTGATGCAGATTGATCGTTTGACCCAACAGTTGGACCGAACACAATTTTTCATCTAGCACTTGGGTAGAGACTTTTCAGAGGTAGATACTTTTGATCCTTCCAGCTCAAGCGCTGGCCCCTCAGGTGACCCATATGGTTTTTTCGGTGCAGATCCTCCCTTGTATAGACCTGATATCCCTGTTGATAGAGATCCAATGAATCAGGAGGAGTTACATCAAGTGGACAAGATTGATGATGTAGATATTAACACCATTGTCTTCTTCTGATGTATTCTCGTTATCTCTTTTGATAGGCCTTTATTAGATATTGGGTGGATATGTCCCATTCTCGCTATATCTTTTGATAGGCCTCTTTTAGTAGTAGGGCGTCTATGCCCCATTTTCCTGTATTTTTAGTTGTACATAGATGATGTATATAGATGATGATGTACTTAGGAATGTATGTACTATTTTCCATTCCTTACATCATATTGCCATCTATTATCTGTCATGCATTTATCATGTTATGCATATATATATGTATGTCCAGAGATATTCAGCATTGACCCCTGGATGGTCTTATGATACGGCCTACACAGATGTCTTTTTCGATAGTCAGCCGCATAGATCACACCCTACCAGTGTTGATACCCTCCCGTCTGAGGTCGTGGTATGATAGTATGTCACCTACAGATAGGGTGACCGTAGATCAGCTATTACAGCATTCTATGACCCTCTTGATGTTTCAGGTTTCCGCAGGTTTTGTAGAGGGTATGCTGGAGCATTGGATACCGGAGAGACATGTTTTTCGATTTGGTACCCAGGAGTTGACTCCTATATTGGAGGAGTATGAGCGGTTGACGGCTTTGCCCTTAGACAGACCTTGCACTCATATAGCTGTCGGAGATATGCGCTGGCAGTTGATGACCCTCACCGGGTTACGGCGTAAAGTAGTAGAGGATGAGATTACATCCGGCCATGTATTGCTTCAGCGTTTCCTGATAGATCGATTTGGCTCATTGGACAGCTATGCTTGGCACTCCTAGAATTTTATGACACCAGAGAATCAGTGGCATGTGGCCAGAGTGGATGCACTCATGATGTGTGTCATGGCGTATGTATACATGCCATGGTATATGGATGAGATGGACATAACTGTCATCATGGCAGTGAGAGCTCTCAGGGAGGGTCACACCATCATCCCGATGATCATGGCTGAGACGTTGAGGTCAGCCACATTTTGCAACACCTACCCTGCAGGGTATTTACAGGCAACTCGGTCATGTTATACGTGTGGTTTATGTCACACTTAAGACCGATTGACATTTTTCGACGACACGGGTACTACTTTACCCACGATATAGCTATGTTTACTCCTTTCAGCCATTGGAGTGTAAAGACGTTATGTCTTGGTCGGTATTCTTGGTAGGGATCAAAGATCCGTTTGGCATCCTGCCATGTACAGGGCTCAACTCACCCTACAGCTTCATTACTTCCGCTCCTGGAATGGATTATCTCCTTTTGGCTGGTTTGAGGGGCATGACTACCTACCACCTAATAGACTAACGCAATTCATATATAAATAAATAGAAGGAAGTCTCCCCCAAACTTGAAAATTGGCCAGTGCCCTCACTGACCACCGTCATCACCGCCCGCACCATCAAGACCAAAGTCTTCATCAGCACCAAACAAACCAAAATCATCCTCATCGTCGCCCTCATCATCATCCACATTTACTGGCTCAGTCGTGCGTGCCTCATCAGCAGGCGGCGGAAATTATGGCGGATACGGCGCAAAGATTAGAGGCGCCGGGAATGGGAAAGACATGAAGTACGCGTCCTCGCCACCCTGAGCAGCATGAATATTGGCTAGTGTGTCCGCGTACTCAGCATGGTAATGGTAGAACTGGCTCAGCCACTGGGCGGTCGTGTCAACCTTGCAATGTAAAAAGTTGAGGCTGTTCATAATCTGTGCAAGGGCTCCAGAATCAATGGCATCAGCCGAATGGGGAATTGGCGCCTGAGTAGAAGTTCCTGCCTCGGTGGTGAAAGTAGTATGCACACAAGCCAATTATGTTTGATGATAAAGCATATACTTTATAACAATCTTATTCATTTATTAATAAAAAGTATTAATTAATTAAAGGCTTTTAATTATCTACATGATGCTGCTTTATAATATGTGATAAACCCATAGTTTTAAGCAATGCTTTTAGAATAATGATGATGATCATTCTAATGAGATCTAAATTCTTAGAAAGCTTAAAACTAAAATAGTTCCCAATCATTGGATTACTAAATTGGGGATTAGTAAATCCGGATAGATTGGTACATACGTTGCTTGCTCATTGGATGAGAATGATTGATCTCATGATCATTTGTGTGGAGACACTAAAGCAAGTATTAGGAGGGAAAATTAGTTAAAGGAGTTTAATTAATTATCCCTAATAAGATTAGGGAGCCCATTTAATTAAATGAGTTTAATTAAATAAATAATACCTTATTTTTAATAGGGTTACCTGATATCTTTATAAGGGGTGTCTTATATCAGATATCAAATGTACGTAATTTCAACAGTTGGGAGAGTACACTTTTTCTATGAGAGATAAAAAAATTAGGATTTTGCCAAACACCCATCTTCTTGAATATTTATTCTTTCTTGGTGGATCACCTCTAGAGGCCAAACACTTAGGTGGCTAACGTTGATCAAAGAAAGGAACCCAACCCGGTGGATTCAAGTTGAACACGAAAAGAATTTGGAGGTGAACTTGTACCTGAGGAAGCTCAGATCTTCAAGGGTATGATTCTCGTCCTTTATTTTTCGTTTAATTAATAATTGTACATAAAGGATAATTCGGGTATATGGTTTGTAAAATTTTTAAACTCTGATTTTTACACGTTTCCACTTACTTTGTGCAATTTGATTGCGTTCATGAATATTACAAACTTAACAGTGGTATCAGAGCCAAACCTTTATGTTAATTATTAATTGTCAAATTTAATATATATATTGATATGTGTTTAGAACAATTTAATTGGGCATAATTTGTTATATAAAATTTATTTAAAAAAATAATATCAATCGCGAAATCTGTTTTTGACGAGTCCGTGGGTGATTTTATTTTTCAAAACTAACCTGATTCACGGCTTGGCCCTTTTTCAATCATATTTCACGGATATCCATGATTTGCGTGATATAATTATATAATGTTTCCTGATGCATGTTCCTACATGGTGGATTAAAAATTGCCTTTAAAGTATCCTGATTAGCTTTAAAGTATCTTGTTCCCACGTGATTAGCTTTCTATATATATATATATATATATATATATATATATATATATATATATATATATATATATATATATATATATAGGGAGCAGATCATATCCGGACTCCCGCATTTTAACAAAATGCGGACCTTTTTTTTTTTTTGCTTTTTTTTAAACAACTAAAAAAAATATTTAATATTTTATGGAATTAAAATTTTTTCATAATAAAGTGTTTTGGGCGTGATTTGGGTACGTATAACAAAACATGGTGGTACAGTCTGTGCAGACTGTACCACCATTTTTTGGTATAGGTATTCAAAACACGCCCAAAACACTTTATTATGGAAAAATTTCAGTGTCATAAAATATTAAAATTTTTTTTAGTTGTTTTGAAAAAAAAAAGCAAAAAAAAAAAAGGTCCGTCTTTTACTAAAATCCGGGATCCCTGATAGGATCCTAGTTGTATATATATATATATATATATATATATATATATATATATATATATATATATATATACACACACACACACACACACACACACAGCCGATCAAGTCCGGGAGTCCGGATTTTTTTAAAATCCGAACCTTTTTTTTTTTTTTTGCTTTTTTTTTAAATAACTAAAAAAATATATTTAATATTTTATGGAACTGAAATTTTTCCATAATACAATGTTTTGGACGTGTTTTGAATACCTATACCAAAAAGTGGTGGTACAGTCTGCACAGACAGTACCACCATGTTTTGTTATACGTACCCAAATCACACCCAAAACACTGTATTATGAAAAAATTTCAATTCCATAATTTTTATTTTTTTTAGTTGTTTCAAAAAAAAAGAGCAAAAAAAAAAAAAAGAAGGTCCGTATTTTATAGAGTCCGGGATCCCGGACTGGATCCGGACTCTATATATATATATATATATATATATATATATATATATATATATAATTTTAATAATTTTATTTTTAAAATAAAAATATTTATTTTAATTTTAAAATTAAATTTCATGCTAACTAATTAGAGTTGGAATTGAATTCCATATTTCCTTAAATAAAGGAGTTTATTTAGATATGAAATAAGATTTCATGTTATTCAAAATAAAAGAGTTTATTTATGAATAGGAAAGAGAATCTGTATTTCTTTAAGTAAATGAATTTATTTAGATATGGAATAAGATTCTATATTATTCAAAATAAAAAATTTATTTGTGAATAGGAAAGAGAATCCGTATTTTTTTAAATAAAGGAGTTTATTTAGATATGGAATAAGATTTCATATTATTCAAAATAAAAGAGTTTATTTGTGAATAGGAAAGAGAATCCGTATTTCTTTTAATAAAGGAGTTTTTTTTTACTTGGAATTGGATTCCATAATTAATTTTAATAAAGGAGTTTATTTTGATTAAAGATTTTGATTAAAATAAAATAGTTTATTTTATTCAAAATTGGATAAATTAAAATAAAATAGGTTTATTTTGATTTAAATTTAGATTAAAATAAAAGAGTTTATTTTGATTCAAAATTAGATTTTATACTAACTAAATTTGCCCATTAAATGATATCAATATATATATAAATATTAAATATTTCTAATTCATGAGATGAATGTTATTTATTGATACATATGGTGATGTGTATGATAATAAATGAGATTGATTATGGATTATTGACCAATGTGATTGAATTTTATTTTAGTTGGAAGCATGAATGTATGTGTTTTATTAATTGGAGTCTGCGTACCTCGTCTTCTCTAATTTTTCTTAATGTAAATTCTATCTCCCTCCTATGTACTTCCCCTTGACTGCTGATCAAGGTTTCTATTTATTTTTAATAGTTTTGTAATAGGAATAGTTAGAATTAATTTTGAAGAATTGGAGATCAAGGAGCAAGGAGCGTGTGAAAACCCGTTTGTAATGGAGCCCGAATTTAAATATAATAGTCATATTTAAATATTAATTCTTGCACCCCTAGGGTTTGACCTTTTGGTTCACTTGGTAGCTCTAGTGAACCAAACTAAAATAAAGTCCATAATCAATCCGGATAGAATATTGTATTCTATATGTACATGCTTATACTATATATATAAATTATATATTATGCAAACATGCTTCGCATGTTAATTAATATGACGTGTATTATATATATATATATATATATATATATATATATATATATATATATATATATATATATATGTATGCGATCTAAACAAGATGAGACAAATTAATAACAAATTCCTCAATTTTTTTATTAAGTCCTAAGCGTTCAAAGATATTTGGAATATCGAACGTCGCCTTCTAGCATGATAAAAAATAATATAGTATCAATTAATTATTATAAGTTTGTTGTGTCACTACAAGGCTTATCTTAATTCTTTGAGATGTTAATTTTATCACATTTGATGTTTATAAAGAAAATTGAACAATGTTGTTTTGTTGTGTCACCACAAGAACAATGTTTTTCTTTTTTGAATATATGGAGTGCTAGGTTGGACTTAACTTGGATAATTTTTATTTGGATGTGCCACCACTTGATCAAAATAATCTAAGAGATAAAGTACAAGGAGTTGCATAGTTGATGTAATTGACAAGAGTTGTCTACCTATTTATTTATATATAGTTTGTTGTGTCACCACAAGGCTATATACATCTGAAATGAGATCCTTAATCTCACTAACATATCTTTAATTAGATATTGCCGAACTATATATTTTGAGGGTAATATAATTTGATAAAAATAGTGAGAGAGACCAATTTAAAAAAAGACCTAATTTATTTTGGTAATTAATAAAAGAATGTATGTTAAAATGTTGTTAATTATAAATTCATTTACAGAATTTTACAATGTCTAAATTAATATCACTATGAAGCATATTAGATTTTATTTAACCAGACCGAATTAAACGGATTGGTTAAGAAAATTGAGAATAGTTCTCACGGATGAAAAGCTATCTTATGTCCTTAATACGGCTATCCCTGCAATGGTTGCAGATAATGCCTCCGAGAAAGAGATTGCTACTTTTAGAAAGTGGCAAGATGATGTACAGTTGGCTCAATGCATCATGCTCGCATCCATGAGTAACGAGCTTCAGCGTCAGCATGAAACTATGGATGCTCTTACTATATTCCTGCACATCAAGTAGTTGATGGTGAAGAAAGTAGGACAGAAAGATATCAGATATCTAAGGAGCTCTTTCGATCTAGAATGACCGATGACACTACAGTGCAGATAAAAGTCCTTAACATAATCAATTTGATTGATCAATTAGGACAACGGGTTTTGTCATGGATGGCGAGTTGAGCCTAGATTTGATCTTGCACTCACTCCCGGACTCCTTTCACAATTGTTGTAAATTTTCCATTTGAATAAGCTAGATATCAACCTCGTTGATTTGCTTAAGATGTTAAAAAATGTTGAGAGTCACTTTCTAACTAAGAAAGACCAAATCTTATTAGTAGGGGCCAAAGGATCTTCTGAAAAGAAGAACGATTCTAAGAAGATAAATAGAAAAGGCAAAAACAAAGGATAATAAAAACAAAACTGATACGGATAGCAAAGGAGTTTGCTTCCACTGCAATAAGCCTGGACACTGGAAAGAAACTACAAGAAGTATCTTGCAAAGGCTAACTAGAATAAGCTTAGTGAAGTTTCGATTACAAATACAATTTTGTTCATGTTTTAAAATAAATTTTTCTTTAAGTCAAGGTTCTACTTGGGTATTGGATACCGATTTTGGTTATCATAAATATAGATTTATTAAGGGACCAAGCAGAAGTAGAAAGCTAAACAATTATAAGTAATCCTATGTGTAGAAAATTAAGCAAAGATTGCCACATTAGCCATAGAAACTTATAGTTTAGCAATGCCTACGGCCAAATCTATTAAGTCAATAAGTTGTTATTGTATTCTAGTTCTTGTTAGAAATATTATTTCTATTTTATTGTTAGACAATGAAATCATTGGTATTATAATTAAGAACAATTGTTGTTCTATTTATAATAATAATGTTTTGTATAGAACTGAAATATTACTTAATGGATTTTGTGTACTTGACTTACGTGAAAAATTATTTTGCAAAATGAACAAACTAGTATAAGAAAAGGAAATGATCATTCAAAGAGTTGAATGTGTGTATTTGCTGAAATACAAGTGTGAATTATTTGAAAGGTTCAAAGAATTCAGAAGTGAAACAAATTGGAAAAGTATTAAGATTCTTTGATTAGATCAAGGAATAAATACTTGTGCAATAAGTTTCTAAAACATCTCAAAATGGTTTTCTCACAATGGACGCCTCCTGATACGTAATAATTGATTGAAGTATCTAAAAGGAAAAAGCGTACCTTATTGGACATGGTGCGGTCCATAAATGATTTTACCGATATTCCAGTATCCCTCTAGGGTAATGTCCTAGAAATGGCTGCATATCTACGAAAAGGTAACCTCAAAATCCGGCCCAAGACTCCATAAGAGTTATGGACATGGAGGATTCCTAATCTTAAGTATGTTAAGATAAGGGTTGTCTAACTTATGTGAAAATGTTTCAAAGGATAAGCTTGGGACAAGATTTGACAAGTACAATTTGTGGGACATCCTAAAATAAGTTTAGGGTATATGTTCTATAATCCTACTTAGCAAAAGGTGTTTGTTGCGAAATACACTACCTTCTAAGATAAAGATGTTTATCAATGAAGGAGCTAGTGGGAGGATAATAGATCTTGAAGAGTTTAAGAACCATAAATCACTATAAGTCAAATAAGAGAAACCTGTAGATAGACCTATTGTACCACAACCAAATCGTAAATCTGAAATAGTACCGAAGATACCTAGGAGGTGTGGATTCATCATAGATGATGATGATGAGGTACGCATCATAGAAGATGATGATCCAGTTACATACGATGAGGTAAGAGTTGTAGACACTCAGAGAAATGGATTGAAGCAAGCTTCTCAAATATGGAACATTCGTTTTGATGAGAGAATCAAAAGAGTTTGATTTTATCAAAAACAAGAATGAGACTAGTGTGTACAAAAGGGTCAGTGGGAGCGTCGTGACATTTCTGGTATTATATGTTGATATACTACGGATAAGGAATGACATACTAATGCTACAATCAGTAAAGATAAAATTTTCTAAACATTCCTCCATGAATGATTTGGGAAGAGTATCTTAATTGGGGATAAAATTTATATAGATAGATTCAAGAGGATGCTCGACTAAACCCAAGAAACGTATATTCATTTGATGTTAAAGTTGTTTAGCATGGCAAACTCGAAGAGATGTCTCATGTTGATGAGCCCTGGAGTGTATCTCTCTTAATAGTCCCCATAGACTTCTAAAAGAGAGATCGCATGAGTGACAATCATGTATGCAATGAAATATACGAGACCTGATGATGATCGGTCATATTCTGGAGAAGATCATTGTGCAGAGAATTGGAAAGGTTCCAAACAGCAAACAGTTGCTGGTTTAGTAATAAAGACAGAGTATATAGCTATAAATGAAGCTGCAAGTTGATTGTTTGGATGAAAAGTTCATTATATATGTTGTGGCACTTTCATTTGATTATAAGAATCATTGAAAGATGAAAATCACTATAGAGATAGTGGACTCTCAAGAACAACATTACTTATCTATTAACTAAAGCTTATCCAACAGCAGGATAATCGTCACTTAGAGAAGAAGTGTATGAGATACCATGGCGATTGGCTTTAGTGCAAGTGGGAGATTGAAAGTAGTATGCACACAAGCCAATCATGTTTGATGATAAAGCATATACTTTGTAACAATCTTATTCATTTATTAATAAAAAGTATTAATGAATTAAAGGCTTTTAATTATCTACATGATGCTGCTTTATAATATGTGATAAACTCATAGTTTTAAGCAATACTTTTAGAATAATGATGATGATCATTCTAATGAGATCTAAATTCTTAGAAAGCTTAAAACTAAAATAGTTCCCAATCGTTGGATTACTAAATTTGGGATTAGTGAATCCGGATAGATTGGTACATACGTTGCTTGCTCATTGGATGAGAATGATTGATCTCATGATCATTTGTGTGGAGACACTAAAGCAAGTATGTAGGTGCTTATTAGAGAATAAGTTCACTGAACGTGGCTCGCTAAGGAATACCTAATGAAGTTTTACTTGTCTGTCAATAGAAATTCCTGTAGTGATAGTAGTACAAGTGATCCTTGGACTTGAGATCATCATATTATCTTGTGTATGATGAGTTATACTTTGACTTATTCCTTAAGACCCTTAGGGTATATCAAAGGGTATGCTTGAGTATAATAAGTTGTACATGAAGATAATGTATGATCAATAAAGAATCTACCGCTTATAGTAAAAGAAGAGAAATGTCCTATGTGATTCGATAAATGACAACCCAGTAGTCCTTGGCCAAGGCAGAATAAAATTAGAAAGGAGTTTCTAATTTATATTATTTGGAGTTGTGCATTTAAGAGTCGAAATACATATAATTAAATTAAATAAGAGTTGACAGTAATTCCATGTCTTATATTCAATTGGGACATTGTATGGTGGAAGGATGGAGTTGTACGATAACTATTAACTCAAAGGTTCTTTTATGATTAAGGTTGAAATCTATATTATCTGAAAAGTCGTTGATCGCTAGGGAGGCTTATCCCTATTGTAGAATAAATATTATTTATTTAAATAAATTAATCATTTAATTTATTTATTTAAATAAGATTAGAATTGTTCTAATTGATTTATTCACAACCGGTTTAATATGGAGAACCTAAAGGGTCATACTATAAAAGGAAGAATAATTATTTAAGAAGTTAATGGCATAGTCGTAATAATATGTATATTTAATTTAATCTATGGTGATAGAATAAATTAAATAGCTTAATATTTATTATTTAATATTTTAGAAATATTAAATATAAATTAATAAGAGGAGTCTTAATAATATTATTACAATTATTATTATTTTAATTTCTAAAAGAGTTTAGAAATTAATTTAATATAAGTACTCTCATTTATTCCTAATAGGATTAGGAGGGAAAATTAGTTAAAGGAGTTTAATTAATTATCCATAATAAGATTAGGGAGCCCATTTAATTAAAAGAGTTTAATTAAATAAATAATACCTTATTTTTAATAGGGTTACTTGATATCTTTATAAGGGGAGTCTTATATCAGATATCAAATATACGTAATTTCAACAGTTGGGAGAGTACGCTTTTTCTATGAGAGATAGAAAAATTAGGGTTTTGCCAAACACCCATCTTCTTGAATCTTTATTCTTTCTTGGTGGATCACCTCTAGAGGCCAAACACTTGGGTGGCTAACGTTGATCAAAAAAAGGAACCCAACCCGGTGGATTCAAGTTGAACGCGAAAAGAATTTGGAGGTGAACTTGTACACGAGGAAGCTCGGATCTTCAAGGGTATGATTCTTGTCCTTTATTTTTCGTTTAATTAATAATTGTGCATGAAGGATGATCCGGGTATATGGTTTGTAAAATTTTTAAACTCTGATTTTTACACGTTTCCGCTTACTTTGTGCAATTTGATTGCGTTCATGAATATTACAAACCTAACAGGTGGATGGCGGGGGATCATCTGATGGCGGTGGTTGAAGTGCTGGTAAAAAGCCCTCGCCACGGGGATGCGAGGGTGCGCCATCCCAAACAGCATAGCGACTAATAAGCTGATGATCAATAACCAACATTGGCGGGAGGGTGACATCTTCCGCCTCCCACTGAACACCCGCCCTTTTGTAGAGACGGGTAATAAGAGATGGGTGGGGAAGGCCAAACATAACCTTGCTCTTGATAGCCTTTTTGATGGATTCATTTATCAAAGCCCCCACATCAATCTTCAATCCCAACACAATGGCATAGAGAAGTGTCGCCCTCTCCCGAGTAACATCACTCACATGGCGCGTAGGCTGAATATTAGCACAGATAAAGGCGTACCACGCCTTACCATAACGACTAAGCGCCTGTGAAGGAAAAGACATGCGTTCGCTGGTGAACTCATTCGTTTTCCATGTTGTCCCGGGATTACAGAGCTTGTTGATAATTTCATCAGATGTATAACTCAAAATCCCATTCTCCCTATAGTCACACTTGTCGAAATTTGGAGTTCCATACACTGCATTGATGGCTTTGACATCGAAAGGGATCAACTTCCCCCTCACAGGTACTGCCGGCTGGCCATCTGGTGTGGCATTAGCGTAAAACTCCTTGACCACCGCTACCACCGCGGATTCCGACGATTTTGTGAAGTGCACCCACTTCATTGCACTTATCATGGCATTCATCTGGCCATCCAGTTTTTCATCGGGCCTAAGGCCACGCTCGGGCACCAGACTACGTGACTTAAAATTTTGGGTGTAGCGCTTATAAGCCTCAAAAACTTGTTGGTCGGAAAACTGATCACTAAACACGCACAAGTATACGCGGTCTAACAAGTAATACAGTGATAAGAAGTATGTCATACCCACGAGAAACTATGACTAATATTTAAAAAATACCGACTGTTTATCGCTAAAGTCTTATTCGAACAGCACTGAATGGAAGTGTGATTAATCTGATTATACTACTTAACAAAGCAAGTAAATGGATAACGATTGGAAATCTAAGGAATTACAAGCTAAGGTCACAACTTCACCCCCACACAGGCATTCTGTCGAACACCTGGCGTGTTATGTTTCATCAAACTAGCTACCCTTTCTCTCTTTGGTCTAAATGGTCATGACAATTTGTCGACCGAGAACGCACATGTGCTAATGCACTTCTGTTGAGGTATGCACAAACATATCCTCTCCAGATCCACCCTAAAGGGAATAGAATAGAAAAGAATGTCCAAGCTAGATGCAATCCTACATATGTTTATGCGAATTAATCATAACAAGGATTTAAGCATAAGTTGTCTATCAGGTCGCACGTGGCGCACATGGATATGTCTATTCTACGCACAACTTATGCAGTCGAAACCCACAATCACATGCTAATATATTTAGGTGTAAATCTACAATTCTTCTGTCGATATCATTCAGATTACCAAAATTATCATTAATGTCTTAGCAAGAATCATAAAGCACAAATATATTAAATCAAATCATATGGTGCCAACCAAAGAGAAAAAGATAGTCAATTCAAATAACAAAGGGATCCATTATAACCTTAGAGCCAATATTCAGTTCATAGTTAATAAACCAAATAAAAGTAGCAAATAAGACAACATTTATAGAATACAAAATTAGAGGAAATAAATGGATAGAAGAAACTCTGTCAAAGCCCCTTCAACTCCCACGAATTCAGCTCAAATCAAGCTTTCCAATCCGTGCCGCTCGTTGCTCTTGAGCTCCAAAAGAAAAGCCAAACTTCTCCCTAATCTACCTAATCTATATTTACAAACATGAGAAAGGAACTAGAGAGAGAAATACAGAAGAAAAACTAAACTAAGCTAATCTATATGATAAATATCAGAGAAAGAGAGAAATGCAGAGCTGCTTCTGTTATATATCTCCTTTCTTCCTTTGTTAGGTCAAAATAGGGCATTGGTTGTCTGGGAACCGGACCTGGCATCGCGGCGCGGCCAGATAAGCTGTGGTTGGCGCTGCAGGGCCATGTCATCAAATAAGGAGACCGGAGCTCGCGTTGCAGCGCGAGCCCAAGAAGGAACAGTGATGATGTCAGCAAGGGCCAAGGAGTGGCGCTGCAGCGCGACTAATATGCTTGGCATTGGCGCCGCGGCACGGCTATACATAAAATGCCCGTTTTTGCCCCTGAATGCTAGAAAACACCTAATAAGCCCTGCAATATGTCAATTAAGCACAACAACACTATAATCATATAAAAACATATAAACTCTACGAGAACAGACAACTATTTAAGTCATAAAATATCTGTTTCGCGGGTATAAATCCTACTTATCAAGTACCCCCAAACTTAAGTCTTTGCTTGTCCTCGAGCAAACTAACTAACACAACACTAATAATAAAACATACGCGAAAGAAAACAAAAACAGTATAGTAGCATCATGGCTTCAAAGCTTGATCATAGCTACTCCCAGAGAATAGGGCAAACACAGATATGAGTAAGAGTTCATTCAATTTCAAACATAAGACTGTATTCGATCCATTCTATGTGTGTGTGTGGAGACCAACCGTCCTAACTAATCATGGCTCAAATAATTTTGCACAGTCGATTGCTAATACTAATATGCATACTCCGTAACTTAAGCATTCAACAAGCATTAAGAATAAGACGCAAATGCAGTAAAAGATCAAAAGACTCTAGCATGATGTGAGATCCCAAATTTTATGAAATGAAAGTATTCAATTTTCTTATAATTATTATTTTATTTCGTAAATGGTTAAATTGATAAAAGGTTAAAGTTAAGGGTGATATGTGAAAATTTTTCAAAGTAGACAAGTTGTCATAAAATACCCAGTTACTATTCACTCTAGTATTTGGGACACTTTTTGTGTCGAAGTACTATTCACGAGTTACTATTCACGAGTTACTATTCATGAGTTACAAATCACGAGTTACTATTCACGAGTTACTATTCACGAGTTACTATTCACCCATAAGATATATTTCTTTTTGGTCCAAATTATTTTTTGGTACAATATTATTCCATGAGGAGATGTGCTAATTTTTCAGACCGTTGGTTGAAATTATATTAGTAAATCAATATGGATCGTTGGTTTAAAGTTTTAATAGTGAATCAGTATGGACCGTTGCTTTAAAGTTTTAATAGTGAATCAGTATGGACCGTTGCTTTAAGTTTTAATAGTAAAATCTTTTTATATAAAACAGAATACTTTTATAAAGTTATTCTATAAATAGAATATATTATATTTTATTATGCATAGTATTTGTATAGTGCCTGCATAGTGTTTGCATAGTAAAATCTTTTATAAAGTTATTCGTTTTATTAGATTATAAATAGAATATATTATATTTTATTTAAAAGATTTTGCTTTAATTATGGACCGTCCGTTTAAAAGTAAATTAATCTGGACTGTTCATGAATTAGTTACTATTCAGTCCATTTTTCTATAAATAGAAGCTCATTCCTTCATTATTTCTTATGAATTTACTGAAACTCTAGAGAGAGAAACTATAGAAAGAAAGAAGAAAAGTGTTCTGCTACTCCACTACTCCAATATCCAGTTTCTTATAAGGTAAGGGATATTATTTGTTGTACCCATAAGGGATATTATTTTTTTTGTATTCATGAAGAGAACTTCTGTTATTCCATTCTTTATTATTCTGTTGGAATAACCTGTATACGCGGACTACCCTATACTTGGTGAAATTCTTCTGTTATTACATTCTTTATTATTATGTTGGAATAACCTGTTTATGCGAAGTACCGCATACATGGTGAAATTCTTCTATTATTCTGTTCTTTATTATTCTGTTAGAATATCCTGTCTGTGCGTTTTACGCCGGACTTGGTTCCATTATTTATTATTCTGTCGGAATATCCTGTCTGTGCGTTTACACCGGACCTGGTTCCATTATTTATTATTCTGTCGGAATATCCTGTCTGTGCATTTTACGCCGGACCTGGTTCCATTCTTTATTATTCTGTTGGAATATCCTGTCTGTACGTTTTACGCCGGACCTGGTTCCGTTATTTATTATTCTGTTGGAATAACCTGCATGTGCGGTCTATCGCATGTATGGTGATTTCTTTTGTTATTCCATTCTTTATTACACTCAGTTGGTTAAAACTTTGACTTCTATACTCCATGAAATTAGTAGAATATCCTTGATATTTGCGCTTCATCCAGTATCTTTTCATGTAAATATTCTTCTGAGCATTCTTGAATTTTACTCTACAAAGCAGTATCATGTTGACAATTTGGACGTTATCAGTTACTAGATAAATTAATTCTTGAACTTGTTTTATTGAATTATTATGTCATTGTCATCATCCTCGTGTTTAAATTATGCTGAAAGTCATCTGTGGCCTGTAGTGCATAGATGGACTTGGTATGATTATGACCAGGGATTATTCAGTATAAGCATGACCGTAATGTTATAAATGATGTGAAAAAAATCCTCATTGGCCCGTAGTGCATTGATGGACAGTTTTTGGTATGATTATGGCTATGGATTCTCTTCGGCCAAGGGTGCAAAGATGAATTATTTTATGGCATGATCAGGACCGTTGATGAAAACACAATTATCTTTGGCCTGTAGTGCATGGATAATTCGTGGTCGTGATACTAAAGAATATCCCTGGCCTGTAGTGCAGGGATGATTTGCTGAAGTGGATAATTTATTAAGTTGAGTCCCAGTGATAAAAGTGATGAAAAATCTTTTAAATCATAGAAGATAGTAGAGTTTATTTTCTACTTGACTCTTCTAATGGATTGCTTGTTCCGCTGCAGTTAAACTTGATGTTTGTTATATTTTATTAGTTTAACACTGTTGAAGGCTAATGATAATTTATTCTGCATTATCTTAGTCATAATATTTCTTACTGGGCTAGTTGAGCTCACCCTTTCTTTCACTGTTCTCTTCAGGAAATGAGAACGTAGCTGGGACTAGTCGGGGAACAGAGTGATGGTCCTAGATGGTGCATTAGTAGTCCTCACTATTCTATGAAATAGTGTGATAATAATTGTAATGAGGACTACTTTTGAGTTTGTATACTCTCTAGTTGACAATATTTGTATTCAAACTCACAGTTTATGTTTTGTCGTATTGTACACGACAGTTGTATTATTAAGTTGTATTCAAATTTTGTACCATATATATGACGACTCAGAATAGGTGAGGTATACCTATTTTGGGGGCGTCACACATGACGACAGTAAAATCTGACTCGGACAGTCCTTAATTACCTTAGGCTATTCAGAACTACCCATGAATGAGCTTTTGATCAGTGACTCCCAAGCCAGACGACTTTAGGGCACTAGGTGTAGAACACCCCTGTGAATCTAATAACTCGAGCAGTAAAGGCCACGTAATCAACATAAGCCACTGAGATTTTACAACAAAAACG
Source organism: Panax notoginseng (assembly GCA_016801055.1). Taxonomy (NCBI): domain Eukaryota; kingdom Viridiplantae; phylum Streptophyta; class Magnoliopsida; order Apiales; family Araliaceae; genus Panax; species Panax notoginseng. Next base: position 32,776,979 of record CM029017.1, read on the forward strand.
AAGATTATTTAGCGAGTGCATTTTATGCTCCATCTCGATATCGGTCCTGCGTTTATGGGCGAGTGCATTTTACGCTCCATCTCGACCCACCGAAAAACTTTTGATATAAACTCTTCTTTTCTATTTTTATTCTCATTTCATTCATTTTACTTCTTTTTTTCTCTCTTTTTTTTATATGTCAACATGCTAGAATCCAAGATCCAAAACTGCATAAACGTCTAAATCTTTTATTAGCTTGTACAAATGATAGTTTATAAGAGTGAACAAATTCTCAAAGCAATAAATGTGCCAACTAAATTTGAAAAATAACTAGTTAAAAATAGTTGGTCGGTGCGTGCTAAGAAGGACGGATCAATAACAGTCTAAACTTATCAATTGAACAACCCCTAGCTCATACATGCTTTACACGACTCTAAGAGATAGGCATAGATACTTGACAATTGTCATCAGCCACAATCAAAAAAATAATGAAAACTATAACCCTTGCTAAATAGCAGCTCAAAATAGGGTAAAAAGGCCATTCACATGGGACAAGCATCTAATCTGTAAAAGCCCCAAAAAGATGACTATAAACCACCATCATGCTGAAAAAAATCAAAACATTAAATAATAAAAACCAAAAACAGTTCATGGCATAAAAATTTAAAGCATAATCCTGATAATCCCGCAGTTCAAAACGACTGCACCACAATACTGAAAATAAAACATATAAAGTCTAAAGTATGCAATCCTAACATGGCAGTAGAGAAATAACAGATATAACCAAAGCACCCCCAAACTTGAGGTGAGCAATGCCCTCATTGCTAAACATAAAGCAATTGATACAAGAGGTCTTCCCTGAAGTGGCTCACTCAGCAGTGGTCTCGTCCTCGTCAGTCTCGGCGGGCGGTGATGGGGGAGGGTAGGGTGGGAAGACAGGCAGCTCTGGAAACTGGTATGGCGTGAACTCAGCGTTCTCACCACAATAGTCGGTGTAGATGCTCTGCATGGTGTTCACCAGCTCAGCCTAGTACTGCATAGCAATCTCCTATCTCTGAGCTACTGCTGCAATGTGCCTCCGCTGCCTCTGCGCCTCAGCATCCTGTTTCTGGTGCAGCAGGGTGAGTGATGCCATGATATCCGTCAGCAGCCCCTATCCAGCTGGGCCTGCATATGAAGTTTGTGCCTACTCTGGCTCTGTAGTAGGGGGCGGAGCTATAGAAGGTCTGTAGCCTTCGCCTCGGACATGAGACTCTGCCTCGTCCCACACAATGAAGTAGGAGATCGTCTGGTGGTCGATGATTGCCATGGGAGGCAAGGCTATCTCCTCTGGCCCCTACTGAATTCCTGCCTGCTTGCACAACCGGGTGATAAAGGAAGGATATGGAAGTCCCAAAGCGACTGTGCTCTTGATTGCCTTAATGATTGACTCGTGAATCAGAACTCCAATATCCACCTGCAGCCCCATGACAATGGCGAATAGCAGAATCGCCCTATCTCTGGTCACGTCGCTCAAGTGACGAGTTGGGATCATGTTAGCACATATAAAGTTGAACCACGCTTTCCCATAGCGACTGAGCGCGGAAGTCGGGAAGTGACTGAGCGCGGAAGTCGGGAAGCTAATCTTCTCACCCGTATAATCTTTCTTCTTCCATGCGGTCTCGGGCTTGCACAGCCTCATGATAATATCCTCTAAGTTGTAGCTGCGGAGCCCCGGCTGCATATAATCATTGCCCGCATATTTGGGCGTGGCAAATAGTGCATTGATGGCCTCACTACCAAACGCCACTAATTTCCCCCTAACTTGGACAACCGCGTCACCTTCGGCAATGGCGTTGGCATAGAACTCCCGAACCATTGAGATGACAGCTGACCCAGGTGGTTTTGTGAAATGGGACCATTGGCGTTCTTGCATCATAGTTGCTAGCTCACCATCCTTTTTGTCCGGCTTGAACCCCCGCTCAGTAATGAGATTTCGTGAGCCAAAGGAGCTTTTATACCTTTTCCAGGCCTCCTCATTGATAAACTTGGTGGTGTCCCACGCCGTTGGTGGTGGCGCGACGGACGAAGACCCTCCAACACTGAGTCGCTGCCTCTTTTGTGCCATTTTCAAGATTTTCAGTTGGTTCGATGCAAAAACAACCCCTAATTAGCGCCAAAATTCTGTAGAAACTTCCCTCAAGCAAACACAGCAGATTCCCAATGCAAAACTAGTGAAATTTAAGCCAAAATAGTTCAACTTCTCTTTGGGGCAATTTAACAAACACCTTGCATGCGTTCTGAAAACCTAACTTGGACAACCTTTGTTTGTGATTGCTCTAACCAGATTTCTGTCAGTAGAAATCACCCCAAATGCAAAGCACGGAAAGGCCTTTTGTTTGCTACTTGATCGATTGGTAAGGTCTATGGGGCGTAAGGCAATGGTTGGCGCTTATGCTGCCAAATTATGCCGAGAAAAGAGAGAGACGTGACTAACTGCTGGCTCAAAAACTGAATTTAAAATCCAAAATCTCACTGCCGGCGCCGCGGTGCGAGTTGTTCTTTGTTACTCGGCGCTGCGGCGCAAGTTAGCAGTAGGTGAGGCTTTGTTATTCGGACCTGCGGCGCGGATGAGAGAGGTTGGGAAATAAAGACATGGCGCTGGGGCGCGAAATATGGCGCTAGGGCGCGAAGTCGGTGTCGCGGCGTAGCTTGTAGTGCAATTTGGTGGCGCCGCGGCGCAAGATGCCACTTTTTGAGATTTTTTTTTGTCTGTTATCTGACTTGCCAAGAGGTATAACAGAAAACACTACGAAGCAAATATGAATTATTACAAACAATATAATAACTAACTACAGAGTAAACTAGACATGGGTAAAGGAAAACAGATAAAATTTATATCGAGATGGGGCTGCCTCCCCACCAAGCGCTTGTTTTAAAGTCGTCGGCTTGACTATATCGACGCCGTTCAATCCGGCTCATAAGCGAAAATGACCTTTTCATGCCGCCTATTCGTCAATTCCTTTGGATTCTTGGCAGACATGGATGATTGGTCATCCTCGTTCTCCTCATCCATCCAGTCATCTTTCGGCACAAAGAAGCTTTCGCCACTAGAATTATCCACTAATTTGCCTATTTCATTAAATTGAAAACGTTCTTTGTGCGCTATCGGGCCCTCACAGATTTCCCCAGTCGGGAGTGTGGTTTTTGATTGCAAATTAATATTGACGATACAACCACTGTTGATCCGTGTGTCTCCAACTTCAGACTCCATCGATTGGCTAGATTTCACTACGATGTCTCCCTCAATAACTGTGTGAGACTCACTGCATTTTCCTTACGTATCCACCATGCAATGCTCCACTTCTTCATCGTCAATATCAATTATGACCGGGAGATTTCCTTGCGGTGGATTTGTGATGGCATTGGCGAGTTGCCCCAATTGATTCTCAAGGCTTGCAATGCGGCTTCTTAGCTTGCCATCCGAACCTCATTTCTCTGAATAAAGTCGGTGAGAAGCTCCTCAAGCCGGTTCTCTTCTTCTCGTGCTGAGGTCTCATGAGTTTGGATAACCCTGGCAGTTTGGATGGTAGGGAATCGATTCAAAGTCAGCTTGATCCTGATAGTAGGCACTCTGAGTGGACTGACACTCAAGATTGTTAGAACATCTCAAGGCATTAGAAATTTGAAGTTGTAATCTCTCGATTCCTTCTTCCGAGATTGGTTGTGTTGTCCCCTCATAAGGCCATTGATAACATTGATCGTCCATAATCTGTAGACTTAAAAACAAAAAGAAAGGAAGATCAAACAAATAAAAGAAGTAAATATATACACGTTCAAAGTAAGACTAAATTGATTTAAATCAATATTGGACAATATTAGAATAATAGTTCCCCGGCAATGGCGCCAAAAACTTGTTGGTCGATTTAGCTATTGCCAAATCGCGCGCAAGCATACGCGGTCAATAAGTAATATGTGAAAGTAGAGTGTCAAACCCACGAGGACAAAGTCTCAAGAGAATACAAATACTAAGGTAAAGTCGTTACTTATATTATCTAAACAAGTGAAATAGAAGGTCAGTTAAGCTATATGATTTAAAATTATGAGAATAAGAGAAATGGTTGAGCAAGGAAGTCAAGATAGGATTACAATTCCCCTAATGCACCGCTTAATCTCCTAACTCTACAAATTACAAACGAATCGAGGAATGGTTAACCGAGAACGGTAAGTACGCAAAAGCTTCTGTCGAAGGTCAAATACACATCCCTAACCAGCTAAATCACAATATGTCTATTGGTGACAATAACTAGGCCAGGGTCAGTAAGCTAAGTCTCAAGGCCGCACAAGATAAATAGGAATATGTCTATCCAATTAGCATATTATGCACACATTCCATTGTCATGGTCATAACAGGTGTTGCTGCATTGAAAAGCAAGATAATAACATCCATTTATCAATATCCAATATTATCACTACCAAAAACTCTGCCAAGCCATCAGTCATTAAATACTAAATACAACAACCCATTCCAAAATGATTCATTATATAAATAAGAGAGAAAGTTGATTAAGCTCAACAAAAGGTTACATTGCAATCCTAAGAAAGGAGTTAGTTCATAATTATGGTACTAACACACATATTTAATACATTCACCATACTCAGTATTACACAAATAAAGGGAAGATTTAGAATAAGAAAACTCCTGTTTAGAAATGTTCTATTTCCAAATCTTCTATGCACAGTGCCAAGGCTGAGCTATGGTCGGATGTAATAACTTTTCCTCCTTAAAGCACAGCTTCTTTCTCTTCTAGAATGACAGACAAATAAATCCTAGTCTAAGCTGCACTAAGTTCCCCTCGATATTCTCTGATATTAGATCCCCAATACAGGCGACTTCGCATTCTTTTTATACCCCCACCTCTTGCTTCTAGGTTATTAAATGTTTGGCACCGGAGGTCGCGCTGCGGCGCGAGCAAAAGATGAACAAGTGGCGTCGGGGCGTGACATGGGGTGCCGGGGTGCCGTTAATGGCACTATGGCGCGAGCAGGGCACTGGTTATGGTGCCAGGGCACGAGGTGTAGGCCAAGCGAAGCGCAAAAAGATAGAAGCTTTGCCTGCATTGGTGTTGAGGCGCGAGCACCTGGCGCTGGGGCGTGAGCACCTGGCGCTAGGGCGCGAGATCCTGGCGCTGCGGCGCCAGTGTAGGGAAAATAGCAAAGAAAGCTCGACCAATCAGCAAAGCAAGCCTGCACATAATTTGAACTTAAATGCAATAATATAAACATATAAAAGCTACATAAAAGATTGAAAACAGGCCACAATCTAAGCAACAAAGGGACTAATTTGCGGGTATAAAACCCACTCAACAAATACCCCCAAACTTAAGCTTTTGGGTGCCCTCAACCAAACTATCAGCCACTCAAACCTACGAGAGACTAACCCTATAGCCTAATATCAATGCTTCTAAGTACCAATTATAGATCCTCTCAGAGAATTGGATAAAAACCGAAGTGAATGAGGGCTTAATGAAAAATCAGCAAGAATGAGACTGTAATCAAACCCTGCGATGTGTGTGTGCAACCAATTATCCTAGCTAGACATAATCAAAATAAAGATCACACGGTTCATTGCGAAAACCAATAGGCTAAACTGCAACTCGTACAATTAACAAGCATTAAGAACAAGACGCAAAACAAGTAAGGATCACAAGGCTCTGACACATTGGGCGCCTGCATTTTATGCCCCAACTGGCAAGACTGCGCTTATGAGGCGAGTGTGTTTTATGATCCATCTCGACCCACAGCAGCACTTAGGATAGATTTGCGTTTATGGGCGAGTGTGTTTTATGCTCCATTGATGATTGGGTAATATACACATGAATCGGATATACTTGGGTTTAAATTATTGTACTTTCGAGTCATTTAGGAATATTTTTACTATGTTTATGTGTTGTATTGCAGATTCGGAAGCTGAGGAGACAAATTGGGGATTTAAGCTAATAAATGGCAAAGTTATAATTTTTCAGAAGATAGCGCCGGGGCGCTGGGAAATGCATTACAAATAGCACCGGGGCGCTGAGCCGTGGCTGGTTCTGACGCGGATTACGCACGTGAGGCAGGCTTGGACAACACTTTGACTATTAGTTTGACCTTGTTGGAGGAGTTTATGAGGAGTCTATTTGGATTAGGAGTTGTGGAGTTGGGGGAAGTAAAAAATAAACATATATATATAAAGTGATTATTTTTATTGAAGGAGGCTGGACATTGGGGAGATTAACGGAGGAATAGGAGCAGATCTGAAAGTTGAAAAATTAGAGTTCTTCTTCTTCTTTATTCTTTTAAATTGTTAACTCATTAAGGATGATTTATCAATTATTTATAATTTTTATTTTCGTCATGAACTAATTCCTTTTATTAAGATTCCAATGGAACTTATTATGGTTATGAGTTAATTATTTAATTTATTCCAATTACTTATGTTGAAGTGAATTGTTCATCTTGCTTTGTGTTTATTGATTAATTATCTGGCCAATAATTACCGTGTTACTTTAGAAGGAATTGGGAAAGGAATTCTAGAGTTAGAACTGGGCAGGGTGACATGTGACTTAGTTATTTGCACAGTGAATAATTAGGTTTGTGAATAGAATGAGAATATCTATTTGCCGCATGTAACATAAAAGGAATTGGGTTTGTAACGAGTTTAATTCAATTATTTTGCATAGAGATATAGCAAAATTAATCTGGGTTAAATAGAAGGCAATTGATCACTCGAGAGAGGGCTTTTGGAATTTGAGAATTCCTGTTAACAATTCGGTAGATATAATAATTGAGATAATTAGATAATTGATTTAATAATCATAATTAGGGAAATTGGAGTCTTAATTATCATTTATTTGCATTCAAATAATTATTGATTTGTTCTTTGTTTTCTTTTAGAATAATTTCTTGCTTTATTAAAATTAATTTTTTTTTTAGTTTTAAAGAATCAAAATTTTTGGCTGTTTAAATAAAATTGAATTGATACAGTACTAGTAGTTGGAGTTTATTAATTGGAATTCTCTGATGGATCGACACTCTAATTTATCATTATATTACTTATTGACCGTGTATACTTGCACGTATTCATTGATTGCGAAATCAACCAACAAGTTTTTGGCGCCGTTGCCGGGGAACTCTTTGTTAATATTAATTCCATATTAGTTATAATCAATTCGTTCTTAATTTAAACGTTACTTATTTTTCTTCTTGTCTTTACAGGAATTCTTTGGAAGTGTATGCTCACTAGATCAAAGGCGAGAAAGGAACTTTTTTCTTATACAGACGAGATTGAAAGGGAGTTCCGGAAAGCGCAATCGACTAGTGCGGTACCACCCGGGAAAGAAAAACTGGCAGAACAAGAAATTCTAGTGAACATGGTAGGGAACGATCAGAAACCACTTCGGGACTATGCCATGTCGAATGTCACGGACATTCAGTCGAGTATTAGGAGGTCGGCAATCAATGCTAACACCTTTGAGATCAAACCGGCAACCATTCAAATGCTTCAGAATCAATGTCAGTTTGGGGGAAGTTCATTAGATGATCCAAATGAGCACATCTTAAGTTTCTTGGAGGTTTACGACACCTTCAAATTCAATAACGTGTCAGAAGATGCTATAAGGTTGAGAATGTTCCCATTTACCCTAAAAGATAAAGCACGAAGTTGGTTACACTCTCAGCCTTCGGACTCAATCCTTACTTGGGACGATTTAGCTCAAAAATTTCTAGCTAAGTATTTTTCACCAGCAAAGTCAGCAAAACTACGGAATGATATTCATACCTTCGCACAGTTTGATTCAGAATCGTTGTATGAGGAGTGGGAAAGGTTTAAGGATATGCTCCGCAAGTGCCCACACCATGGAATTCCACAGTGGATGTAATTAGGGATATTTTGTGATGGTTTACAAGCATCCACGAGGGCAAGTATTGATGCAGCAGCAGGAGGAGCGATTATGTCAAAAAATTTGGACGAGGCATATAAGTTGTTAGAAACGATGGCCACCAACAACTATCAGTGGCCCATGACAAGAAATAATCCTCCGAAAATATCGGGAAAGTATGATGTGGATGTGATAACATCATTACAAGTGCAAATGACCGTAATGGCTAAGCAGATAGAATTATTACGACCACAATCCACTCAGCAGGTAGCGATGGTTTGTGATATATGTGCTGGGGGTCATACTACGGATCAATGTGCCATAAATGCTGAAGCAGCACAATATGTAGGGAGTTATAATCGATCTACTCAGCCTTATCAGAATCAAAATGCATATAATCCGGGGTGGAGAAATCATCCGAGTTTTTCATGGAGTAACAACCAAGCTGCAGAACAAGTGCCAAAACAACAAAACAATTCTGGGTTTCAAAACTAGACACAACAAACTGTGCGGAAAGCAAGTTGGGAAGAAGCCTTGGAAAGATTTGTGAAAGCAACTGAGAAAAGGAGTGAGGAGAGTGATAAGAGATTTAATCAATTGGAGCTAAGTATACAAAGTCAGCATGCATCAATCAAAAATCTAGAAAATCAAATGGGACAAATGGCACAGGCATTGAATAACCGACCACTGGGAACGCTTCCGAGCGACACTGAGAAAAACCCGGGCAGAGATGAGCATTGTAAGGCGGTAACCCTACGAAGTGGAAAAGAACTACCAGAGTCCATCACAGATAAAGAAAAAGAGGACAAGGTATCAATTGAAACCGATGAAGTGGTGGAGACCGAAAAGCGTCAAGATGAGACCTTACAGCAGAAAAATTCGGAACCAACCAATACAATGCCTCCCATACCGTATTCGCAGAGATTTCAGAAATCCAAGTTAGATAAGTAGTTCTCACGATTTTTGGATATCTTTAAGAAATTGCATATCAACATCCCCTTCGCCGAAGCCTTGGAACAAATGCCGAGTTACGCGAAGTTTATGAAGGAGGTTTTGTCAAAGAAGAGGAAATTTGGTGAATTTGAAACAGTAGCATTGACAGAGGAATGCAGTGCTATCATTCAGAATAAATTACCGCCAAAGCTCAAGGATCCAGGTAGCTTTAATATACCGTACGAGATTGAAATCAGTTTTCGGGACGAGCTTTATGCGATTTGGGGGCCAGTATAAATCTAATGCCATTATCCGTCTATAGCCAGTTCGGACTTCAGGCTCCACGCCCAACAAATATCAGTTTACAGTTAGCAGATAGGTCGGTTACATATCCACGAGGTATAGTTGAAGATGTGTTAGTAAAAGTGGATAAATTCATCTTCCCTGCGGATTTCTTTATTCTGGATTGTGAAGTGGACAGTGAAATCCCGATCATTCTTGGGCGTCCATTTTTGACGACAGGAAGAACATTGATTGATGTTCAAAAAGGTGAATTGACAATTCGAGTTGAAGATCAACAGGTCACCTTTAACGTTTTCAAGTCAATGTCGTACCCAAAAGAAAAAAGTGAATGTATGCGGGTTGATATTATGGAGGAATTGGTGATCATAAATTCAACATAACTTTTTCGGAGGACCCACTTGAATCAATTTTGCTCGGGGCAGATGACTATGGTATTGAAGAGGATATCGAATACGTCAAATGGCTAGACACACCATCAGTGTTTCGGAAAGGCAATCAATCCTTCGACACCATAGAGAGGCCCGAAGCGGAAGGTAAAAAGTTCAAACCATCAATAGAAGAGCCACCGGTGCTAGAGTTAAAGCCATTACCATCCCATCTGCAATATGCTTACCTGGACAAAGACGATACCCTACCAGTTATTGTTTCAACAGAATTGAATGATACGTAAAAGGAGAAATTGCTGCGTGTCTTGCGAAAATTCAAAACAGCAATTGGGTGGACTATAGCGGACATTCGAGGTATTAGCCCATCATTCTGTATGCATAAAATCTTAATGGAAGAAGGGGCAAAACCAACCATCGAGATGCAAAGAAGGCTAAACCCCATCATGAAGGAGGTGGTGAAAAAGGAGATTATAAAGTGGTTGGATGCTGGCATTATTTACCCGATCTCAGATAGTTCATGGGTGAGTCCTGTACAATGCGTACCAAAGAAAGGGGGTATGATAGTGGTGAAGAATGAGGCAAATGAGCTCATCCCTACTCGAACAGTTACATGTTGGAGAGTATGCATGGACTACCGCAAGCTAAATAAAGCCACACGCAAGGATCACTTCCCCTTGCCATTCATTGATCAGATGTTGGATAGGTTAGTGGGACATCAGTTCTATTGTCTCTTGGATGGTTATTCCGAATATAATCAAATTGCTATAGCACCGGAGGATCAAGAGAAAATGACCTTCACATGCCCATACGGTACGTTTGTATTTCGGCGAATGTCTTTTGGTTTATACAATGCACCAGTAACCTTTCAGCGATGCATGATGGCAATCTTCTCCGATATGGTCGAGAAAAATTTGGAGGTATTTATGGACGATTTTTCTGTGTTCGGTGATAGCTTTGATTTGTGCTTGAAAAATCTGAATTTAGTGTTGAAACGGTGCGTGGAGACTAATCTAGTTCTTAATTGGGAAAAATGCCACTTTATGGTGAAGGAAGGGATTATTCTCGGGCATAGGGTTTCTGCAGCAGGATTAGAGGTGGATAAAGCGAAGATTGAGACTATTGAGAAATTACCACCTCCATCATCTGTGAAAGGAATTCGGAGCTTCTTGGGACATGCGGGTTTCTACAGACGTTTCATCAAAGATTTTTCAAAAATTTCAAAACCTTTGTGTTCCCTGTTAGAGATAGATGTGCCCTTCAAAATAGATCAGTCATGTATCGAGGCATTCGAAATTTTAAAAAAGAAGTTAGTATCTGTTCCAATCATTGTCGCACCTGATTGGTCTATACCATTCGAATTGATGTGCGACGCCAGCGACTATGCAGTGGGAGCAGTTTTAGGTCAACGGCACAACAAAATTTTCCATACAATCTATTACTCAAGCAAGACGTTGACAGATGCTCAGTTGAACTACACAACCACCGAAAAAGAACTACTTGTAGTTGTGTTCGCCTTTGACAAATTCAGAGCATACCTCATCGGAACCAAGGTCATTGTCTATACTGATCATTCTGCAATCAAATATTTGATCGAGAAGAAGGATGCCAATCCAAGATTGATACGGTGGGTGTTATTGCTTCTAGAATTTGATTTGGAGATTCGGGATAGAAAGGGTACAGAAAATCAAGTAGCGGATCATCTTTCGCGATTGGAAAATGATGAGGTGCAGAGAAAAGACAATGCATTGATTAACGAGAAATTTCCGGACGAACAACTTCTTCGAGTAACCACAACACTGCCTTGGTATGCTGATTATGTGAACTATGTGGTTGCTAAGGTGTTACCACCGGAGTTGAACTCACAACAACGAAAGAAATTCCTCCATGACGTGAAGCAGTACAATTGGGATGAACCATTCTTGTTTAAAGCCTGTGCGGATCAAATGATTAGACGTTGTGTGCCACATGAAGAGATGGACAGTATCTTGGGTCATTGCCACTCATCCGATTATGGAGGTCATTATTTCGGTGATCGAACTGCGGCGAAGGTGTTACAATCAGGATTCTACTGGCCTTCGTTATTCAAGGATGCATATCTCTATGTGCTAAAGTGTGATCGATGTCAACGCGTAGGTAATATCTCCAAGCGAAATGAAATGCCACTCAACTCTATATTGGAGGTAGAGTTGTTCGACGTCTGTGGAATCGATTTCATGGGACCGTTTCCCTCATCTTTTAATAATCAGTATATTCTGTTGGCGGTGGATTATGTGTCCAAATGGGTAGAAGCCACAGCTTTGCCCACAGATGATGCCAACGTCGTTCTTCGATTCTTAAAGAAAAATATCTTCACGCGATTTGGAACTCCGCGGGAAATAATAAGTGATGAGGGAACGCATTTCTGTAACAAGCAGTTCACAAAATTGTTGGTGAAGTATGGGGTTCATCATAAAATAGCAGCTGCGTATCATCCCCAAACTAATGGCCAAGCTGAGGTCTCCAATAGGGAGGTTAAGAGGATTCTGGAAAAGGTGGTCAATCCGTCACGAAAAGATTGGTCTTTACGTCTTGACGATGCTCTATGGGCATATCGTACAGCATACAAGAATCCGATCGGTATGTCACCTTATCGAATGGTTTACAGAAAGGCGTGCCACCTCCTAGTCGAGTTAGAGCATAGTGCACACTGGGCCATTCGAAAGCTAAATTTTGATGAACAAGCAGCAGGTGAAAAAAGGTTACTGCAGTTGAATGAGATGGATGAACTTCGTTTCAACGCTTATGAAAACACAAAACTATACAAGGAGAAGGTCAAAGCATGGCATGATAAGAAAATTCTCACTAAAACATTTGAACTGGGCCAACAAGTCTTGCTTTTCAACTCGAGATTGCGTTTATTTCCTGGGAAACTGAAATCACGTTGGTCAGGTCCTTTTACAGTCGTGTCTGTTGCACCACACGGTAACATCGAGATCGAAAAACCAAATTCAAATTGCCCATTCAAGGTTAACGGTCAAAGACTCAAACATTATTGGAGTGGGCCCATTGAACGTCACATTACAGTCATGAACCTCTCCGACTCAGTGGAAAATTGAACACACCAACAAAGTCGGGCCGACGACAGTAAACCAAGCGCTTATTGGGAGGCAACCCAATCATTTTCCTTTTTAATTTTAATTTTAATTTTATTTTTATTTTTATTTTGATTCTTGAACTTATATGGTGTAGGGAACAAGAGCCCCGGCCTTAGCCCCATCCACGAGCAACTGACCATTAGCGCCCCGGCTCTCAATTTGTGCTACAACACAGCGCCCCGGCGCTATGCACTTCATGACCTTTCTGACCTATAGCGCCCCGGCGCTGTTTCCTAGTATATTTTGAGCGCCCCGGCGCTGCGGCTGCGTCCCGGACTCCTAATTGAACTTAAATACCGGACGGTTACAATTCTTTTCTATTTCAACTTCTCGTCTCTATTAATTCCATGCCACAAGCCTTCCTTACCTTCACAGGATAGTTGAATAGTGTTAATACCAATTTCATAATTAAGATCAGATAGATATGATCCATTGTTCTCATTTGTTCCATAAATTTCATCGTTCTCATTCAATTGCAACAAGATCTAACCAGGTATGTCTTGAATTATATTTGATCTTTGGGGCAAAAAGCTATCTACGAATATGGTTGGTATGTACATATTCTACTAAATGTATATCTTTTTAAACCAACATCGAAGAATGTCACTGTCCTGATCTTGATTATATTTTTACGACATATGTGTTAATTCTTAAATTGGGAGCATATGTTATTATAAATGTTTGACTGATAGGGATGCATGGCACACCCACAAGGTGTTTGATAATTTGCCTGAATCATTAATCTTGTCTACATGCACACATATCACCATGTTTCGCACTATCATTCTGGACCTTCATGCTACCACAATGATTTCAATCTACTGTAGCACATAGCTATCATTACACATAGTCACTTAGAGTGGGGGGAATTACACTATTTTGATACATGCATGTCTCTTATTGCACTACATGGCAACTCTTGCGGACATTTCCTGTGTGGCTTGCGTTCATTCTCGAAACTGAATAATCCCTAACTCCGATTGATACTATTGTGCATGTTGTTGCATTTTTGTGTCAAGTATCATCCCCCACTAATGTAGTCAAATTCGACATATATTTTAAAGTTTGGGGGTAAAGTCAAACCTAAGATTATCTAATTTCCAATTTTATTCGATGCTAATACATAAATATGCTTGTAATTGTAGAATTTTTGGCATGGCATCCAAACGCCAACGTGGTGAAGGGTCAGGGACCGCCTCAACTCCACCTCTGCGATTTGACAGCCGCCGTTTTGTCAGTCATACGGCTCAGGAATGATACAATCGAATGGCTACTCGGTCATTGGTTCCGGAGCGTGGGTTGAGATCGGATCAATTAAAGGATGGCGACATGGCAGTCATGATAGCTGAGAGGAACTGGTTCACACTTACCGAGCAGCCCAAACCAGCCGTAATAACAGTGGTGAAAGAATTTTATGCCAACGTGCCCGAACATAATCACTATACGGTATTTATAAGGGGCAAAACAGTGGAAATTGGCGAAGAGGACTTCAATGAGTGTTATCAATTGCCAGTTGAGGATTTTCATGATGAGTATACTGGTTTTATTAGTGATGGACCGGACTATGAGCAGATAATACGTGAACTTTGTCAGCCGGGCACCACATGGACCGTGCATGAACGCGGAAACATGACTTTCCCACTATCGAATCTCAGCTTATATGGGAAGGCATGGTATGCGTTCATTTGCGCAAAACTCATGCCATGTACACATGTGAGTCATGTTACTCGGGAACGTGCAGTCCTTCTTTACTCAATCATCAAAGGCTATAAAATTAATGTGGGACATCTCATTTTGCAATCTGTCCTTCGAGCATCTCGTGGAAGTAGCACTGGAGGGTTACCACATCCGTCTCTCATCTGCATTTTGTGTGCCAAGTTCGGCGTCAAATGGAAGTCCGACGAGATGATTCAAAAGGTCATGCCAGTGCTGGACCACAAGTTGATAAGTAGATACAAAGTGTGGATAGGTGGGGCAAATCACCCTAGGGGATTGGGTTTCATAATTCCCCAAGTTGCACCTGCACAAGACCCACCACCTCAGGCTCCACCTACTTATAGCCCATCTACAGCAGCTCATCGTGGTGTGGTCCCCGAAGCTGTCCAGCGGGAGATAGATGGCTGGTTTTACAACATGGAATCCCAGAATGTGCGCTTGTCGGAACGTCAAGACGTGATTTTCAAATTTTTAGTTGACCAATTTGCTGCACAGAATGCACTGACCATCCAATCACATCTGGGTGTGTAACTTAGCCATTTCCCGACAGCTCCTGTTCTCCCTGTATTTCCCCCTTCCGATCAAGAGATGAGCAAGGATGATGATGCACCACCCGAAGAATAAGCTCGTCAGGGAAGTTCTCTGTTTTATTTTGTTATATTTTTCGCATGAGGACATTGCTCTAGATTAGTTTGGGGGTAGTTAAGTTTTATTTTCAAATTTCTAGTTTGTTATTAGTTTGTAGATTTGGATTGTTATTGATTAGGTAATTATTGCATTTAGGATTACATAATAATTCTGGCGTTTGCTAGTGCGTTTATTCGGGGGCCAATGATGAAATTAGAATTGCATGAACAAGTCTAGTAAGGATTGTTGAGTCAGTGATATGATTGTCTGGACATGATTTGAATCTCTATCTGTTTGACACTGATATCATAGGTTAGCACTTTGAAAAACGACCATGTTGGCTATGATAGTTTAAATGGTTAGATAATAGAGTTCTAAAGGATGATTGCTAGTGAAATGAAAAGACAAGTTGAATATCTAGTGAAGACTGAATTTATACATAAACTCGAGTTTGGGGGAAAAATATTTGGAAAATATAAGTTTTAAAAAAAAACACCGTGGCGTGCTTGTCTAGTTTTGTGGCCTTTGTTACTTGAGCAAGTAAGCCCGAGGGGACTGTCTTTACACCTAGCGCCCTAAGGTCTTAATGGCTTGGGAGTCGTTGGTCGAAAGCTCGTTAAGGTAGCATTGAAAAGCCTAAGGGAATAAGACAATGCATAGTCATGTAAAAAAAATTTAGTAATAATAATAAAGCGGGAAAAGTGCAAAATGCCCCCATCTGAAAAAAAAAATATTAAGCATAAGTATTTCATGTTGACCCCTGAATTTTTGTAATTGTTTAATTTCAGTCGAATCTAGTTTATTTGATGAACTCTTGAGTAGAACTGTATGAAGCTTTTTATAAACTTTATTATTTTTCAGCGTTTTGCTTTTCATTAGTTAGCATGGTTGTTGAACACACACTCACAATATCAGTAATAACAGATTTGGATTGGTTGATTGTTGGGATATCATTTGTAAGACCCCAACTTTTATAAATAAAGAAGAATTTTCTATAAATATCATTTTTGAATATTATGGAGTTAATTTGATATAATGTTATAGTTGTGGGTAATATTTATAAATTTTGCAAAGTACGCAAGTTGTTATATAATATTCGATTGGTCGGGGAATATTCGTTTTAACAGGGAATATTCGTTCAACGACACAATCATTGGTGGACCCCACAACAGAATTATTGTCGGATTGAGAAAACGACAAAAATATTTTATTAAAAATAACGGCGGAAATTTTACCATTGTTACTGTTGAACTACTCGGTAATAAAAGTACAGTAATACGTGTGGTTGCATAGTAGCACACGGTATTGATTATTAATGCTTATGTGAGAAGTCACTCAGTTTGATTCAATTATTGTCAGTTAATAATATGAATTATTTAGCGATAATGACGTTTTGTTTTATTCGTATTATTAACGTAATAAAACAGAAACATCTTTTTATATAAAACAGAATACTTTATTAAAGTTATTCTATAAATAGAATATATTATATTTTATTTAAAAGATTTTTCTTTAAATATGGACCGTCAGATTAAAGTAATCAATCTGGACCGTTCATGGATTAGTTACTATGCATTCTGTTTTTCTATAAATAGCAGCTCATTCCTTCATTATTTCTTACGAATTCACTGAACTCTAGAGAGAGAAACTATAGAGAGAAACTATAGAGAGAGAGAGAGAAGAAGAGTATTCTGCTACTTAACTACTTCCTTATTTCAGCTCGTCTTTAAAACGGTAAGGGATGTTATTCTTTCTTATTCATGAAGAGAACTGTTGTTATTCCATTTCTTATTATTCTGTTGGAATAACCTGTATACGTGATCTACCCTATACTTGGTGACATTCTTCTATTATTCTGTTGGAACATCCTGTCTGTGTGTTTTACACCGGACCTGGTTCTGTCTTGTTATTATTCTGTTGGAACATCCTGTCTGTGTATTTTACACCGGACCTGGTTCCATTATTTATTATTCTGTCGGAATATCCTTCCTGTCTGTGTGTTTTACACCGGACCTGATTCCATTATTTATTATTCTGTCGGAATAACCTGTCTGTGCGGTCTATCGCATGCATGGTGATTTCTTTTGTTATTCCATTCTTTATTATACTCAGTTGGTTAAGTTTTGACTTCTATACTCCATGAATTTTGTGTAATATCCTTGATAATTGCGGTTCATCTAGTATCTATTCATGAAAATATTCTCCTGATCATTCTTGAATTTTACTCCACAAAGTAGTATCATGTTGACAATTTGGACGTTGTTAATTCTTGGATAAATTAATTCTTGAACTTGTTTTATTGAATTCTTATATCATTGTCATCATCCTCATGTTTATATTCTGTTGAAAGTCATCTGTGGCCTGTAGTGCATAGATGGACTTGGTATAATTATGACCAGGGATTATTCGGTGTAATCATGACCGTAATGTTACGAATGATGTGGTAAAAGTCCTCATTGGCCTGTAGTGCATTGATGGACAGTTGTTGGCATGATCATGACCATTAATGAATATACGAATATCCTTGGCCGTAGTGCAGGGGTGATTCGATGATGTGAATTATTTTATTAAGCTGAGTCTCAGCGATCACAGTGTTGGAAAATCTTTTAAATCATAAAAGATAGTAGAGTTTATTTTCTACTTGACTCTTTTAATGGATTGCTTGTTCCGCTGCAGTTAAACTTGATGTCTATTATATTTTATCAGTTTAACATTGTTGAAGGCTAATGATAATTTATTCTGCATTATCTTAGTCATGATATTTCTTACTGGGCTAGTTGAGCTCACCCTTTCTTTCATTGTTCTCTTCAGGAAATGAGAACGTAGCTGGGGCAAGTCGGGGAACGGAGTGATGGTCTGAATGATAGTATTAGTTAGTAGTCCTCACTATTCTATGTAATGGTGTGTTAATAAATGTAATGAGGACTCCTTTTGAGTATGAATACTCTCTAGAAGATAATATTTGTATTCAAACTCACAGTTTATGTTTTGTCGTATTGTACACGACAGTTGTATTAGTAAGTTGTATTTGTATTTTGTACTATGTATCTGACGACCCAAGATGGGTGATGTATACCTAATTTTGGGGGCGTCACATCATTGATCTGTGTTCACAAGATGTATTAGCATGTTTTTGTGATTTTTCTGAGGCCTATGGATATACGTAAGCTATTGGATGCTGGAATTATGTTCATTCAGTTAGTTGCACTTGCATGAGTTGTGTTTTTATAATTGTTAGTATTGTTTTGTGTTTGTTGCTTGAGGACATGCAACAGTTTAAGTTTGGGGGTATTTGATGATTGGGTAATATACCCATGAATCGGATATACTTGGATTTAAATTATTATATTTTTGAGTCATTTAGGAATATTTTTACTGTGTTTATGTGTTGTATTGTAGATTCGGAAGCTGAGGAGACAAATTGGGGATTTAAGCTAATAAATGGCAGAGTTGTAATTTTTCAGAAGATAGCGCCGGGGCGCTGGGAAATGCATTACAAATAGCGCCGGGGCGCTGAGCTGTGGTTGGTTCTGACGTGGATCGCTCACGTGAGGCAGGCTTGGACAACACTTTGACTATTAGTTTGACCTTGTTGGAGGAGTTTATGAGGAGTCTATTTGGATTAGGAGTTGTGGAGTTGGGGGAAGTAAAAAATAAACATATATATATAAAGTGATTATTTTTATTGAAGGAGGCTGGACATTGGGGAGATTAACGGAGGAATAGGAGCAGATCTGAAAGCTGAAAAATTGGAGTTCTTCTTCTTCTTTATTCTTTTAAATTGTTAACTCATTAAGGATGATTTATCAATTATTTATAGTTTTTATTTTCGTCACGAACTAATTCCTTTTATTAAGATTCTAATGGAACTTATTATGGTTATGAGTTAATTATATAATTTATTCCAATTATTTATGTTGAAGTGAATTGTTCATCTTGCTTTGTGTTTATTGATTAATTATCTGGCCAATAATTACCGTGTTACTCTAGAAGAAATTGGGAAAGGAATTCTAGAGTTAGAACTGGGCAGGGTGACATGTGACTTAGTTATTTGCACAGTGAATAATTAGGTTTGTGAATAGAATGAGAATATCTATTTGTCGCATGTAACATAAAAGAAATTGGGTTTGTAACGAGTTTAATTCAATTATTTTGCATAGAGATATAGCAAAATTAATCTGGGTTAAATAGAAGGCAATTGATCACTCGAGAGAGGGCTTTTGGCATTTGAGAATTCATGTTAACAATTCGGTAGATATAATAATTGGGATAATTAGATAATTGATTTAATAATCATAATTGGGGAAATTGGAGTCTTAATTATCATTTATTTGCATTCAAATAATTATTGATTTGTTCTTTGTTTTCTTTTAGAATAATTTCTTGCTTTATTAAAATTAATTTTTTTTTTAGTTTTAAAGAGTCAAAATTTTCGGTTGTTTAAATAAAATTGAATTGATACAGTACTAGTAGTTGGAGTTTATTAATTGGAATTCTCTGAGGGATCGACACTCTAATTTATCATTATATTACTTGTTGACCGTGTATACTTGCACGTATTCATTGATTGCGAAATCAACCAACATCCATCTCAACCCACAGCAAGCCTTTAGGAGAATCAAATCAATTTTTTTTATTGCATTTATGGGTGAGTGCGTTTTACGCTCCATCTCAACCCACCGCAAGGCTAAAATTTAACAGAACCTTGGACCCAAACTTGTGAAATTGCCTACAATTTTTATTACCTTGTCATTAGTAGAGTTATAACATTGCCCAAATTTTCAAACCAATTAACACAGGACCTAAACCTGGATACATAACTAGATAAGATAATTGATAAGTGCTTGCTAGAACGAACAGATCTATCACAATCTCGACTTCGCCAATTAACGCGCCCCTAAGTCACAAAAGCTTGACACGACTCTGAGAGAAAAATATAATCATTTGGCGCTTGTCATTAGCCACCAACAAAACCTAAAAGCTATATAGCACCCTCACCCAACATATGAACAGATAATGAATGGGGAAAGGGGTAATCAAAAAATATAATACCCTTAAACTGGGTAAAGCCATCAGGCATCAAGTATACCAATTAATCAGTGCAAAACCCAAAAAGAATGGCTATGCACAACATAAAATCTGACTTAGTCGAGCATGCATTCATATATACATTCACAGACTACTATGCAAGACATGCATCCAAAATAAGACTTATGCAAATCAAGCATCCAAAATAAGACTTTACCATAAACAAAGACTTACCCACAACAATAATCACATATATAAAACATACTTAATAAGTAGTCTGGGGCTATCCAGCCCAAAAGCTCCACTCAAACCCTCACACAAAATAAAGCATAAATAAACTTAAACTTCAGCAGTTCAAATATTAATAGACTAAAGCAATTCATACATAAATAAATAGAAGGAAGTCTCCCCCAAACTTAAAAATTGGCCAGTGCCCTCACTGACCACCATCATCACCGCCCACACCATCAAGACCAAAGTCTTCATCAGCACCAAATAAACCAAAATCATCCTCATCGTCGCCCTCATCATCATCCACATTTACTGGCTCAGTCGTGCGTGCCTCATCAGCAAACGACGGAAATTGTGGCGGATACGACACAAAGATTGGAGGCACCCGGAATGGGAAAGGCATGAAGTCCGTGTCCTCGCCACCTTGAGCAGCATGAATATTGGCTAGTGTGTCCGCGAACTCAGCATGGTAATGGTGGAACTGGCTCAGCCACTGGGCGGTCGTGTCAACCTTGCAGTGTAAAAAGTTGAGGCTGTTCATAATCTGTGCAAGGGCTCCAGAATCAATGGCATTAGCCGAATGGGGAATTGGCACCTGAGTAGAAGTTCCTGCCTCGGTGGATGGCAGGGGATCATCTGATGGCAGTGGTTGAAGTGCTGGTAAAAAGCCCTCGCTGTGGGGATGCGAGGGTGCGCCATCCCAAACAGCATAGCGACTAATAAGCTGCTGATCAATAACCGACATTGGCGGGAGGGTGACATCTTCTGCCTCCCACTAAACACCCACCCTTTTGTAGAGACGGGTAATAAGAGATGGGTGGGGAAGGCCAGACATAACCTTGCTCTTGATAGCCTTTTTGATGGATTCATTTATCAAAGCCCCCACATCAATCTTCAATCCCAACACAATGGCATAGAGAAGCGTCGCCCTCTCCCGAGTAACATCACTTACATGGCGCGTAGGCTTAATATTGGCACAAATAAAGGCGTACCACGCCTTACCATAACGACTAAACGCCTGTGAAGGAAAAGACGTGCATTCGCCCGTGAACTCATTCATTTTCCACGTTGTCTTGGGCTTACAGAGCTTATTGATAATTTCATCAGATGTGTAACTCAAAATCCCATTCTCCCTGTAGTCATGCTTGTCAAAATTTGGAGTTCCATACTGTGAGACCTTGAATTTTATGAATAAAGATTTAATTTCTCCAATTATTATTTTGAAATAGTAAGGGGTTGATTTGATTAATGTAGTTAGTTATGGAAAAAATGCACAAATATTTTAAATAAGCAAGTGGTTATAAAATATTCATTATTATCGGGGAATATTCGTTTGGTCGTAGAATATTCTTGCTGTCGGGGAATATTCGTACGACGGCGCAGCCTTGTGTGGGCCCCATAACGGAAAGCGATTGGATGAAGAAAATGACAAGTATGAGTTTTTATAAATAACGGCGTAGTTGTTACCGTTAATACTATTAGAATACCCGGTGGTTAAAACACAGTAATACGCATTGTTGCACAGTAGCACACGATATTGCACCAATTATTGATTCTTACATAAGAACGCACTACTCAATAATTGTTACAGTAATTACTGTTCAATATTTTATTTTATTGATTCAATAATTGCTATGTTGATATTTTATATTATTGTTGTTTCAATAATTGTCACTACACAGTATTTTCCATTATCAAATCAATAATTCATATTATTTGAATAATATTATTAGATAGCATTACTGGTAATGTCTAGAAAGTTCTGTCTAAACAGAGGTTTGGTCACCTAATTGCTCGTCAGTAAGGAAAAATCCTTATTAGAAAGCCCCCTCTTTCCTGGAAACGGCCTAGTTGTCATTATTGTGATTCTGTAATATTATTTGTGAATAATTAATTATTGATTTATATGATAAGAAAAATATTTATCTTTTGTGGATATAAATGGAGAAAATTTTTAATAGGACAATTATTGAAAATTAATATTTTATCTTTTCTGATAAAATAATTTATTTAAATACATTATTATATTATAATAATATAATAATGGTGATATTTTTACAATGAATGTGGGATATATGAATAAATGAGAAGAAAGAGTATTTTCATTACAAAAAATATTTAACACATGTTTTATGTGTTGATGGACCCCATTTCTGACTGAAATTTGATTATAGCCTGTAAAATCGTCCGTATGTGGATTTCGATCAATTTTTATTTAGAATTTGGAAAAACTTAAACTTACAAAGTTGTAGATAATGGAATTTTCTATGAAAAAGACATAAGGTTTGAATTTTTCTGATAAAAGGGCTATTTATTATGAATTATTGAAGTTCTGAAGTTCTGAAATAATTAATTTTTGGAAGTTTTAATTATGTTTATTAAGAAAAACGTTTTTTATGTTTTGTGGGCTACACTAACATGTGCATAATGAGCTGAGATCAGTTGTCTAAGGTGGGCTTGAAAATTTTGTATATATATATATATATATTATTAAATTTTCTGCTTTGGTGTTCTAAGTATTTTCTTATAAATAGTGTGCTTAGGTTAGAATTGAAAATCACACCAAAAACTGAAGTTTTCTCTCTCTATATTATTGAGTGTATTCTTGTGAGTATTTTGATACTTTGAGTGTTGCTATACGGTGCAAGTTCCCTTCAGCACTATATCCAGTATTCCAGTCAGAAGTACTATTTTTTTGAGGTAAAGGATGTTTTTTTAAAAAAAATGATATTATTTCTTTCAATATCATTATGCCAGAATATTGGTAAGATTTTTCTTGTGAAATTCTTATCATTTCATGTCGGGGTTACTATTTACGAGTTACTATTCATGAGCTACTATTCATGAGCTACTATTCACGAGTACTATTCACGAAGTATGATGATTTTTTTTGTGGACTTTCGACTTTTTAGTGTCAGAGTTACTATTCACGTATACAGTACTATTCCCGTATACGGCACTATTCACAAATACGACAATATTCACAGAAAAACTAAAAGTTCTTTTTTGTGTCCAAGATTGTCTATTATGGTTCATATCTTTGATTGGATCTATGTCTTGATCTTCATTTTTGAATTCTGCTCCACAATAGTTTATTATGGAGTATTTTTGAACATGGATAAATCGAAGTACGAATCCTTAATATTTGTTCTTTTGTCTCATTGGATTCGTTTTCTTTAAAATATTTTTCATCATCCTCAGTCCTAAATGATGATATTACTAAATATCTTTGCCCTGTAGTACAAAGATGAATGATTTTCTGATGAATATCTTTGGTCTGTAGTGCAAAAGATGAACAGGTGTTGAGATGAACATGACCAACTGGTGATACAAATGAATATCTTTGGCCCGTAGTGCAAAGATGAATATTTGATTCAAGATGTATATTGAATGATGTTACATGGATAAAATATAGATGATGGACTTTTAATTTCATAGATGATAGTAGATTTCATTCTCTACTTAACTCTTCTAATGAATTATTGCTTCCGCTGCAGTTGTTGATCTAAAGCTTGTTGTCTATTATATTCTATCAGATTTTTCCCTGTTGAAGACTAAGGATAATTTGTTGTACATTATCTTAGTTATAATATTCTTTACTGGGTTAGTTGAGCTCACCCTTTTCCTTTTTGTTCCATTTTTCTTCTCAAGAGGCGAGAATATAGCGGGAACTAGTCGGTGTATGGAATGATGGTTCAAGATAGTTGTTTTAGTAGTCTTCACTATTTTGTAAGATAGTGTATCAATAATTGTAAAGAGGACTCTATTTGAGTTTTAATACTGTTTAGATGACAATATTTGTGTTGTCGTAATTTGCACGACAATTGTAATAATAAAGTTGTAGTTATTTTCTGTACCATGTATTTGGCGACTCAGAATGGGTTGGGTGGAATGGACCTATTTTGGGAGCGTCATAGTTGGTATCAGAGCTTAGGGATATGGTCTCTGGCGGAGATCGGGGAATAGAACTAGGAGGGGAGAGACGAGTAAATCCTTCGCTAGTATGTCCTACCTAAGCTTATTTGTTGGTTGGTCAAAATATAGGGATATTATGTGATATGTTAATTTCTTTAATTAACCCTTGTTGTATGGTAGTAATTGAGAATGGCAACTGAGAATGTTAACAGTGGAGTAAATGAGACCGTGGAGACACCTCTAATCGCCAACCAGGAGAATGTGATGTCAGGTGAAGAGGAAATTAGAGATATCCATGTGGTAAGTGAAGAATTAATAGTTGCACCCGAATTAGTCGCAGAGGTAGGAACTGAGAGTGAGGAAGAAGAGGAAGAAGAGGAGAATTTATTAAAAGAATTTTATGATCGAAATTTAGAATTACAAAACCGTATTCATGAGTTAGAAGAGTAGGCTGAAGAACGGCAGGCGGTCATGGAGCAAAGAGATGCAACAATTCAAAATTGTGTTACTCGATGTGCGATGCTTGAACAGAAGCACTCTTTGGCAGAGTATAAGATATTAGAGCTAGAATCTGAAAATGCTATGATCAAAGTTTTGATGAAAGAAGAAGCAACCGAACGAATGAGAATGGAGGATGCATGGGTAAAAGCCGCACGATGCATTGATATTGTAAAAAAAGACGTTCGCTCCAATAAGGCCAAAATAGATGAAATGGATTTTTCTTTTTGGACAGCAATTAGGAGAATCCAACATCAAGTTCGAAATTACCCTGTGAAGAGCAGTCAACCCCAATTCGATATGGATCGGAGAGTAATGATCCAAATCATGGATCAGGAATGCGACGAAGTAATGAAGTGTGGAATGTACTCTATAGCAAAGTTAAGTCCAGTTGGGACGGTGACACCAGAGGCGGATACGGACAAGTCAAAGTCAGCGGTTCCTGGAAGAGCGTTTTTCGTGACTTCTCAAAAAGCGAGTAACCCGAACAAAGTTAGCACGGGTTAGTTAATCATAAATTCTTGCGAAGTTTATACCTTATTAGATATCGGTTCTACCCATTCTTTTATCTCTCCTACTTGTGCTCAACGTTTAAACTTGACTCCGGAGAAAATTAGACTTTGACTTATCTGTTGACACTCCGTTAGGAGAAACTTTCGTTACATCCACTGTTTATAAATCTTGTTTGATCCAAGTTGGCACCATTACATTACCTGTTGACCTTATTTCTTTAAAGATACTTGCTTTTGATATGATTTTAGGGATTGATTGATTAACTACTCATCATGCCAAAATTGATTGCTTTTGTAAGGTTGTTAGTTTTCATATTCCTAAGCAACCTGTTATTCGAATTCAAGCAACCAAACCATTGAAGTCAAACACTTTCATATCAAGCCATAAAGTCATTCGTTTATTGAAAAATGGATGTCAAGTTTTCTTAGCCCATGTTATGGACTTGAATACGTCATATTTGAATGATATTTTGTTGTTAGTGAATTTCCTGACGTATATCCTGAAGAACTTCTTAGCCTACCCCAGAGCATGATATTGAATTTTATATCGACTTTGAACCCGGTACAAAACCCATTTCTAAAATCTCATATCAAATGGCTCCTATTGAACTTCAGGAGTTAAAAACCTAACTACAGGAGTTGGTACCTTAGCCTCTATCTGGTGACTTCTTTTGTGGAATGCACTGAAACCAGACTCTCTGTAGGGGACGTCATATTCGTGAGGTGGTAAACTGATATGTGCCATTGTGACGTGCTATCCAAGATTGGGATATGAGCCACAGTTGAGAGCAACCAAAGTCAGTAATCGAAATAAGTAGCTTTCTAAGCTTAGCTGGTTACTATCGGAGATTCGTGAAAGGATTTTCTCGAATTGATACTCTATTAACTCAGCTGATTCGAAAAGATACAAAATTCGAATAGAGCGAGGAATGTGAGAAGAGCTTCCAAGAACTCAACATGTGGTAACGGCGTTGGCTCGAGCTGTTGAGAGATTACGACCATACCATTCAATACCATCCTGAAAAAAAAAACGAACGTGGTAGCTGACGCGTTGAGTAAAAGATCGTATGCGTTTACGAGTGCGATATTATTAACACAAAGACCCATTTTGTACGACTTTCAGATGATGGAGATAGAGTTAAAGATTCCAAGAACCTGCGTGAAGATAACGAATATACGATTAGAATCGACTTTAATCGATAAATTTAAAGTTACTCAAGCTACAGACCTGGAGTTGATGAATATGAAGAAGAAGATGCAAGAAGTCGTTATTCCAAAAGCGAGAATCAGCGATGTGAGGAAAGCTCAAACCTTCGATTTATTGGTTCATTTGAGATTCTCAATCAAGTAGGAAATGTGGCCTATAGACACATTTTACCGCCAAGTATGACGGGTGTTCATAACGTTTTTTTGTGTATCGATGTAACGTAAATATGTGGACGACCCGAGCCACATTATTGAATTAGAACTGGACGAGATAACTGAAGATTTAACGTATGAAGAGGTACCTGTTAAAATCTTGGATATGAAAAAATATATATTACGCTCAAAGGTTATACCTCAAGAGTTAGAATCTAACGAGGTATCCTCATCTGTTCAGCATACCAGGTACATACGTAAATTTCGAGGGCGAAATTTCATAAGGAGGAGAGATTGTGAGACCCCGAATTTTATGAATAAAGATTTAATTTCTCCAATTATTATTTTGAAATAGTAAGGGGTTGATTTGATTAATGTGGTTAGTTATGGGTAAAATGCACAAATATTTTAAATAAGCAAGTGGTTATAAAATATTCATTGTTGTCGAAGAATATTCGTTTGGTCGTGGAATATTCTTGCTGTAAGGGAATATTTGTACGACGGCGCAGCCTTGTATGGCCCCCATAACGGAAAGCGATTGGATGAAAAAAATGACAAGTATGAGTTTTTATAAATAACGGCGTAGTTGTTACCGTTAATACTGTTGGAATACCCGGTTGTTAAAACACAGTAATACGCGTTGTTGCACAGTAGCACACGGTATTGTACCAATTATTGATTCTTACGTAAGAAGGCACTACTCAATAATTGTTACAGTAATTACTGTTCAATATTTTATTTTATTGATTCAATAATTGCTACGTTGATATTTTATATTATTGTTGTTTCAATAATTGTCACTACACAGTATTTTCTATTATCAAATCAATAATTCATATTATTTAAATAATATTATTAGATAGCATTATTGGTAATGTCTAGAAAGTTCTGTCTAAGGAGAGGTTTGGTCACCTAATTGCGTGCCAGTAAGGAGAAATCCTTATTGAAAAGCCCCCTCTTTCCTGAGAACGGTCTGGTTGTCATTATTGTGATTCTATAATATTATTTGTGAATAAATAATTATTGATTTATATGATAAGAAAAATATTCATTTTTTATGGATATAGATGGAGAAAATTTTTAATGGGACAATTGTTAAAAATTGATATTTTATCTTTTCTGATAAAATAATTTATTTAAATATATTATTATATTATAATAATATAATAATGGTGATATTTTTACAATGAATGTGGGATATATGAATAAATGAGGAGGAAGAGTATTTTTGGTACAAAAAATGTTTAACACATGTTTTGTGTGTTGATGGATCCCATTTTTGACTAAAATTTAATTATAGCCTATAAAATCGTCTGTATGTGAATTTCGATCAATTTTTGTTTGGAATTTGGAAAAATTTAAACTTACAAAGTTATAGATAATGGAATTTCCTATAGAAAAGACATAAGGTTCAAATTTTACTGACAAAAGGGCTATTTATTATGAATTATTGAAGTTCCGAAGTTCTGAAATAATTAATTTTTAGAAGTTTTAATTATGTTTATTAAGAAAAACGTTTTTTTTTGTTTTGCGGGCTACACAAAAATGTGCATAATGAGCTGAGATCAGTTGTCTAAGGTGGGCTTAAAAATTATATATATATATATATATATATATATATATATATATATATATTATTAAATTTTCTGCTTTGGTGTTCTAAGTATTTTTCTATAAATAGGGTGCTTAGGTTTGAATTAAAAATCACACCAGAAACTGAAGTTTTCTCTCTCTTTCTCTTCTATATTATCGAGTGTATTCTTGTGAGTATTTTGATACTTTGAGTGTTGCTATACGGTGCAAGTTCCCTTCAACACTATATCCAGTATTCCAGTCAGAAGTACTGTCTTTTTGAGGTAAGAGATGTTATTTTTTTAAAAAAAATGATATTATTTCTTTCAATATCATTATGCCGGAATATTGGTAAGATTTTTCTTGTAAAATTCTTATCTTTTCATGTCGGAATTACTATTCATGAGTTACTATTTATGAGTACTATTCACGAAGTATAATGATTTTTCTTGTGGACTTTCTACCTTTTAGTGTCGGTGTTACTATTCACTTATACGGTACTATTCCCGTATACGGCACTATTCACAAATACGGCACTATTCATAGAAAAATTAAATTTTCTTTTCTGTGTCCAAAATTATCTGTTATGGTTCCTATCTTTGGATGGATCTATGTTTTGATTTTCATTTTTGAATTCTGCTCCACAATAGTTTATTATGGAGTATTTTTGAACATGGATAAACCGAAGTCCGAATCCTTAATATTTATTCATTTGTCTCATTGGATTCGTTTTTTTTAAAATATTTTTCATCATCCTCAGTCCTAAATGATGATATTACTTAATATCTTTGGTCTGTAGTGGAAAGATGAATGATTTTCTGATGAACATCTTTGGCCTGTAGTGCAAAGATGAACAAGTGTTGAGATGAACATGACCAACTGGTGATACAAATGAATATCTTTGGCCCGTAGTGCAAAGATGAATATTTGATTCAAGATGTATATTGATTGATGTTACAGAGATAAAATATCGATGCTGGACTTTTAATTTCATAGATGATAGTAGATTTCATTCTCTACTTAACTCTTCTAATGAATTGTTGCTTCCGCTGCAGTTGTTGATCTAAAGCTTGTTGTCTATTATATTCTATCAGATTTTTACCTGTTGAAGACTAAGGATAATTTGTTGTACATTATCTTAGTCATAATATTCTTTACTGGGTTAGTTGAGCTCACCCTTTTCTTTTTTGTTCCATTTTTCTTCTCAGGAGGCAAGAATATAGCGGGAACTAGTCGGTGTATGGAATGATGGTTCAAGATAGTTATTTTAGTAGTCTTCACTATTTTGTAAGATAGTGTATCAATAATTTTAAGGAGGACTCCATTTGAGTTTTAATACTGTTTAGATGACAATATTTGTGTTGTCGTAATTTGCACGACAATTGTCATAATAAAGTTGTAGTTATTTTCTGTACCATGTATTTGGCGACTCAGAATGGGTTGGGTGGAATGGACCTATTTTGGGGGCGTCACACATACACTGCATTGATGGCTTTGACATCGAAAGGGATCAACTTCCCCCTCACAGGTACAGCTGGCGGGCCATATGGTATGGCATTAGCGTAAAATTCCTTGACCACCGCTACCACCGCGGATTCTGGCAGTTTTGTGAAGTGCACCCACTTCATTGCACTTATCATGGCATTCATCTAGCCATCCAGTGTATTATCTGGCCTAAGGCCACGCTCGGGCACCAGACTACGTGACTTAAAATTTTGGGTGTAACGCTTATAAGCCTCCTCGGAAGGGAATTTTACAGGGTCCCAAAGAGTAATGTGGCTTCGGGAGGAGGATGGAGGAGGGGGGCCGATGCTAGTTCTCGATCGCTTTGAAGCCATAATTTAGGTGTAGAGGATTTACGGAAGATAAGCTCTGCAAGAATTTTTCAAACCGTACCTTTTTGCTTGGCTATGCTAGGCTTTTAAAGATGACGAGAACGAACGGTCATAAACTGTCGACGGTTGGGCTGTGTAACGGTTCTGGGAGAGGAGAAGGCTTCTGGAAGAGGAGAGGCATCGCTTGGAACTGATATGAGGGAGGGGAGTTATGCTGCAATTTAACTGAAATGCCTCGTTTAAATCACAAAACACGCTGATGGCGCCGGGGCGCGAGGCATGGCGCCGGGGCGCGGAAGAAAACCCACCATGGCGTTGGGGCGCCATAATTGGTGCTAGGGCGCTGCAGTGACGTCGGGGCGCGAGAGTCCGCTTGAATGGGGCGCGACTCGACAGAAGCTTTGGTTAGCTTTAGCGCTGGGGCGCGAGGAATAAGCGTTGGGGCGCCACTTTAAGAATTTCTAAGCTAAACGAAATCCTGCACAAACAAGCAGTATATATCAGAAATCAGAACAAAAACAAATAGTACAAACAGGAATTTCAAATCTAACTGCTGAGAAACATAAACAAACTGACAGACCACGACTATACTAAAAACTACACTACAGACACTAGCTGGAAAATCAAAATGAGATTAGGCAATAAAGATAAAAACAATTTGGTTGATACTGAGATGGGGATGCCTCCCATCAAGCGCTTGATTTAGAGTCGCCGGCTTGATTGTTTCCTGTCTTACACCGGGTCTCCCAATGTAATGGATATATTCTGCCGATCGACTTCGTCGCCCCAGTAGTGTTTTAATCTTTGCCCATTGACTTCGAAGGTTGTGTCAGAATTTGGGTCCTTAACCTCTATCGCCCCATAAGGATAAACCTTAGCAATTATAAAGGGGCCCGACCATCAGAACTTAAGCTTTCCTGGAAACAACTTTAGCCGTGAATTGAAAAGAAGAACCTTCTGGCCCGGTTCGAAGTGTCTCTAGAGAATTTTCTTGTCGTACCACCTTTTGGTCTTCTCCTTGTACAACTTAGCGTTTTCATACGCTTGCAGACGAAACTCGTCTGATTCGTTTAGTTGTAAGAGTCTCTTCTCTCCGGCCGCCTCTAGATTAAAGTTGAGCTTCTGAATAGCCCAATAAGCGTTGTGCTCCAATTCAACTGGAAGATGACATGTCTTACCACAGACAAGCCTATACGGAGACATTCCGATAGATGTTTTATAAGCTGTGCGGTAGGCCCACAATGCATCCTCGAGCTACTTAGACCAGTCCTTACGATTTGGGTTTACAATCTTTTCCAAGATTCGTTTCACTTCTCGATTTGATATTTCAGCTTGACCGCTGGTCTGTGGGTGGTAGGCAGTGGCGATCATATAAGTCACCCCATACTTGGCTAGAAGGGCTTCAAAGTATTTGTTACAAAAGTGCGACCCTTCATCGCTAATGATAGCCCGAGGTGTGCCAAAATGGGTGAAAATATTCTTCTTAAGGAACTGGAAAACCACCTTAGCATCATTTATCGGCAAGGCAACTGCTTTCACCCACTTAGAGATATAATCCACTGCCACAAGGATGTAGAGATTGTTAAAAGAGGACGGGAATGGACCCATGAAGTCGATGCCCCATACATCAAATAATTCCACCTCTAGGATATTCTGCAGTGGTAGCTCATGCCGTCTTGATATAGTGCCCACCCTTTGGCATCTGTCGCAGTGAAAAACATATATGTGTGCATCTTTGAATAGGGTGGGCCAGTAAAATCCCGACTGAAGCACTTTAGCTACAGTTCGTTGGCCTCCAAGATGACCTCCATAGTTTGAAGAGTGGCAGTGATGTAGCACACCTTCAATTTCTTCTTCCGGCAAACATCTTCACAGTATCTGATCAGAACATTACTTGAACAGGAAGGGTTCATCCCACAGATATTGCTTTGCATCTGTAAGGAATTTCTTCTTTTGTTGATAGCTCATATTTTGGGGAAGCACTTGGCACACGACGTAATTGGCGAAGTCCGCATACCACGGAACTTTGCCATTTACAACAAAGAGTTGCTCGTCCAGGAAGAAGTCATTTATGGCTTTATCGGCATCTCCCGAGGGCGTGGTGTTTTCCAATCTTGACAAGTGATCGGCAACTTGATTTTTCGTCCCCTTCTTATCTCGGATTTCCAAATCAAACTCCTGGAAAAGCAGAACCCACCGTATTAATCTCGGCTTAGCATCCTTCTTTTCTATCAAATACTTGATTGCCGAGTGATCGGTGTATACAATCACCTTCGTTCCAACGAGCTAGGAACGAAACTTGTCAAAAGCATAGACTACTGCCAGCAGCTCCTTCTCAGTGGTGGTAAATGGTGTGGAAAACCTTCTCCCTTCTCTGGCCCAACACGGCCCCGATTGCAAAGTCGCTGGCATCACACATTAGCTCAAAAGGGTAAGTCCAGTCTGGAGCTATCACAATAGGTACCGTTGTAAGACCCCGAATTTTATGAAATAAAAGTATTCAATTTTTCTTATAATTACTATTCAGTAAATGGTTAAATTGATAAAAGTTAAAGTTAAGGGTGATATATGAATTTTTTTTTAAAATACGCAAGTGGTTATAAAATATTCATTGTTGTCGGGGAATATTCGTTTAGTCGTGGAATATTTTTTCTGTCGGAGAATATTCGTATGACGGCGCAGCCATTTGTGGGCCCCATAACAGAATAACTGTCGGATGAAGAAAATGACAAATTTGAGTTTTTATAAATAACGGCGTAGTTGTTACCGTTAACACTGTTGGAATACTTGGTGGTTAAAATACAGTAATACGCGTAGTTACACAGTAGCACACGGTATTGCACATTATTTTTTCAATTATTGATCCTTACGTGAGAATGCACTACTCAATAATTGTTACAGTAATTTTTGTTCAATATTTTATTTTATTTTATTGAATCAATAATTGCTGCATTGATATTTTATATTATTGTTGTTTCAATAATAAACAATAATTATCACTGCACAGTATCTCCATTATCAGATCAATAATTCATATTATTTGAATAATATTATTAGATAGCATTATTGGCAATGTCTAGAAAGTTCTGTCAAGAAGAGGTTTGGTCACCTAATTGCGCGTCAGTAAGGAAAAATCCTTATCGGAAAGTCCCCTCTTTCCTGGGAACTGCCTGGTTGTCATTATTGTGATTCTGTAATATTATTTGTAAATAATTAATTATTGATCTATATGATAATAAAATATTTATTTGATGTGGATATAAATGATGAATTTATTTATGTGGTTATAAATGAAGGAATTAATGTTGAGGTATTTTAATAGTATTTTATCGGATTGGAGGTGTTAAAAGATCAAATCAGTGTTCTTACAGTTTCATTGTGTGAGTTATAATTTTTAATCTAACCGTTGGATCGTTGTGATTTTTGGATATGTTATACATATATAAGTTGAGTATATGTTCACAAATTTTGAACCGTTAAAAATGAACGAATGATTTGTTATGAATTTTAAGAGGTGACTGATTCGGAAATTAGGTTTATAAATGATTTTGGTGGAAAATTCTAGAAATGGGTGGGCCCCACTTTTGGTTGTTTGGTGAAGATGGCTAATTTTTGGTGGGTGGAATAGTAGCAGGTAAAGCTATCAGGTAGCAGGTCAAGTTTACTTCGGCGTGCTAACATTTTTCTATAAATAGAGGACTAAGTTAGAATTGAAAATCACACCAGAATTCATAAGTTTTCTCTCTTTTTCTCTCTAGATTATCGAGTGTATTTTGTGAGTATTTAGATACTTGGTGAGTTACTATTCATCAGTGCAAGTTTCCTTCAGCGTCATATCCGATATCCAGTCAGAAGTGCTGCTCTTTTGAGGTAAGGGATAGTATGGGATTTTCAGGGTTGTTATGTTTTTCAGTTTCGTAATTTTTCTGACCTTCAAAAATTTTGGAAAAATTTGAAATTATAATTTGATAATTTTTCTTGATTGTGTCCAAAAATGGCGATTTTTGGATGTATAGATTAAGAGTTGTGAATTTTATGAGAAAAGACTATTTTAAAAGTAACCGCTTATAACTCCTTATGGTTAACTCCAAAATTGGTAAAATTTTTATTGAGAGTGCATGTATATGATAGAAGTATACTCTGTAAATTTCAGAATTTTTGGATAAAAGTTCAATTTTTGATAAATATCTAAATATTCAGCTGTTTTGGCCATATGAAAAATAGAAAATGATTTTTAAAAATTCTGAGAAAAATATATGTACTGATTTGGTATTTTTTATGAAAATAGACTAGTTATGAGTAAATGAATTAAATATGTTATGTGAAGTAAGAAAAATGAAAAATAAAATTTTATGGCTTGAGAATCCTATATGAGGTATATGCAGATTTTTGATGAGGGTTTTGGTTATTGGCGATGAGATCTTATGAGTTTGAAATTTTAGGATGATTAAATGCATTATTTAGTAAAGTATAAACAATTAAAATAAATTATTTATAAGTTTAAGAAATGTTATTTCAATATCATTATACCGAAATATTGGTATGGATTTTATTGTGGAATTTCTATATTTTTGTGTCGGGTTGACTATTCATGAGTTACTATTCACGAGTTACTATTTATGAGTTACTATTCATGAAGTTACTATTCATGAGTTACTATTCACGAGTTACTATTCATGACAAAATTGGTTTCTTTTTCTAACCAAATTATAGTTGATTTATGAATATTACTCTTGAGATTAAATCTAGATGTTTTGATTATATTGATTTTACTATTATATATAACATTTTTATAACCCTAATGATGATATTTCTATTTGACTTGAGTGTAAAGATGGGTAAATTTTTGGTATGATCATGACTATGGGTTCCCTTTGGCCAGTAGTGCAAAGTTAAATTGTTGACTGGTATGATCATGACCATTGAATTTATAATTGAATATCTTTAGCTTAAGTGCAAAGGTAAAATGATCAACATGGTTATAATTATTGTTTATATAAATTCTGAAATGATTATATATTTATAATTGAAATGGTTATAATATGAACTGTTGATGAATATCTTTGGCCTGTAGTGCAAATATGAACTGTTGATGAATATATTTGGCATGTAGTGCAAATATAAACTGTTGAGAAATATCTTTGGCCTGTAGTGCAAAGATGAATTGTTGATGAATATCTTTGGCCCGTAGTGCAAAGATGACCTGTTGTTGAATATCTTTGGCCAGTAGTACAAAGATGAACTGTTGACGAATATCGTTGTCCCGTAGTGCAAAGATGAATTTATTAGTATGATTATGAACAGGAACTGTGATTTGGTATAACCATGATCTTTGATGTTTCAGGTAAAGACATGTGATGAAAATTATCTTCGTCCTGGATGCGAAGAGGAATTTAGAATCACAATTATGATTATGAGTTATTTATATGATTATGGACCAGAACTGTTGATTGATGTTACAGGGATAAAATATTGTTGATGGATTTTTAACATGGAAAAGATAATAGATTTTATGGTTTATTTGACTCTTCTAATGGATTGCTCGTTCCGGTGCAACTATGGTTGAAAATTTTTATCATCTACCATATGTTCTAAATCTCTGATTTATTACTGTTGAAGGTTATTGATAATTTATTTACCTTTAGTCATGATATTCTTTACTGGGCTAGTTGTGCTCACCCTTCTGTTTCACAATTCCTTTCAGGTAATAAGAGTGTAGCTGGGTCGAGCGGGGGTAACAGGGGAATAGAACGGTGGTCATCATTTAGTAGTTATATTTAGTGAATCAAATAGGGTGAGGCGAACCCAACGTTAGAAGGGTGTTTTGTCACTATCATACAAGATTTCTAATGACATACAATCTCGTGTCATCATAAGACACGATTGTGCACATCCACTTGCTGAGTATATCTATGAGCACTACCTATATAATCTTGGTGTTTGTTTGAAGTATAATTCTCAATTAGAGACAGTGGAGATAATGATATATCAAGAGAAGACTTACCATTGGAAAGAATATGATAGTAATCTTCTTATTTTTCTTTGGGGTCTATTGGGTCAACCAAGGATAATTCTGTAGACATATGATATCTATCATAACTTAGATGCATGGCCTCCCATGTACGAAGGTTTCCTTGAGCACTTCCCAAAAATTTTAATTTCTAAAACAAATTTTGACTATGCTTTTATGTAAGGTGCCATTGTGACGTGCTATCCAAGGTTGGGATGAGAGTCACAGTTAGTATATATTTGTATCAAAACTCACAGCATATGTGTTGTTGTATTTTGCACGACAATTATTGTAATAAAGTTGTAGTTATTTTCTGTACAATGTATTTGGCGACTCAGAATAGGTTGGGTGAAATGGACCTATTTTGGGGTTGTCACAGCTGTGACAAGTCTTTTCTTTAATAACTCAAAGGCGCTCAAGCAGGCCTCATCGAATTGGAAAGGCATGTCCTTTTCTAATAGAGTGCACAATGGTTTGGTAATCCGTGAAAAGTCCTGGATAAACCTTCTGTAGAACCCGGCATGCCCGAGAAAACTCCTTACCCCTTTCACTGAGGTGGGCGGTGGCAGGTTATTAATCACATCTATCTTTGCCTTATCAACCTCAATTCTGCCTACAGAAACCCGATGGCCCAACATAATGCCCTCTTCAACCATGAAGTGACGCTTCTCCCAATTAAGCACCAGGTTAGTTTAGACACATCGGTGGAGAACGGCAGTCAGATTTGTTAAGCAATTATCAAATGAGCATCTAAATACCGAGAAGTCGTCCATAAAGACCTCCAAGGTCATTTCAACCATGTCAGAAAAGATTAACATTATACACCGCTGAAATGTTGCAGGAGCATTACATAGGTCGAACGACATTTTTCGAAAGGCAAAAGTCCCATATGGGCATGTGAACGTCGTTTTCTCCTGATCTTTAGGAGCAATAGAAATCTGATTGTACCCCGAGTACCCATCAAGCAAGCAATAGTATTGCTGCCCAGCCAACCGGTCAAGCATTTGATCAATGAAAGGAAGGGGAAAGTGATCCTTACAGGTCAATTTGTTGAGTTTCCTGTAATCCATGCACACTCTCCACCCGATCACTGTCCTGGTGGGAATCAGTTCATTGTTCTCATTGGACACAACTGTCATCCCAGCTTTCTTGGGCACACACTGGATTGGGCTAACCCACGGGCTATTAGAGATGGGGTAGATAATGCCCGCATCTAGCAACTTAATGATCTCTTTCCGGACGACCTCTTTCATAATGGGATTTAGCCGCCTCTGATGCTCTATAGATGGCTTTGAGCCTTCCTCCAGTAGGATTTTGTGCATGCATAGAGTCGGGTTGATCCCTTTTATATCAGCAATAGACCACCCCAAGGCTGTTTTGTACTTCTTGAGCACAAGCAACAACTTTTCTTCCTTACACTTGGTTAGAGAAGCAGAAATTATCACAGGTAATGAAGATGAATTTCCTAAATAAGCATACCTCAGGTGAGCAGGCAAAGGTTTAAGCTCAAGGACCAGAGGCTCGATGATTGACGGCTGAGCCTTGGAAGTAGATGCTTCATCATCATTCAGAGACTCGAACTGTCGGTGGAATTGCTTCGATCTTTGAGGTTCATTGAGCCACAAGGAACATTCCACATATGAGGGCTCTTCCGTAGTACTAGCCCCAGTTAATGTAGGTTCCAGAGGGTCTTAAATGCAAGTTTATGAGAATACCCCCTTCACTGACTTATCAATTGTATTAATCTGGAAGCAATCCTCAGGTGTATTAGGATACCTCATTGATCGGAAGACATTGAACGTCACTTCCTGATCATGAACTTTCATTGTTAACTCCCCTTTTTGGACATCAATCAGGGTCCTCCCAGTTGCCAAGAACGACCTTCCCAATATTATCGAGACCTCCCTATCCTCCTCACAATCAAGGACTATGAAATCCGCCGGAAATATGAACTTATCAACCTTCACTAGGACATCCTCCATAATTCCCTTCGGGTATGTCAGAGACCTGTCAGCCAATTGCAAAGTGACGCTTGTAGGCTTAGCTTCATTTAGGCCCAGCTTCTTATAAATAGAGAGAGTCATCAAGTTGATGCTAGCACCTAAATCACAAAGAGCCTTGCCAATAAACTGGTCCCCAATAGTGCACGGAATTGT
Organism: Panax notoginseng; assembly: GCA_016801055.1. Taxonomy (NCBI): domain Eukaryota; kingdom Viridiplantae; phylum Streptophyta; class Magnoliopsida; order Apiales; family Araliaceae; genus Panax; species Panax notoginseng. The sequence continues at coordinate 32,815,071 of CM029017.1, forward strand.
AAAGCTCCCCGGGATCTTTTAGCTTTGGCGGAAGCTTTTTTTGAAGGATGGCACTACACTCCTCTGTCAGTGCCACAGTTTCGTAATCTCCCATCTTTTGCTTCTTGGACAGAATGTCCTTCATGAACTTGACATAACTAGGCATTCCCTCCAATGCCTCTGCAAATGGGATATTAATGTGCAGGCTTTTGAACACCTCCAAGAATTTGGAAAACTGCTTATCCAGCTTCTGTTTCTACAACCGCTGGGGGAAAAGTAACTGAGGGAGAGGCTGATTTACCATGCTCACAGGAGGAGATGGTGTTGAAGGGCTATCTTGTCTACTTCCTTCACCCGCTAATGTCTCAGTATTCTCCTCCATTGGAGGTTCCTTTTCAGTCACTAATTCTTCCACAGGAGCACTCTCTCCACTTTGTTCCTTAGTAGTTCTCCCACTTCTAAGGGTCACTGCTTTACACTATTCCTTGCCTTCCCATTTCGAGTTAACATCAGTGTCACTAGGCAATGTGCCTTGTGGACGACTGTTTAAGGCAGTAGCCAATTTTCCCATCTGTACTTCAAGATTTCGAATGGCGGCTTCTTGATTATTACTCCTTGTTTCATTCTGGGCATTGTACCTCGACATGAGATCCTCCAAACTAGGCTTCCTCTCCTGTTGAGGTGGTGGATGGTGGAACTGATTTGGAGAGCTCTGCGGTTGTGGATTGTACTAATTCTGAGATTGAAAACCCGGAGGGTTAGAAAAATTCGGCCTGGTGGATGAAGGTTGTCCTTGATTGGTGTTATTGTTGGTACTCCAAGAGAAGTTGGGATGATTTCTCAAGCCCAGGTAGTAATGAGTGGGAAGATTAGCATTTTGTTGCCGCCCGTAGTTGGAAACAAATTGAACTGACTCAGGGCTTATTGCACACTGATCAGTAGGGTGGCTCCCTTGACACAATTCACACTGGATTGCTACACTCTGCACATTCTGCACTGCTGATACTTCCATGGTGTCTAGCCATTTCGTTAGTGCTGCCACCTGATCCACTAATGATGTGAATGAGTCAACCTCATATACCCCCGCTGCTCTCCTGGGGTTTACCTATCACTCGGCCATTGATAATTATTGGCCGCCATTATTTCCACTAGTTCATACCCCGCTGTGTGATGTTTAGACATGAAGGCCCTTCCAGAAGTGGCATCAATACTCGAACGAGTAGGTCCAGATAGCCCATTATAAAAGGTCTGGATGGGAAGCCATTCTGGCAATCCATGGTGAGGGCATTTCCTTAGAAGGTCCTTGAATCGCTCCCACGAGTCATATAAAGATTCTGAATCGAACTGGATGAATGAGGTAATTTCATGCCTGAGCCTTACGATTTTGGCAGGTGGAAAAAACTTCACCACGAACTTTTGGGCCAAGTCAGCCCATGTGGTGATGGAGCCTGGCGGAAGTGAGTTCAGCCAGCTCTTTGCCTTGTCCTTCAAAGTGAATACAAACAACCGAAGTCTGATGGCATCATCAGACACCCCGTTGGTTTTGAACGTATCGCAAATCTCCACAAAGTTTATCAAGTGATCATTGGGATCATCATTCGGTAGTCCCCCCAAACTGAATATTGGTGCACATTTGAATGGTGCCCGGCTTGATCTTAAAAATTGTTAGCTTGGATGGCGGGCCTTAGAATGCTCGCCTGGAGATCGTTGATTTGAGCCATTGCATACTCCCTTAGAGATTTTTGAAGTTCCTCAGCCATTCTGATAGGAGTAGGTCTATCCTGAGAGTTTTCTTTTCGCAGTCTTCTGTATGTTCTGTCAACCTTAGGATCGAGAGGTATTATGTTCCGTCCCCTTCGAGGTGGCATAAACAGTAAAGACTACCTGAAAAGAAAGTTAAACAGAAGAATCAGTTTAAATTAAGATTGTAATGACTTAGTGTTAATATTGGATAACAACTAAAACCGATCACTAAACACGCGCAAGTATACGCGGTCTAACAAGTAATACAATGATAAGAAGTGTGTCGTACCCACGAGGAACTATGACTAATATTTACCAAATACCGACTGTTTATCGCTAAAGTCTTATTCGAACAGCACTGAACGGAAGTGTGATTAATCTAATTATACTACTTAACAAAGCAAGTAAATGGATAACGAATGAGAATCTAAGGAATTACAAGCTAAGGTCACAACTTCACCCCCACACAGGCATTCTGTCGAACACCTGGCGTGTTATGTTTCATCAAACTAGCTACCATTTCTCTCTTTGGTCTAAATGGTCACGACAATTTGTCGACCGAGAACGCACATGTGCTAATGCACCTCTGTCGAGGTATGCACAAACATTTCCTCTCCAGATCCACCCTAAAGGGAATAGAACAGAAAAGAACGTCCAAGCTAGATGCAATCCTACATATGTCTATACGAATTAATCATAACAAGGATTTAAGCATAAGTTCTCTATCAGGTCGCACGTGGCGCATAGGGATATGTCTATTTTACGCACAACTTATGCAGTCGAAACCCACAATCATATGCTAATATATTTAGGTGTAAATCAACAATTCTTCTGTCGATATCATGCAGATTACCAAAATCATCACTAATGTCTTAGCGAGAATCATAAAGCACAAATATATTAAACCAAATCATATGGTGCCAACCAAAGAGATAAAGATAGTCAATTCAAATAACAAAGGAATCCATTATATCCTTAGAGCCAATATTCAGTTCATAGTTAATAAACCAAATACAAGTAGCAAATAAGATAACATTTATAGAATACAAAATTAGAGGAAATAAATGGATAGAAGAAACTCTGTCAAAGCCCCTTCAACTCCCATGAATTCCGCTCAAATCAAGCTTTCCGATCCATGCCGCTCGTTACTCTTGAGCTCCAAAAGAAAAGCCAAACTTATCCCTAATCTACCTAATCTATTTTTACAAACATGAGAAAGGAACTAGAGAGAGAAATACAGAAGAAAAACTAAACTAAGCTAAGCTATATGATAAATATCAAAGAGAGAGAGAGAAATGCAGAGCTGCTTTTGTTATATATCTCCTTTCTTCCTTTGCTAGCTCAAAACAGGGCATTGGTTGTCTGGGAATCGAACCTGGCGCCGCGGCGCAGCCAAATAAGTTGTGGTTGGCGCTGCAGCGCCATGTCATCAAATAAGGAGACCAGAGCTCGCGCTGTAATGCTAGCCCAAGAAGGAACAGTGGCGCCACGGTGCGAAGATGATGTCAGCAAGGGCCAGGGAGTGGCGCTGCGGCACGGCCAATATGCTTGGCATTGGCGCCACGGCGCGGCTATACATAAAATGCCCGTTTTGGCCCCTGAATGCTAGAAAATACCTGATAAGCCCTGCAATATGTCAATTAAGCACAACAACACTATAATCATATAAAAATATATAAACTCTACGAGAACAAACAACTATTTAAGTCATAAAATATCCAATTTGCGGGTATAAATCCCACTCATCACCACCCACTGGCTGCGATGTCACAGTTTGACCAGTTTCAGGACTTCCATCCTTTTGAGGGGGCGTTAGGTCAGCGTTTAGCTTCTCGTCACTTATCAGTAGAGGACTGATCTTGGGTGTATGCTTATTGGGATTAGCGTGAGATAGTTTATTTTTTTGTTAGCCATTCGAGCTGTTCGTCAGAGTGTTCTGCGTGGATGGAGACAAAGACTTCATCGGCTGTGGCAGTATCCATAATGTCGAGTATTAATTCAGATTGTGGAGAGCCCATGGAGGACATTGATTCTCACACCGAGGAGGAGACATTCACTAGGTTGCCAGCAGCTCTTGTAGATTCTCCCAATACTAGCACTGTAGTGATCCAACATTCAGCACAGTACTTCAAGCAGAGTCTTCATCTAATTACATTTAAGAGGGATCAGGCTAGAGCCCTAATGTTAACAACTCTTGATGGGAGAGATGCCGCTCTATTAGAGAGAGACGAGGCATTATCACATAGAGATGCCGCTATTGAGGAGCGGGATGAGGCCAAATCAGCCAAAGATGCAGTGATAGTTGAGCGGGATGGTGCTATATCTGCACGGGATGTAGCCGTTATAGATAGTACCACAGTGAGGTCCCTTACTACTGGCATGATTGCAGAGATGAGTGCATATATTGATGAGCGTCGTGTCACCGTGCAGATGGCTGTAGATCTGTTAGCTCGCTTGGATACCCTTGTGTAGGAGACCACAGCGTTACCTTCTTCTTCTGAGAGAGATGCCATGTTGGGCTTAATAGCTTGCATATACACTGATTTGTAGATGGGCATGTATTTTCCTGCACAGACTAGCTTAACCATTTTGTCATGTACAATTCATATTGTATATACCAAACAGCATTATATATAGCAGGGAAATATATTTTGATTCACTTCCCTTTTAGTCATGCCTTGTTGCTTGCTTGATATTTGTCTGTTTCTTCAGGGCTTGTGATCCCGATATATTCTGAATTCCTCCTTGATGGATGGACATTGAGATGTCTCTGGATTTTTCAGAATGGATCGTTGATCTGTGTATTCCCTACCATCTTTGGTGTTTTGGGACTGGTTTATGAATGTAGATGTGGAGAGGAGTGAGGAGTGTGGCTTTCCTCTCTGAGGTTGACCGCGCCATATATGGTCGCCAGTACTCCTTTGTATGGGGGAGCCCAGTTAGTTCCATCTCTTATGGATTGGTGTTTCTCTTTGAGGAGTCAACCGCAGCTTAGATGGTCGTCGATTCTCCCGTATACATGGGGAGGTCAGGTAGTTCCATCCCTTTGGTCTGAAGCCGATGAAATGTGATGGATTGAAGGATGATCCTAGTACTGTTGACAAGTTTTTGTGTTTTCGTAGGGGGTTAGACCGAACCATGAATGGTTGCCTACGTACTCCTATTGAAGAGGAGATTAGGTCAGCGTAGTTCTAACCTAGTGTAAGAGGTTCAACGTTGTATGTGGCAAAAGGGTGTAGAAATATTTTTGTTACTTTTGTTTTTGTAATAAGAAGGGTGTAGAAATGTTTTTGTTATTTTTATTTTATTGCGACCGGACCATAAAAAAATATGGCTGCCTATGTACTCCCGTGTATCAAGGAGATCAGGTCGGCGTAGTTCACCCCATGTTCAGGACGGTTTGCAGCCAATGAAAAATTTTATCCCATGTTCAGGACAAACTGCGAGGGAGAAAGTTTAATCCCATGTACAGGACAAACTACGGGTGTGAAAAGTCTCATCCCTAGTGGGGTAAAACTGCGGGTGTGAAGGGTTTAATCCCTAGTGGGATAACCTAAATTGAGAAAGGGTTCAAAACCAAGTTGAGAAAAGGGATCTGGCGATACTAAACCAAGTTGCTGGTTAGAAAAGTGTGTTTGTCCCTAATGGGGCAGAAGAGTGTGAAGAGAAGTTGTATGTAGTGAAGGGTTTAAAAACCTGAAATGACTGGGGATCTGATGATCCAAAACCAGGATGTTTGCTTGATGGTAACCTCAGACATAGTACTGTTTCACAGTGTCCGTGTTGATAAGCTGTGAAAATTTATTGCCATCCATATCCTGTAATCTGAGAGCACCTCCTTGACAATAAATGGACCTTACCAGTTCGGGGCGAATTTTCCCTTAGACTGATCTTGGTTGTCAATAATCTTCTTCAAAACCAAGTAGTGTTGTTTAAATTGTCGTAGCTAGACTTTTCTATTGTAGGACCTGGCTATCCTTTTTGGTATAACTGACCGTGGAAGATAGCAGCAGCACGCCTTTCATCTATTATAGATAATTGGTGATACCTATCTTGTACCCATTGGTCTTCATCCAGCTGAGCGTCTATCAACACTCTAAGAGATTCTATTTCCACTTCTATAGGGAGCACTGCTTCCATCCCATAGGTTAATGCGTAGGGCGTTGCCCCAGTGGAAGTGCGCATTGATGTTCTGTAGGCTAACAGAGTCAGAGGCAATAGATCAGACCATCCTTTGTGGTTAGCGGACATCTTTTGCATGATCTTCTTGATGTGTTTGTTAGCCGCTTCAACAGCACCATTCATCTTTAGATGGTAGATGACGGAGTTAAGATGTTTGATGTGGAATTTACTGCACAATTATTCCATCATTTTATTGTTAAGGTTCTTAGCATTGTCTGATACAATTACCTCTAGTTGTCCATATCGACAAATGACATTGTTTTTGATGAAAGCAATGATGACTTCTTTGGTAACCCTGGGGAAGGAGGCTGCTTCTACCCACTTGGTGAAGTAGTCGATCATGGTGAAGATAAACCGATGCCCATTACTGGCTTTGGGCTCGATGGGCCCAATCATGTCCATTCCCAACATAGAGAAGGGCCAAGGAAAACTCATATTGTGGAGCTCCCTCGGAGGGGCGTAGATAGCATTCCCATGAATTTGGCACTGATAACATCTCTTGCCGTGATCATCACAGTCAGCCTTGAGAGAGAGCCAGTAATGCTATGTTCTGAGGATCTTCTTTACAAGTCGAGGGTCGCTCATGTGTGGGCCACATACTCCACCATGGATCTCATCTATGAGCCTCTGAGCTTGGACCTTGTTCAGACATCTGAGGAGACCTAATCCTGCATCTCTTTTGGAAAGTGCATCTCCGCTCAGGTAGAACTTCATAGCCAGTCGATGGATCCGCCTTCTTTCAACCGGGCTCGCCTCAGCGGTTGTAGATCCATCTTGTAAGTACTCCTTGATATGCTGATACCAAGGATTTTGGATGGATAATTCTCATAGGTTGGAGCCTTTTATTGGGCAACTATGAGGATTGGCATGTCTTCCTTGTCATATATGTTGATCAAGGAGGCCAAGGTTTCTAGCGCATCCGCAAAATCATTCCTATTTCAAGGAATGTGGAAGAAGGATATTTCTTCAAACTCCAAAGCCATCTAAAGAACCTGCCGATGGTAAGGCAGCAAATGTAGACCTTTGGTGTGATAGATTCTTGTGGTTTGTTTGATTACCAACTCGGAATCTCCAAAGACAGTTAACCATTTGATGCCCATTGATTGAGAAAGTTTTAACCCCATGATACAGCCTTCATACTCAGCTGTGTTATTGGTGTTGACAAACTACAATTTGACGGCGATGTGATGCTGCTCTCCCATAACGGATACTAGAATTGCTCCCACTCTAGAACCTTCCATGTTTACAGCTCCATCAAAATATATCTTCCATGTTTGGTGTGCATCGTATTGATGGTGTTGCTGAATTGTCATTACCCCTTCATCGGGGAAGTATGTTTCTAAGGGTTTGAAATCCCCTGAAGGTGCGGTGGCTAGTTGATCCACAATTCCTTGTTCTTTAATAGACTTATGCGTCACGTAGACGATGTCAACTTGTTGTAGGATCAACTGCCATCTGGACAGTCAGCAGTTCAACGTGGGTTTACTGAACACGTACTTGAGAGGATCCACGCCGGATATGATGTAAGACCCCGAATTTTATGAAATAAAAGTATTCAATTTTTCTATTTTAGTAAATAGTTAAATTGATAGAAGTTTAAAGTTAAGGATGATATTTGAAAATTTTGCAAAGTAAGCAAGTTGTTATAAAATATTCGTTGTGTCGGGGAATATTCTTTTTGTTGGGAAATATCCGTACGACGACACCATCATTGGTGGACCCCATAACAGAATAACTGTCGGAGTTAGAAAATGACAGAAATATCTTTTTATAAAAATAACGGCGAAAGTTTTACTGTTAAACTGTTGAAATACCCGGTGGTAAAAGAACAGTAATACGCGTGGTTGCATAGTAGCACACGGTATTGATTATTGATGCTTACGTGAGAAGTCACTCAGTTATACTCAATTATTGCTACAGTAATTGCTGCATAGTATCTCACGTTATTTGATTTAATTATTGTCACAGTATTATCTGCATAATATTTTATATTATTTAATCAATAATTGAAACGACAAAGTTATTCATATTATTATTTATAATATTGACGATGTCTAGAAAGTTCTGTCGAGGAGAGGTTTGGTCACCTAATTACCCTCCAATAGGGAGAAATCCTTATCGAAAAGCCCCCTCTTTCCTGGAAATAATCTGGTTGTTAAATATTGTGAGTTATAAGATTAATGATGAATAATTGTTAATAGATTAAAAATGTGTTGATTAAAGATAAACGATTTGTGATAATTGTTTATTCAATTTTTGATATAAATAGAGGGGTTTGTTATGAGGTGTTTGTTATATGTTTGACTTATTATTCCATGAGGAGATGTGCTAATTTTTCAGACCGTTGGTTGAAGTTATAATAGTAAATCAATATGGATCGTTGGTTGAAGATATAATAGTAAATCAATATGGACCGCTGGTGGAAAGTTATAATAGTAAATCAATATGGATCGCTGGTTTAAAGTTTTGATAATAAATCAGTATGGACCGTTGCTTTAAGTTTTAATAGTAAATCAATATAGACCGTCCGTTTAAAAGTAAATTAATATGGGTCGTTTATGAATTAATTACTATTTAGTTATTTTTCCTATAAATAGAAGCTCATTCCTTCATTATTTCTTACGAGTTCACTGAAACTCTAGAGAGAGAAACTATATAGAGAAAAAAGAAGAGTATTCTACTATTACACTAATGCAGTCTCTAAATTTTTATTAAGGTAAGGGGTGTTATTTATTTTGTATACGTAAAGGATGTTATTTTCGTATGGTAAGGGGTGTTATTTATTTTATATTCGTAAGGGATATTATTTGTTGTATTCGTAAGGGATATTATTTATTGTATTCGTAAGGGGTATTAATTCTTTCGTATTCATGAAGAGAGTTATTTTCTTTTAATACTCGTAAGGGTTGTTTTTCCATTCTTTATTATTCTGTTGGAATAATATGTCTACGCGGATTACCGCATGCATGATGAAATCCATTTGTTATTCTATTCTTTATTATTCTGTTGAAATAACATGTCTACGTGGACTACCACATGCATGGTGAATGACCCTTCGTATTCATTTTTATTAATCTACGGGAGTAACCTATCTGCGTGGATTACCGCATGCATGGTGAATGACCCTTCGTATTCATTCTTTATTAAATTGTGAAAATGATCTGTCTACATGGATTACTGCATGGCGGGTAAAAATTCATTTGCAGTTCGTATATTCTTTTATACTCGTATGAGATATCATTTCTTTTGTACTCGTCATGGAATATCGTTTTCTTTTATATTTTCTTTTTATGAGTTACTATTTATGGGTTACTATTCACTTAAATATTATTCACTCGGGTATTCGGGGCACTTTTCGTGCCGGAGTACTATTCACGGGTTACTATTTACCCAGTTACTATTCACTTGAATATTATTCACTCGGGTATTCGGGGCACTTTTCATGTCGGGATACTATTCACGAGGTACTATTCTTGAAGTACTATTCACAGGGTACTATTCACCCAAAAAATATATTTCTTTTTTGTCTAAATTATTTTTGATATATGAATATTATTCATGAATTTTACTCCATAAAGCAGTATCATGTTGACAATTTAGATATTTTTAAACTCTGGATAAATTTAAAGTCTTTAATATTTATCCTTTATTTCGTTTGATTAATGATTATATCATTGTCATCATCCTTATGCTTATATTGTAATGAAAGTCATCTGTGGCTTACGTGCATAGATGGACTGTTGATTGGTATGATTATGATCAGGGATTATTCGGTATAATCATAACCGTAATGTTACAAATGATGTGGTAAAAATCCTCATTGGACCATAGTGCATTGATGGACATATGTTGGTATGATCATAACCATGCGTTCTCTTCGGCCAAGGGTGCAAAGATGAATTGTTGTTTAGCATGATTATGACCATTAGTGAAAACACGAATATCTTTGGCCCGTAGTGTATGGATAATTCGTGGTCGTGATATTAATGAATATCCTTGGCACGTAGTGCATGGATAATTCATGGATGTGATACTAACGAATATCCTTGGCCATAGTGCATGGATAATTCGGTGATGTATTGAGCTGAGTCTCAGCAATAAAATATTGATAATAAACTTTTAATTCGTAGAAGATAGTAAATATCATGCTCTACTTGACTCTTCTAAAATACAGTTGTATGTTTTGGCCTGTAGTGGAAAGATGAACTGTTAATGAATATCTTTGTCCCGTAGTGCAAAGATGAATTTATTAGTATGATTATGAACAGGAACTGTGATTTGGTATAACCATGATCTTTGATGTTTCAGGTAAAGACAGGTGATAAAAATTATCTTCGTCCTGAGTACGAAGAGGAATTTAAAATTATAATTATGAGTTATTCACATGATTATGGATAGGAAGTGTTGATTGATGTTACAAGGATAAAACATTGTTAGTGGACTTTTAACATGGAGAAGATAATAGAATTTATGGTCTATTTGACTCTTCTAATTGATTGCTCGTTCCGCTGCCACTATGGTTGAAAAGTTTTATCATCTACAATATGTTCTAAATCTCTGATTTATTACTGAAGAAAGCTATTAATAATTTAATTATCTTTAGTCATGATATTCTTTACTGGGCTAGTTATGCTCACCATTTTGCTTCATAATTCCTTTCAGGTAATAAGAGTGTAGCTGGGTCGAGCAGGGGTAATAGGGGAATAAAACGGTGGTCTATAACTGTTGAGGTTTCCCCTAAAACAGTATGGAAATAATTTTATTGAGAATTTTAGATAAGTGTGTCATATTTTATACGTCATTTTAACCGTTAATTTTGGTGAACCGAATAGGGTGAGGGGAACCCCAACTTTAGAAGAGTGTTTTGTCACTATTATACAAGATGCCTAATGACAGACGACTTCGTGTTATCATAAGACAAGGTTGTGCACATGCACTTGCTGTTATATCTATGAGCACTACCTATATAATCTTGGGATTTGGTTGAAATATAATTCTCAATTGGAGACAATGGAGATAATTATATGTCAAGAGAAGACTCACCATTGGAAAGAACATGATAGTAATCTTCTCATTTTTTTGGGGGTCTATTGGGTCAACCAAGGATAATTCTCGACTCATATGAAATCTATCATAACTTAGATGCATGGCCTCCCATGTACGAAGGTTTCCTTGAGCATTTTCCAAAGATTTTAATTTCTAAAATATTTATTGACTGTACCTTTATGTAAAGTACCATTGTAAGGTGTCGTGGTCAAGGCACCATGAGAGTTACATATATTTGTATTAAAACTCACAACTTATGTGTTGTCGTACTCTGCACGACAGTTCAACAGTTGTATAAATAAAGTTTGTATTTGATTTCTGTAGTGTGATATATGGTGACTCAGAATGGGTCGTATGAACCTATTTTGGGGGCGTCACATATGAGATGGGTTGTGTGACTATGGAGGTAATTCTATAACCTCATGGAAGCCCATGCTAAAGTACAACAAGTCTTCTCAATTAGAGTGTACTTGTGTTCACTACTGCTGAATCTTTTGCTGAGGAAATAGATAGCTCGTTCTTGGCCTCAATCGTATTTTTGTCCCAACATGTAGCCCATGGCATTATCATTGATGGACAGGTACATAAACAAGGGAACATCATCCCTGGGTGGTACCAAAATAGGAGCTTTAACTAGCTGCTCTTTGATTGTAAGGAAGGCCTTCTGGCACTCATCATTTCATTTCATGGAGGAGTTCATCCTTAACAACTTGAAAATAGGCTCACAGGTTGCTGTGAGTTAGGAAATGAACCTACTAATAAAGTTGATTCATCCCAAAAATCCCCTTATCTCCTTCTCTGTCTAAGGAATGGGCATTTCTGTGATGGCCTGGATTTTGGTGGTATCCAGCTCAATCCTTTTGTGGCTGACTAGGAATCCTAGCAGCTTGCCTGATTTAACGCCAAAGGCGCACTTGGATGGATTTAATTTCAAGTTGTACTTACGTAACCTGTTGAAGAGCTTTCTGAGATAGTCTAGGTGGTCTTCCTCCCTTCGGTACTTGAGAATGATGTCATCCACATAGATCTCTATCTCCTTATGCATTAAATCGTGGAAAAGAGTCATCATGGCTCGTTGGTAGGTAGCTCCGGCATTGATGAGGCTGAATGACAACCGTCTATAGCAAAAGGTTCCCCAAGGCGTGATGAATGCAGTTTTCTGATGATCCTCTTCAGTAACCATGATTTGATGGTACCCCGCGAAGCAATCAGCAAAGGAGTACATTTCGTATTGAGCAGTATTATCAATGAGAATGTGGATAAATGGCACGGGAAAGCTATCTTTAAGGCAAACTTTATTCAAATCCAAGTAATCCACGTAAACTCACACTTTCCTCCTGGTTTAGGTACGGGGACTATGTTTGATATCCATTCAGGGTATGTAGACACCATGATGATGCCTGCTTGAAATTGTTTCACAATTTCCTCTTTAACCTTTAAACTCCACTCAGGTTTTAATCGCCTGAGCTTCTGCCTAACTGGCTTGAATCCCTCTTTGATGGGAAGGCGATGGATGACAATGTCAGTGGACAAACTCACCATGTCTTCATGAGACCACGCAAACATATCCTAGAATTGGGTTAATAGTGTAACCATGTCATTCCTTTGGTTTGGAGTGAGGTCTGTACCAATTTGGATTAGTTTAGGGCTTTCTAAGGTTCTGAGATTGAATGAAGTGGTTTGATCAAGGTTGGGTATAGGTTTGTCATCGACCCATTTTTTGATCTCCTGAGGTATCTCAATGTCCTCTTGTATTTCCATCAAGTTCGAATCCAACTTTTCATCAAAGTTACAATCCTTGTGGAGAAAAGGCACCTTATTAGCAAGTATAGGCACATCTAAATTCAGAGTCCTGAAACAAAATATGCTTTTACTTAATATATAAAACATTCAATCATACAAAGTGTTAGCATGTATTGACAAAACGACTGCTAAAATTGTACAAAAAAGTAAGCACTTATTATTATTTACAGGGCAGAAGGAATTTCTGCCCGTTTTACCTTTGTCGACTAATGAAAGGAGTGCTTCTCTAATTGTCAAGGGTGAAATCCTGATGGACTGCGATGATTGAGGGGCTATCATCGTCCTCCTTTTCCCGAATGATGACCATTACGTCTAGACAATCATCGTCTGGGGTGTATCTATTTGTGTGCTCATCATGGACAATGATTCATATGTTTGACATCATCCTGACGATGTCTTGTTTACGTGTCTGCTCCTTTTCTTCCTCTTCGGGATTTGGAACCAAGACTTCTTTCCCCTTTACCGATATAAGTTTAGGAAATAACATGGCTATTACATGGGCAGGCACCTTTACCAGAGACCGTACAGGCTCAAGAACTGTAGGTGGAGATAATCGTCGTGCGGCTACAGCTGAAGGAATCTGTTTGTACTTATGAGGATTCCTGCGACTAGAACTAGCAGTATAGCCTAGTCCGGCTATCCCTATTTGACTGGGAACTTAAATGGGGTTCTTGATGCCCTGATGATCTTTGCCCAACCCTTATCCAGGTTGATAACTCAATGTCATCATTTCTTGAGTGGCCGACATTACTTCGGTAGAAATCTGGGGTATGAGAGGTGGCGCCCCAATAGGTTGGTAGTGAGTGTTGCTCACCTCCAGGGCATGAAAACTGACCGGCTCAACTTCTGAATTGAAGCTGATGAGTTGTATGTTACCTTGTTCAGGACATTCCGGCTCAGCATCGACAGTGACTAGGCTATTGTTTATAATGTATTTAAGTTGTTGGTGAAGAGTGGAGGGGACGGCTACGGTCATATGAATCCACGGTCTTCCCAAAAGCAGATTGTATCATGTGTCTATTTTGAGAAAGTGAAAAGACATGCAGAATGTATGTGGACCAATCTCCACTAGTAGTTCAATCTCTCCGACAGCGTTTCGTCGGGATCCGTCGAAAGCTTTAATGATTGTATGGCTTCTTCGAATTCTGTTGAGATTAATATTCATCTTCATTAAAGTGGCATAAGGATAGATATTCAAAGATGATCATCCGTCTATCAAGACTCCTCCCACCATATATCTGAAAAATAAAACCGCTATGTGTAACGGCTTGTAAAGACCAGTTCCTTCGGGAGGTATGTCATCATCAGTGAAAGATATCACATTGTTGTTAAAAATGTGATCCATCAGATGCTAAAATTTCTCCACATCTATTGACTTAGGTAGTTGGGCTTCTTCCAAAACCCTGAGCAATACCTTCATGTGATCTTCAAAAGAGAAAACCAAGTCCAGTATGGAAATTTGCAGTGGAGCTTCTCTTAAGCTTGAAACCACCTTGGCTTCGTTATGACCCATAGTACGGAGAAATGCTTCCACTTTTTTCATGGGAATCTTCCCCTTTGACTTGATGGTAGGCTTCATCACCCGTTGGGGAAGATACAGTGGATTATCCTTCGACACTGCAACAGTTATGTGAGATATGGATCCTTCAACCTCTCCATAATTCCATAGAACTTTTTGTAGGCTGACAACAGGATGTTACGGTCTGTATGGCAAGATAATTGACTTTGGTGCAGCCACTTGCAAAGGATTGTCAACACCCTTAAGTTGAATTATATGTGAGGGAGTAGCTGCATCTATCTCAGAAGATATGACTGCTATGACTTCCTTCCACTTTGTAGGAAATGCATCCCCACTCTCTAGTATTACAGCATCATCGTCTGCCATTTGCAGGACACCGCTGTCAATTAAATTCTGAATAAGGTGGCGGAGTGCCCAGCATTCTTCTGTGCTGTGACCGCGAGATTGGGAGTGATACTGGCACACCCCATTGAAATCAAACCGTCTTGAACGCGGGCTGATTGGAGGTAGCAGAGCTATGATTCTTCTTCCATTTATCAGCATCTGCAATATTTCTTCCATCAGTTGGCCTAGGTATGTAAATTCCCTTTTGTTAGCAAAATCCCGACGGACTTTGGCATTTGCTCTTTTTGCAATTTTATCCTCCAGTGTTTCATTTTTTGGAGTACGTGGTGGAGTGTTTGTAACAAAAGGAAGGAGACTGGCATGCTCCTGACCAAATAATTGGCGTGTGACTTGGAGCTGATGGACCACTAGTTCTGCCAATTAGTTGAGTTGCTCATGCAGAGCATTCATTTTTTGTTCCATCATAAACTGGAACTTTGCATAATCCCACTTGTCAGCATTATCCTTGCTGGTCTGGGAAGATTTGTCATTAAAATTGGAACTCTGTCCACTACTCTAATTAATCATGTTGACCTCTTCTTCTTTGTGTTGAGAAAGAGGGTTGTCATGCACATGTGGTTGATCGGGCTTGGTGACCACGATCTCACCGATGTCTATTAAATCTTGGATCTTGTGTTTCAAGGCCCAGCAATATTGAGTATCATGTCCCGGAGCCCCGGCATGATAAGCATATTTCTGAGTGGCATTAAAACCCTTCCCATTCGGGTTTGCTTGTGGAAGAAGATGAGTAATTTTCTTTTGAGTGATCAGAAGATTGAGAATGTTCTCGAGTGAGTCCCCTAGGGGTGTGAACACTCGAGTGCGTCTGACTTCTCCTCCTTTAGGTAATAGAGGGTTTGAAGGCTGTGCTTGGAATGGGGAGTAATTTCTCCTTTGGATAGGCATATTCTGACCTCCTTTCTGACCTTGTAATATCAAGGAAACATCCTCCTCTTTCTTTTTATGGACCTTCCGGGGGTTATTTCCATAATTTTTGGACTGGATGTGCTCAGCGACAGCATTGAGGGCAGCTAGGTCTTGAATCTTTCCTGACTTCAATCCCATCTCAGCCATCTCCCCATGTTTAATCATTTCAGAGAATGGTTTGCCAATACCAGCTAAGATTCTCTCATAGAAAGGAGCCTCTTGTATGTCTATGAAGGTTATCACCATCTCAGACTCATTCATAGAGGGAACAACTTGAGCAGCAAGGTGCCTCCACCTTTAAGCATACTCTCTGAAAGATTCATTAGTTTGTTTCCTGACTTTAGTAATTTGGTACTGGTCAGGGGCCATCTGAGATTGGAAGTTGCACTGAGTAAGGAAGGAATGAGCTAGCTCTTCCCAGCTATGTATCTTGGAGTTGTCTAGTTTGGTATACCATGAACGGGCTTCTCCAATTAAACTCTTCTGGAACAGCTGCATCCTAAGCTTCTTATCCTCGGCATAAGATCTTAGTTCTCCAATGAATACCTTCAAATGTGTGTAAGGATCTCCTAGCCCGTCATACTTTTTAAAGTCAAGAGTTTTGAACTTCTTTGGGTAATGCACACCAGGGAATATGCAAAGGTCAGCATAGGAAACACTCCAATATACTCCAATCCCTTTGATAGAACGGATGGTCTCTTCCATTTGGAGGACTTTCTTTCTGATATCATCGGTTTCTATATCTTCTTTGAGATGGGTGGTATCATGAATTTTGTTGGTTGTATCCAACTGAGCATCAGGTATGGGAGCTTCTTTGTCCGCACCTTGTGTTCCTCCAAGTGTAGAGGATTCAGTATGTATGGGTATCCTTGTACCCTGAGTAGATAGGTGTAGTTCTTTAAGCAGAACAGCCAAATCTGTGATTTGTTTACTTAATTCGTCGAATTCTTCGCGAGAGACAAGATTAAGATTAGTCTGGTCGGATGAAGACATAATTGGCTGTAGGCTCGTGACCTTTTTGGACTTTGAACGGGTTATAGGTCCGATTGTTTCCCTGTGAAAAACTGACGTAGTTTAGTTTTAGGGAATGTATAAATGTTGACATACTATATGATGTATCTGTTTTTGGAGCATTTATCCTGCAAAACGGATGTTAGTTGTTTGTAATATAGGATAACATATTAATATTTGTAAAATATGCATGTACACATATTTCTTCATATTTCCCATTACATGGAGATCAATATGGAATGAAATAACAAGTAATTGACTTTACGAGTAATTTGAAATAGGAAAGTATGTAGAAACTTTCCTCCACGTTTGGTTTATCAGAGGCTGACCTATCTTAGGCTACTCTCGCGACTTTTTGGCATGAAGGTTCCCAAATCATCGCAATTTACTCGACGGGAAGTTAATCTGGTCTTTCAACTAGAGCGAATTTCGGTGGTGCCTTTCCTAAGCCTCGTTGGAATTAGTCTTCCTACGAGTTCAGTAATCAAACACCGAACCACACAACATACATTCACATACAACGTTTCTCACCGTTTATGAAAATGATGACATGTGCGAAGCACTAATATCACAAGCAGATATAGTGTAAAGCATTAAGTACAGTAAGTAAATGCAATCATCCACACACAAGCATATAACAGTTTTGAAAAGCTTGTAATAGCGACTTAAGTCCTCTTACTGGAGGTCCCCAGTAGAGTCGCCACTTGTCGACGTCAGGATTTTAATTGTCCCTTTTCTGTTCTTGCCTTTTGGTGTTCTCATGTTAGGTGAGATTTGTTTGAAAAAAAAAGTTGTGAAAAGGTCTGACGTATATATGTCGACGATTGGACTGTAAGAGTCGCCAGTTAGTTTTTTAAATAGTTGTACCAACACAACCGAGAAAAGGTTTGCACATTGACTCAGTGATATGACACTGCTTAACGGGTCTGTGAAACCGAGATTCATTAGGGTCCGGGGACTTACTTATGCGGAGAGAAGGTGTTAGGCACCCTCTCCCCCGACATCCGTGTTGCCACGGTGACCGTCACTTTTTAAAAAATTGTTATATGAATATGTGTGTGTGTGTGGGTCAATGTGCAATTATTTGGAAGTAGTGTTATGCCTCGTTCGCACCTATATACAAAGGGTTTGAATTTTGTATAAAATTCAGTTTTAACAAGATATAACAGTGATGTTTTGTAAAAAAGAGATTTTTCAAACCCTTATGCTCAATAGTAATTGAGGCCTTTGATACTTCCATTTTTATTAGGTGATCGGCTTGATTGCTTTTATTTTCGAGATGCGAAGCCTCTTCGAGAAAATAATATACATAGCAGTACCGAACTCCTTGTGGGCATGAGAGCCATAGAAGGAAATTCGAATACCGTGAATAATATACAAGCCGTGGACAGTTAAAAATGTCCATCACAGGAACCGAATCTAGATTCAGTAGACTGAATCTGTGATTACATGATTCCTAAGCTCACATGTGTAGCAATTTGCATGAAAGCTGTAAACAGTTATATATATATATATATATATATATATATATATGTGTGTGTGTGTGTGTGTGTGTGTGTGTGTGTGTGTACAGGCAATCAACCACCATGAAGCACCTCCATGGGGGATTGCAAATATAAATAAAGTAGTAAAAACCAATCAACCACCACGAAACACCTCCATGGGGGATTGTAAAATGTAAATAAAGCAATAAAGCGATCAACCGCCTCGAAGTAAACTCCAGACGGGACAAAATATAAATAAAGCGGTAAAAGGTCACGAAGTAAACTCCAGACCATACTGAAATGTGTGTGTGTATATATATATATATATATATATATATATATATATATATATAAGCAGTAAACGTTCTGAATGTAAATTCAGTCTCATCGAACAGAGTTCGACCACAGTTTATATATAAGTGTATACATATATAAAAGTAAATAAACGCTCCGGACGTAAGTCCAAGCTCAATTGAGGCATAACTCGATAATGTTAGTCCATATATATAAATATATATATATATATATATAATATACAAAAAAAAATAAAAGTCACGGACCGAAGTCCGGGCATACACATGCTACACGACTCTCAACGTGAAAAATTGTGTGTGCACAGTAGTGGAGAAAGTCTTTAAAAATGTAAGCTCACAAGTATTTAAAATTAGAAAGCACTCAGTTTAGGGTGTGTACAGAGCAAATTGGATAGGGCTTACTCGCCTTTTCTCTCTTCAAAATGGATGTCTCAGTCCCTCTATTTATAGAGGGAAGGAGCCGCAGGTGTACCTGCGGCAGCCGCAGATGCCCCAGCGGCTGCCCGGGTGTCTCGGGTCCCGCCGTCTCAAAGTACGTGCACGCGTGCAACGTGTTGTCTGCTCGAACTTTCAGAACTTCAATCTGGGCATCCGATTGAGGTGTATAAGACCTTTTACGGCATGCTGTTGTCGAGAGCTACACAATGACATGAGATTAGAGGTTGTAAGAAGTCAGGAAGATGGGACCATGCCCTTGGTCTTCAAGCTTCAAATCCTATCTGGTGTACTGTCTTGTGCAGTAGTCACTCGGGATTGGAACTCCTTGGTTCTTGTAGGACCTTTCTGTGTAGAATGTATGTCTGTTATTGTTGAGACGGCGTAATGTGGGATTGAGATGGCAAAATGACGATTCTGCCCCTCACCGGGGTTATCTCCGGTTTGAACTGATTTAGCGGTCGTTGCTCAGGGTTATCTCTGAGATTGGACTGCTGCAGGTGTTGACCGTCCTCATGGTTGTCTCTGAGGTGTGTCTGACTTCCCAGGGTTATCTCCGGGCTTGGGGAGTGAGTGCATCGGGGTTATCGCCGAGTGTTGAAGTTGATCGCATGGATTTGAAATAAGCATTTCCGGGGTTATCTCCGGAACTGCAACTGTATGCCTCGGGGTTGTCTCCGAGGTGGATACTATCTTTTTCGGTGTTATTTTCGGGACTGAGACTGAGTATCTTGGGGTCATCTCCGAGATGAAACAATCTTCTCCAGTGTGATTTTCGGTATTTGAACTGCATTCCTCGGGAGTATCTCCGAGATTGAAACTGAAACTCCCGGTGTTGTTTTCGGGACTGAGCTGGATGTCTCGGGGTTATCTCCGAGATGGTAATAACTGAATATCCCAGGGTTGTCTCCAGGATTGAACTGAGTTGTCTTCCAGGGTTATCTCTGAAAGACGATTCTGCCCTCTTGCAATGTTGGTAATAGGTATGCAGAAAATTTCTAGTGTCTACAACAAAAAATTAAAAATCAAACCCGAACTCGAAAATCGTATATAACCGAATTTTTAAAAATAGTCGAATAACCAAAAAAATTAGGTTAAAAAAATTCAGTTCGGATCTATTATTCGATTCTATCCGTTTTTTGTTCAGTTCTACTTATGTCTCAAGAAGATGAATTAAATTAAATTAAAAAAATAACTACAATAAACGAATCTTATATAAAAAAAAAACCATCAAATTTGTTTAAAATCATAAAGATAAAAGTTATAATAAGTCTACAGTGATTAGCGGGTTCCGATCGGGGTAGCGACCGACTGAAATTTTTTTAAATTTTTTTTTGCTTTTGACTAACAAATAATTAATGTAATTTATTAGAACTGAAATTTTTATAAAATACAGTAATTTATGTGTCATTTAGATACACTTAAAAAACAGATTTGTATAGGCAGATTTGCCAGCGCACGGCTTATCAACCCGATGCTCCAGCTTAGAGACATGAAAGAATTGGGCAGTCTGTGAACCAAATCCGACTTGACTTGATATGACTGCATTAGACTAAACTCGATTCGAAATCATTAAATGATTTAAAATTGAATAAATTCTTTTACTCCTTCCGTTCTAAATTAATTGTTCAGTTTTGATTTTTTAAAATCAAATTGATCATTTTTAAAATTAATCTTTTTATTATTTTTGCTAAAATATAGGTGAAGAGATTATAACCAAAAGAAAGTATATACAATTTATTACTAATCCCAAATTTTAGAATTTTAGAAATATATTTATATATGCTTAATTATTAATTCTAAAAATAGTCAATTTGACTTAAAAAAGTCAAAACTGAGCAATTAATATGGGACGGAGGGAGTATCTATTGAATTAAACGATACAAATTCAAATAATGTGATGACTGAGTTGAGGCCCAACTCGTTTAGATTCGATTCATTCGGTATTTAATTAATTATTTTTATTTTTATTTTATAATAAAAACTTCATAAAAATCAGACTTTAGCTTAAGTTAGCTCCCTTAAACTCGTCTAAAGCTCAACTCGTTTACTAAAAAAATAAAGTTCGTTTACCAAAACTTAAACTCATTTAATGTCCAATTCAACTAGAAAAGTCAAAAGTCAAGGCAATCAAATTTGTTTACATATTACTCCAATTAGCTATATAAGTGGAGTTTCCAAACGCGGATGAAGTTCACATATATTTAGTACATGTTTGGTGGAGCTATGCCATGTGGTGCAATGAGATGAAATACTTTTTGTTAGTATTTGTAGTTTTGGTTTAACCTTATTTGATTTGATGATGATAATTAATGTATATTTGTAAAAATTACCTTTTGTACAGTTCTTATTGAGATTGAAAATTTATGTACAAAGACTTAGGGGGTGTTTGATAAAAAATGAATAAATCTGAATCTGAATTTGAATGAGCTGAATCTGAATCTGAATGAAAAAAGTTGTTTGATAATTAACATGTCTAAAATATCCGAATGACAAAACTTTATTATTTTATCCCTCTGAAAAAATTCAAAATTGTTGTAAATTTATTTAATATTACTTAATATAACTGATAATATTTTTTTTTTAATTTTTTTAATTTTTTTTACTCCTCATTCAGCTAAAAAAATCTGGCTTAGCCATTCAGCTCATCCATCTTAGCGATTCAGCCATTCAGACCAAAACAAACGCACCGACCGATTCAGCCATTCAGATTCAACTCTATTCAGTTCTAAACAAACACCCCCTTTATTAATGATCCAACTTGTTAGGTAGATCCATGATCGTAGAGCTGTGTACATAATTTGTAATGCTATATGTTGAAGATCGTTTAGCTGAAGACTTAACAGAATCCCTTTAAATTGTCGTGGAACTATAAGACCGCAAAATTTGCAAGATCGTCTAGTTGGAAGACTCTACGATATGAGAAAAACTGTCATGCTGCCAAATTATTCGTTCGTGCTTTCTTTGCCAACTTAGTAACACCTCAAACACACTTTACTCTCAGTGTTTTGTATTGATCTTAGTGATCAAATTGTACCAAGTCTTAGTGACTTTTAGTTTTACGGATTCTTAGTAAATCTCTGATGTGATTGTTCTTTGTGAACTTGGTTTGTGTAACCAACCCCATCCCTAATGGATCGCCGCTACTTTCGAAGTAAAAGAGATGATTAAGAGATTTTTGTGCTACAAACATCTTAAAAATCTTCCTGCCTTTATTACTTTTAGTCATTTACTTTCTGCTATTTTATTTTAAGTGGTTTACTCTACGTTTTGCACTAAACTCTTAGCCAAGAATTTTTGTAAATCTTTAGGGTTTTTACAAGCAACTTATTTCACTGCATATACTTAAATTGACTTGATTAATTATTTGGTAAACTTTAAAAAGAAATTAAATTTTAAAAAATATATTCAACTCCCTTTCTATATCTTTTTGTGCCTTTGAATCTAACACTTTTGTGTGTTAGTTTTTGACAAAAATATTTTTATAAGAAAGTTAAAATAGTGTTAAATTATATAATTATAATAATATTTTTAATGATTTTAATGACAAATTTAAGATAACTGTGTAGTATGCTATTTTTTTTATTTAAGAATTTAATGATAATTATGTTTTTTGTACTTTTTACCAAAAGTGTTTCAGCTTAAAGTACAAATTCTGTGTTTCGGCTAAAAGTATTTTTAAACCCAAAAAACTATCTTTTAAAAATATTTTCAAAAAAGTAACAAACACTAAATAGTTTTATTTTTAATTTGAAAGTTTTTTTTAGTCCAACCAAAAGCTAGGACTTAGAAAGTGATAGCGCTACTAGCTCGTGAAAAGAAATTCCAAAATCAATAAAATTGAAGAAAAAAAAAACATTTTTAATGGTCACGTTTTATCTTCCCCTACATTTTCAATTGCACAAAGAATCAGAAGTGTTTAATAAAATTGAATGAAATAGTTCTGAATGTTTAAGTAATCTGAATAAGTTGAATGAAGCAGAATTTTAAATATTAAATGAAAAAAGTTGTTTGATAATTGACATATCGAAACATCTGAATAACAAATTATTATTGTTTTATCCCTCTGAAAAAATTTAAAATTGTTGTAAATTTATTTAATATTACTCGATATAATAGTTAATATTGTAAAAAATTAAATAAATATAAAATACTTCATTTAGCAATCATTTAGCCAAAAAAATTACAATTGTCCATTCAGCCCAAAAATATGACCGACTCAGCCATTCAGATGATTTTTATTCAAAACAAACGTACTGAATGACTGACCCATTCAGCTCTAAACAAACACCCCTAGCTTTAGTCGAGCAAAAATGCCTACAATCCTTCATTTCAAATGTCAATCTCAAATATTCTCAATACTTGGAAGCAGCCTCTCTTTTTACTAATTCAAAGGGTGAATTCAAGCCTCTCTTTGATTAATTTTCGTGGTTTTAATGGAGGAAATTAAGTACACAATGGTGTGTTTGTAGTTATAAAATTTTATATTTTCAAAAAATAATTATCTTTTGTCATAAATAAAATTTAGTAGTGATACTTTTGCATAGGGACCGATATATAGAAAGGTCATTTGGAATCTCACTAAATGGAAATTGAAATTTCATGATAAATCTAATTATGGTAAGGCGAAATCAAAAAAAATTCCATGTTGGTGTAGTTCCATCTGTAACGCCCCAGAAAATCGAATTTTTAAGAGAATTAAATTTTTATTTAATTATAAGGATTAAATGAATTTAATTGATTATTTATGGAGTAAGCTAATTGAAGGTCGTTCTATGACCTAGACATGTCAGAACGTCGTAGTATTTTGGCTACGTGGTAGAATTAAAGTATTTGAATTTTCAAGACGAAAATAAAAGTTTTCTGAGAAATTTTTCGAAAAATACTATTCACGCATTTCTGCTCGGAAATTATTTTTGAACTTCCAAGAAATACGTAACAATAGAATATCAAGGTGAGATGGAATATCCAATAATATTTCAGTTATGAAAAACGCAGTTTTTTGCCTGCGGACTTAAAACCTAACGATTAGGGAAAATGATTTATAAGAAGGAAATGTAATGCGATTAATGAATTAAGTGATTATCGTATAATACGTAGGTATTATACGAAGTAATGAATACGAGTATGATACGAGGTGTTATACGAGTATGTACGAATGATGGTATATCGTATATCATGAATTAGTATGTGAATTAGAATACGAGAATTATACATATAGAATACGTTATAAAGCTTTGAGCCAAAAGAAATGAACTTGTAGGATTTGTTAAGGATTATGTTAGCCCAAGTATGGAAAGGGTTAAGTCCATTGTGAATTAATAAACAAGCCCAAGTAATTGTTTTATTGCAAGCCCAACGAATAAGTTAAGATCAATTAAGTTAAAGGCCCAATGTAAGTAACCATTGGGTTATAGGATGGTTTAAACCCATGGGGCAAACCATGGATGATCCAAAGTAGGGAGCAAGCAAACTTAAAGGTTAAGTAAGTGTGGTAACCAAGTAAACTTAATGACAAAGTAAACTTAATGCTTAAGTGTTGTGATGGCCAAGTAAATAAGGTGGGGAGCAAGTTAACTTAAGAGCTAGGTAATGAATAGTAAGGAGGTGGATGACCTTTTGACCATTGTGCCCTCATCTAGGATTTCCTATAAATAGAAGGAGAGATAGCTCATTTGTGGGTTGTTGTTTTTCATCCAACACTTTATAACTTATAAGTTAAGAGCTTATTTGCTTGAGAGAAAAAGCTAGAAAGTTAACATTTGAAGTTCAAGAATCAAGAAGGAGATTAAAGATTTAACAAGTGTTATTCAAGAGTAAGTAATCTTAAACCATGATTTCTTTCTCTTCCATTATTAGAGAAGTGGGTAGTGATAGAACATGTATGCTAAGAAGGAGTTAGAATGATGAATCAAAGGGCTTAAGTCTTAATAAGCCGTATAAGTCATGAATAAGTAATTCAAACATAAATAAATTATGAACTTAAGAAGAACTTGTAACATGTTTGCATTAATAAAATTGGTATAATAAGATGAAGCAAGAATAATGGTTAGAAGTCTTGAACCATAATAAGTCATATGAAAAGAAGACATAAGTCATGAGAAATGGAAACATAAGTATTTTATACTTTAATAAGTTATAAGATCACAAAGAACAAGTAATAACTTATTATGTAAATAAGTTAATGAAGTATGTATATTAAGAAGTTGGTATGATGGAATGAATCCATTTGAAACGAAGAACAAATCTTACATAACGAAGTTTTGCCGGAATTCACACGATTGGACGATAATCGTCGAATTCGTGAAATTCTCAGAATGAAAGTCGAATTTTGATATTGAGCTTGGAAACATTGGTTTTCAATGGAGACAAGTCTTACTTGGCATTATAGAGTTGTGGACTCGAGAATGTCCGAATTCCGACTTAGAACGAAGAAACGAGCGTTGAATGTTCACGAACGTTTATCATTTTCGTTAAAAATGAACTAATATGTGAATTTTTAGTAAACGAAGTCAAATAGATAAAATTCTTGCATGACCACGTAGAGTACGTGATTTGTGAACCGTAGGCTCTTGAACGAACCAATTCGGACTTATAACGAAGAAGTTACGAGCCCGGGAATCTCACATAAAAAGTTAACTGTCAAAATTTTTCTAGTGCTAAGCACTGGCGCCGCGGCGCCAGTCAAGGCCAAAAAAGTCACGCCGCAGCGCCATAAAGGGCTGTGAGCTACTGAAGTTTGGCGCCGCAGCGCGACAAATAGTGAAGGGAATCGCGCCGCAGCACCGAGTCCGGTCTTCTAGCCCAATGAGTGACGCCGCAGCGCGGCATAACAAAGGATCACTGGCGCCGCAGCGCCAGCCTTGAGATTTAGATAGTAAAGAATGTTTAAATGTTGAGCATGAATAGTAAATGATTAACACTTAACTAAGGATCTTAATGTAACATTATTAAGACATAATTAAGCCTTAAGTATGATCACTTAGGGTTAAAAAAAGTCAATTGCATGTAAACGTAAGAATGACGTAACGGAAAGCCGAAACCAATAATAACAAATCTAATACGTGATTAGATTGAGAAGAAGGGTAAGATTCTTTAGGAACCATGTATGTTATTCATGACCTAATGTGGTATGTTATGTGGTTATATATTGTAGAGACTGTAAAGACTCAAAGGAAAAGTTATTACACTGTAGCAGACGCTGAAGGCAAGTTTTTCTTAAACACTTGTATAACCTTCGTGTTAGCTAGGTTTTCAAATGATTCAAGTTATGAGATGCATGTATGGTTTTAAAGAAAGAGTCGATGCCAGTTTTAACTCGGCTAGACTAATCTTGACAGATTGATTGATTTATTTACAAGTCTTTCAATATAGAACTGATAACGCTATCCTACGCCAATTGTTTGGTACGGATTCAAGGTAAGCCTGAATATGAATAAACAAATGTATTTTTATTTAGTATTCGATGGGCACGTGAGGTTGCCACAACTTAAACGTACACACGTTTAATGGATGTAGTGTTGATCAACATAGAGTACTATAGGCTGATCACCTAGAAATGCTCGTAAGCTATGCCAGACTTACGGACTTAGTGCCGGGATGTCCTTTTCAAAGAAATTATGAAACGCTCATGGTCTTGGGCCAGAATTGATGTTTTACTGAATATTGTCATTGTAAAACGTTTTGAAGGAAAAGAAAGGCTATTTTGAATTATTGATAGTACTTCGTAACTATTATCCAGTTACTAAAGATATATGATTCCTATGTTTCAAGCATGCTTTTTAAATAAAATTGTTGTACTTGCTGAGTTTGTTATGCTCACTCTTGCTTGAACCATATGAATGCAGCTTCGACCGAACGGACCAAAGGATCTGACAAGGATAAAGGGAAGGCTAAGGCGAACCTGTAGATTACCTATGTAATAGTATAGGTTTGTAATGATAATATTTGATATTATGACAAGAACAAATGTAACGGTTATAAAGAACCTAGGGAATGGTAATATTATTTTGGAATATATGTAAGACATATTCGTTCTTTTGAGGCATTTTAAATGAATATTTGTGTGAACTGTAGTATCGTGTAGCACCATATATCGGGTTGGAAGAGACCCGAATTTGGGGGCGTCACGCCATCTATTTAAATCGGTATAGATCCAAATAAATATGCATAATTTCATGACTTTGTTAACATAAGTAAATATAAGACCACTATTTTATAGCAAGTTTATACAAATGTAATTTCTTCTTTTTATATTTGGATTTATTAAAATAAAAATAAAACAAATGAAAAAATGTTTATTGGAAACAATTTAGAAGTATAAAACTCGAAAAACTACGTTATTTATCTTGCATCATGTCTCAGGAAATAATTTTTTTTTTAAAAATAACTACCATTAATGAATCTTATATAAAAAATCCAGCAAAATTATTTAAAATCATAAGATTAAAGTAAAAGAGTTTGATGTTTTCTAAGATTGTTATACTTTTATTTGGTAATATGCTTATCCAACCAATGCACTAGTTTAGCGACAAAAAAAATTGGCCCACCTTCTAACTTGATTCAACTCAATTCGACCAAACTCGATTTGAATTTAAAATTGAATAAACTTTTTTATTCTTTTAATTAAACGAGTCAAATTCAAAAAGTATGGTGGCCGAATTGAGCTCGACTCGTTTAAGTTCGATCAGCTCACTTAATATTTAATTAATTATTTTTGTCTTTATATTTATTAATAAAGAATCAAAAGAATAGAACTTAAACTCGAGTCACCTCACTTAAACCTGTCTAACTCGACTTGTTTACGAAACAGACAAGTTGGTTGACCAAAACTCATATCATTTGATTTTTAATTCAACTTAAAAAGTCAAAATTCAATTCAACCAAACTCGTGTACAGATTACTCCAACTAGCTATATAGATGGAGATGGATGGAGTTTCCAAATATAAATGTGCACATACATTTAGGGATTAATTACATATTATAATACATTTTTTAAAATAATTACAATAATCATACATTCATAAAATAATTACAAAAATATGACACTTCATCATATTTATTTACAATACTAATACAATTAGGAGTCCTTACTTTAAGGGATTAATATTAATGGGCTGACATGGCAAATTAGTGTCCATCTTAAAATGGGGTTGGTTTTTTTTGAAACGCGTGATAATCGTCATCTATCATTTGATTAGGACTCTTCAGTTACAAACACTTGTTCTGTATACTGAAACTCTTGTTTCTCTCTTCTGTTCGTGCGTTCTTCATCTCTATTGATCGTTTTCGATAATTTATTCTACATTTTCATAATCGTTACTCGTTATCATCTTCGTTTAGTTGTTTGTCATTGTCGTTGTTACTCGTTATCGTTGTTGCACAGTGGTTCAGTTGATTTCTTCTTCTCCATTGATCGATTTTGGTGTTTATTATTGTTTCAAGTGAGTATTTTCTAAATAGTTTACTGTATTATCTATTAAAGTAGTTTACTAACAGAATGGAGTATTGATTGTTTGGGTTTGTGTTGTTTTTATGTTTTGTATAGAATAGTTGATACAAGGAAGAAGGATGGAAAGAGAAAAAGAATCACGGAGGGTGATTCTGTTAAGGACTTGAAGAAGTTTGCTATGGAGAGGAAGAGGAAGTTTGTTTATGTTTTGGTTACCATTAAAATATGTTTTGGTTACTAACATATAATTAATTGTTTGGTTACTTCTTTCGTATATTTTTTGTTACTGTTAGCTTATGATTTGGATACTATTCTTGTTCCCTCAATTTGGGATTTTGGGTTACTTTTTTATGTTATTTTGGTTACTTTGTATTTGCTTAGTATACATTGGTTGACTAAACTGGGTTTAGTCTACATGTTATTTTTGTGTTGGTTACCATTAAAACATGGTTTGGTTACTATCATATAACTGTTCGGTTACTTTTTAGTATGTTTATTATAAGGAATGCAGCAGAAAATTCACTGAAAAAGTTATATATTGGTGTGACATGGAAATTCCCAACATTATTACCAAGAAATTGAACCCAAGTCAATTGGAGAAGTTTAAGGCATCATTAGTTTGTGGATGTATTATTTTTGTAAATGATAAAAAAACCCAAGTCATAATAAATCATGTATTTGCTTAGTACACATTGAAGTATTATTTTTGTAAATTCCTTCAAATATCTTCTACAAGGTTTATGCACTTCTAGTTCTACTTCCATTTCCACGAACACATCCTACATGGGCTCTCTATTCACTAATCTCAAGGTATTTCTCTTCCTCCCACAGGTTCATAATGCAGAAGTATCTTCTAGAGAATGAGAGCAGCCATGAAGAAGAAAGTAGCAGCAGCCAAAGAGCTCGAGTTTCAAGAAGATTTGTACCAGATTTTGATTAGTTCAGTTGTCGTTGTCTTTTCCTTCTGAATTGTGTTTCATACTTTGGTTTTTGTTGGATATCCATAACCATTTGTTATGGTTAGTGAGTATGTAATGTTTATTGGAGCTTATGTAAATGAGATTACATATTTGATTATATTATCAATTATTTGACATTGTTTGTTGGTTCGTATTTGTTACTTCTAAGTTGTGTCTGATACATTGTTTGAAAGGTGCAGTTGGTAACCAAACATGCATAGAAGGGTAACCATTTTATTTTTTGGTAGTAACCAGATAGTTACAATCTTGTATCAGGACATATATCAAGTGTTAAATGTACATGTGAGAGTATACTTGGGTTGCCTAAACGGGGTTGGATATATAGGTTGTTTCTGTTTTGGTTACCATTAAAACATGCTCTGATTACTTTTCATATAACTATTTGGTTACTTCTTTATTATGTTTTGGTTACTGTTACCTTATGGTTTGGCTACTATTATGTAATTGTTTAGCATACATGGATTGCCTAAACTGAGTTTCATTACATGATATTTCTGTTTTGGTTACCATTAAAACCTGTTCTGGTTACTATCATATAATTATGCGGTTACTATTTTATTATGTTACATTATGGTTACTGTTATTAGTAACTGTGACGCCCCCAAAATAGGTATACATCACCCATTTTGAGTCGCCAAATACATGGTACAGAAACAAATACAACTTCATTAATACAATTGTCGTGTAAAATATGGCAACACATACACTGTGAGTTTAAATACAAATATTGTCTAATAGACAGTATTCAAACTCAAAAGGAGTCCTCATTATAATTATTGATACACTATT
Organism: Panax notoginseng; assembly: GCA_016801055.1. Classification (NCBI taxonomy): domain Eukaryota; kingdom Viridiplantae; phylum Streptophyta; class Magnoliopsida; order Apiales; family Araliaceae; genus Panax; species Panax notoginseng. The sequence continues at coordinate 32,845,119 of CM029017.1, forward strand.
TTACAAAATAGTGAGGACTACTAAAACAACTATCCTGAACCATCACTCCATACTGTGACTAGTTCATGCTATGTTCTCACCTCCTAAGAAGAAATATGGAACAAAAAGAAAAAAGGGTGAGCTTAACTAGCCCAGTAAAGAATATTATGACTAAGATAATATACAACAAATTATCATTAGTCTTCAATAGGAAAAAATCTGATAAAATATAATAGATAACAAGTTTTAGATCAACAACTGCAACGGAAACAGTAATTCATTAGAAGAGTCAAGTAGAGAATGAATTCTACTATTTTCTAAGATTTAAAAGTCCATCATTAATATTTTATTCCTGTAACATCAATCAATATACATCTTAAATCAAATATTCATCTTTGCACTACAAGCCAAAGATATTTATTTGTATCACCAGTTGGTCATGTTCATCTCAACACATGTTCATCTTTGCACTACGGGCCAAAGATATTCATTGGTTAATCGTTCATCTTTGCACTACAGGCCAAAGATATTCATCAAGTATCATCATTAAGAACTGAGAATGATGAAAAATATTTTAGAGAACGAATCCAGTAAAATAAAAGGACAAAGATTAGATATTCGTACTTTAGATAATTCAAGTTTAAAAATACTCCATAATAAATCATAATGGAGTAAAATTCAAGAATAAAGATCAAAACATGGATACAATCAAAGATAGTAACCATAATAGACATCTTAGACAAAGAAGAGAAAATTTTATTTTTCTGTAAATAGTGTCGTATTCGTGAATAGTGCCGTATACGTAAATTGTAATCTCGACACAAAAAGGTAGAAATTCCACAATAAAATTCATACCAATATTTCAGCATAATGATATTGAAGGAAATAATATTACTTACGAAGAAAATAACATCCCTTACCTCAAAATAACAGTATTTCTGATCGAAATATCGGATGTAAAGCCGAAGGAAACTTGCACTGAATAGCAACTCTCAAATTATCTCAATACTCACAAAATACGCTCGATAATATAGAGAGAGAGAAAAAAACTTGTTTCTGGTGTAATTTTCAATTCTAACTAAGCGTCCTATTTATAGGAAAATGCTAGAACGCCAAAGCAGACTAAATAATAAAATAATATTATTTATTTTCCTCTTCTACGCCATCCATCTTAGAAAGCCATTAGCCCATCATCTTTGAAAAAAATTCCAACACATGTTTTCATAAAAAACAAAAATGGGTCCCACCCATAATTTTAATAAAAATATTTAATCTCCGAAGTTTCAATAATTCATAATAAATAGCCCTTTTATAAGAAAAATACGAATTTTATGTCCATTCCATACGAAATAGAATTCTCTACAACTTTGTAGCTTTAAGTTTTTTAAATTCTAAATAGAAAATGTCTGAAATCCACATACGGACGTTTTTTAATACCTCTTAAAATTCATAACAAATCATACGTTAATAATTAACGATTCAAAATTCATAGACATATACTCAACTTATATATGTATAACATATCCAAAAATCACAACAATCCAACGGTCGGATTAAAAATTATAACTCACGCAATAGAGCTTTAAGAATACTGTTTTGATTTTTTAATACCTCCATTCTGACAAAATACTGATAAAACACCTCAAAATTAAATCCTTCATTTATATCCACATAAAAAATAAATATTTTCTTATCATATAAATCAATAATTAATTATTCACAAATAATATTACAGAATCACAATTATGACAACCAGATCGTTCTCAGGAAAGAGGGGGCTTTCCGATAAGGATTTTTCCTTACTGGCGCGCAATTAGGTGACCAAACATCTCCTTAGACAGAACTTCCTTAGACATTTCTAATAATGCTATCTAATAATATTATTCAAATAATATGAATTATTGATCTGATAATGGAGATACTATGCAGTGACAATTATTGAAACAACAATAATATAAAATATCAACGTAGCAATTATTAAATCAATAAAATAACATATTGAACAGTAATTACTGTAAAAATTATTGAGTAGTGCCTTCTTACGTAAGGATCAATAATTCATCAATACTGTGCAATACCGTGTGCTACTGTGCAACCACGCGTATTACTGTATTTTAACCATCGGGTATTCCAACTGCGTTAACGGTAACAACTACGTCGTTATTTATAAAAACTCAAACTTGTCATTTTTTTCATCCGACCATTTTTCGTTATGGGGCCCACAAATGGCTGCGCCATCGTACGAATATTCTCCGACAGCAAGAATATTCCACGACCAAACGAATATTCCCCAACAACAATGAATATTTTATAACCACTTGTTTATTTTGCAAAATTTATACATTTCACCTATAACCACAGTATTATATCAAATTAACACCTTATTATACAAAATAATAATTAGAGGAAATTCGATTTTATTTATAAAAATTTGGGGTCTACAGTAACCAAATAATTACAAGCTTGTATCAGGACAAATATCAATTGTTAAATGTACATGTGAGAGTTTTTATTTATATATATGATGGTCACTTATAGATCTCATATTAAAATAAAAATAGTTTGAGAGGTGAAGTTGGTATCCAAACATGCATATAAGGGTAGTCATTTTAGTTTTTGTTAGTAACCAAATAATTAAAAACTTATATTAGAACAGTTATCAAGTGCTTAATGTATATGTGAGTGTTCCCATTTATATAGCTCATGGATACTTTTAAATTATATAATTATAAGAGTTATTTGGAAATGGTCCAGTTGGTAACTAAATATGAATATAGAGGTAACCGTTTTATTTTAGATGGGTAACCAAATTTACATAAAAATATTTCAGAACAGTTACCAATTATTTAATGTATATGTTTACTTTATATTGACAACTCATGATGGAATCAAAAATCAAAATATTAATCAATAATAATTTTGGTTACTGTACACCATCAAAAATGTTAACAACCATGTGGTTAATGGTTACTAACAGTAAACAATTATATATTTACACACTTTTTGTTTATGTTCCGTTGAAATAAAGCACAACTGGAATCATCTCTATTATCTGACAACTGAATAAACATTGTAAAGTAACCAAATCAATATTAGACAGTAACCAAACTACATAATCTTAGTAACCAGAACATAAAACAAATTTTTACATGCAATTTTGAAGGCCTAAATGATGGAATTTGACAAAAAAATCATGCAGTTCACAAGCAAAGCTGGTGACTTTTGATCGTTGATCCGCTTCCAATGAAATTAGGCTCTAAAAATACCAAAATCTGACACTCTAAACTTGACAAAAAATTACCAAATTACCACTGGATCAAATATTTCAATAAACTGACACGATTGCTCTTCAACCGTTGTATGAAGGTAACCAATGTAGCTAATAAGTAACCATGAATATAAAAAACATCAATACAAATGTACATTAATATTATTCAGCAACCAAATAAATATTATACAGTAACTAATTAAATAGTATACAGCAACCAATATATATAATCAGATTAACAGTTGTATGAAGGTAACCAATGTAGTCAATAAGTAACCACCAATATAAAAGAAACAATTATAAAGCACAATAACATTATACAGTAACCAAATAAACACCTTACAGTATCTAAATACATATTAGACAATAACCACTATATATGTAATTAGTAACCAAAATTATAAAAAATATTTTTACTTTCATTTTATAACCAAAACAATCAGTAATGACTTTGTTACAAATTAAATACTAACAGATGTATGAAGGTAACCAATGAAGTTAATCAGTAACCATCAATATAAAAAAAATCAGTATAAAACACAGTAATATAATGCAGTAACCATAGTAATATTACACAGTAACCAAGTCAGCATTATATACTTACCAAATCCAAATTAGACAGTAGCCAACATATATTTACTTAGTATCCATAACATAAAACATATTTTTCCATGCAATTTACAGCAAAAATAAATAATATAAAAAATATCAATATTTACTTAAAGATCCAACAGTTGCAGGAAGGTAACCAATGTATTTAACAAGTAACCATCATTATAAAAAAATATCAATAGAATAAAGTATACAGCAACCAAATAAACATTATACAGTAACCAAATCAATAATAAACAGTAACCAATTTATATGTTCTTAGTAACCAGAATATAAAACATATTTTTACATGCATTTTGCAATCAAAACAGTTAGTATACTTACTTTGTGACCAATTAAAGAGCGAAAAACTTAAGAAAGGTAACCAATTTACGAGTATATAGTAACCACGGGGTAACTATATGGATATAAACTTTAAACTCAAATACCTCAGTATATAAATCTGTAACTAATCAATCAACAATCAACAATCAAAGTTGTTACAAAGGCTGGTTACTGATCTTGAAGTTGCTGTTGATCTTGAAGTTGCTGTTGATCTTGAAGTCGTTGTTGATCTTGAAGTCGCTCGTGAAGTTGTTGATCTTCTCCGATTTTATCCGATCTCAGAGTTGCATCGCCGTTGGAGAATTCGTCTTCTCCGTTGCTATGTTTTTTCTGATCTCAAAGTTGTCTATTTTCTTTATTAGCGTGAATTTAGGATCGGTTAGGGATTAATATGAAAATCGGTAACTGACATGTAGGGAGTTAATGCTCCGTAACTTTAGCAACGTAGTATTGTGTTGCGTTATTTTTGTAATTATCTTGTGGATGTTTTGTTTTTGTAAATACTTTATAATTGTTGTATATTAGTGTTAAGGACTCTACATTTAGTATATGTTTCGTGGAGTTGTCCGATGTGACGAGATAAAATATTTTTGGATCTAGAGGGACAATATTTTTATAAGAAAGTTAATATAGTGTTCGTTTATATAAAATTATAAAATTGTTTTTTTTAAAGATATTAGTGACAACTAACAAATTTGAGATAATTTTGTGGTATGTATTTTATTTCATTTTAACAATTTTAGAATAATTATGTACTTTGTGTTTTTACCAAAAGTGTTTCGGTTAAAGTACAAAGATTTTATTTAAACTAAAAGTGTTTTAAAGCCCAAATCTCTACTTTTTAAATTAAGGTTTGTTTAGAAACTACTTGTAAATTTGTCAAATCAACTTATAAGTAATTTTTTTATTATTTGAGTGTTCATATGTAACTTATTTTTAATATCTATAAATTGACTCATAAGTAGTTTTTGAGAAATAATAATTTATTACTTGGCTTAAATATGGATTAATACTATGAACTTTAAATTTTTTTTCACTTTGGGGATTGTCTTCTCAATTTTTTCGCTACTAAATGCCACTTTTGTCTCTCCAAGTTGTCACTCACTTTCAAAGTCATCCCTAAAATATATTTTTCATCAGTTAGGTCCTTAAAGTGATATTTTTTGATATTTTCGTTCATACTACCTGATTTGACCCCAACCCAACTTATTTTTACAAAATTTTAATCCAACTCGACCAAGTTTGACCGAACTCCATTTTTTAATATTTAAAATAAAATAAATATTTTTTAAAAAATAATTATATTTAATAATTTAAAATATAATATTTTTTAAAAATAATTTTAAATAATTATTATTTTTAATATTTTAGAAAAAAAAAATTTTAAAAAAATTCAATAACTAATTTAATTTAATATTTTTAAAAAATATATTTTATTAAAATAATTTGAAAATAATTATTATTTTAAGTAAAGTAAAAAAATTTAAACCTTAGATATATTTATGAAAATTTACATATAAATTATTTTTGTTTTATGAAAATATAGTTTTTTTTTTTGAAAATATATTTTATAAAACTTAACTCATTCTTTTTAAAAATAAAAATTTTCCAAATTTTCTCTTGAAAATAATAATAATTTTTAAAACTTTTTAATTTAATATTTTTTTAAAAAATTGAATCAGTTTTTTATTTATCTTTTACAGTTTTTTGTATTCTAATATTTTTTTTGTTTTTATTTTTAAAAATTCTAAAATTAAGAATACTTATAATAATGATAAAAATATAAACTTTTTAAAAAAATAAAGTTTCACATAAAAAAATGAAAAAAAACTACTTTTTTTAATAAAATTTTATTTTCTTATTTAATTTTTTTGAATCTTAATTTTATGAAAATTTACTCATTTTTGAAAAAAATAAATTTCTAATATTTTTTTCTTACAATATTAATTATTTTTATAACTTTTTATAATTAATATTTTATTTAAACAAAAAAATAATAATTATTTTAAAAAATATATTTTATTTTAGAATATTAAAAAAATTGTTTTAAAATTATTTTAAAATATTAAATCTAAATATTATTTTAAATTTTTATAATAAATAATTATTTTAAAATATTAAAAATAACTATTTTAAAAATAATTATTTTACTTTAAAATATTAAAAATAACTATTATTTTAAAAATAATAATATTTTTTAAAATATTAAATATAATTATTATTTAAAACTATTTTAAAAATATTAATTTATTTTAAAATATTAAAAATTGGTGTTTGGTCAAACTAGATCGAGTTGGGTTAAAATTTGGTCAAAATAGGTTGGGTTGGGGTCAAATAGGGTAGAAGGAATGAAAACACCAAAAAATGTCATTTTAAGGAGCTAACTGACGAAGAATGAACTTTAGGGATGACTTTGAAAGTGAGTGGCAACTTGGATGGACATAATTGTCATTCAGCCATTTTTTTCACTTTGGTGATTACTGTGACGCCCCCAAAATAGGTATACATCACCTATTCTGAGTCGTCAAATACATGGTACAAAATACAAATAAAACTTAATTATACAACTATCGTGTAAAATACGACAAAATATAAGCTGTGAGTTTAAATACAACACTTTCTTCTAAACAGGATTCAAACTCAAAATAAGTCCTCAATACATTTATTTTTACACTATTTCATAGAATAGTAAGGACTACTAATGTTATCATCTGAACCGTCACTCCGTTCTCCGACTAGTCCCCGCTACGTTCTCATTTCCTGAAGAGAACAATGAAAGCAAAAGGGTGAGCTCAACTAGCCCAGTAAGAAATATTATGACTAAGATAATGCAGAATAAATTATCATTAGTCTTCAACAGTGTTAAACTGATAAAATATAACAAACATCAAGTTTAACTGCAGCGGAACAAGCTATCCATTAAAAGAGTCAAGTAGAGAATAACATCTACTATCTTTTATAATTTAAAAAGTTTTTTATTACTTTTATCGCTGAGACTCAGCTCAATAAATAATTCACATCATCCCTGCACTACGGCCAAGGATATTCATTAGTATCACGACCACAATTTATCCATGCACTACGGGCCAAGGATATTTGTGTATTCATCAATGGTCATGATCATGCCAACAACTGTACATCAATCCACTACTGGCCAATGAGGACTTTTACCACATCATTCGTAACATTACGGTCATGAGTACACCGAATAATCCCTGGTTATAATCATACTAAGTCCATCTATGCACTACATGCCACAGATGACTTTCAACAAAATATAAACATGAGGATGATGACAATGATATAAGAATTCAATAAAACGAGTTCAAGAATTAATTTATCCAAGAACCAATAACGTCCAAATTGTCAACATGATACTGCTTTGTGGAGTAAAATTCAAGAATGCTCAGAAGAATATTTCCATGAAGATATACTGGATGAAGCGCAAATATCAAGGATATTCCACTAATTTGATGGAGTATAAAAGCCAAAACTTTAACCAACTGAGTATAATAAAGAATGAAATAACAAAAAAAATCACCAGGCATGCGATAGACCGCACAAACATGTTATTCCAACAGAATAATAAATAATAGAACCAGGTCATGTGTAAATGCACAAACAGAATATTCCGACAGAATAATAAATAATGGAACCAGGTCCAGCGTAAACGCACAGACAGGATATTCCAACAGAATAATAAAGGCAGAACCAGGTCCGGCGTAAAACGCACAGATAGGATATTCCAATAGAATAATGAAGAATGGAATTACAAAAGAATTTCACCAAGTATAGGGTAGCCCGCGTATACAGGTTATTCCAACAGAATAATAAATAATGGAATAACAGAAATTGTCTTCATGAATACAAAAGAAATAGTATCCCTTACCTTAAGAATAAGAGTACTGGATATAAGAGTAATGAAGTAGCAGAATATTTTTCTTCTTTCTCTCTATAAAGTTTCAGTGAATTCGTAAGAAATAATGAAGGAATGAGCTTCTATTTATAGAAGAATGGACTACATAGTAACTAATTCATGAACGGTCCAGATTAATTTACTTTTAATCGGACAATCCATATTTAAAGCAAAATCTTTTAAATAAAATATAATATATTCTATTTATAATCTAATAAAACGAATAACTTTATAAAAGTATTCTATTTTATATAAAAAAAATTTACTATGCAAAATACTGTGCAGGCACTATGCAAACACTATGCATAATAAAATATAATATATTCTATTTATAGAATAACTTTATAAAAGTATTCTGTTTTATATAAAAAACTTTTTTGTTTTATTACATTAATAATACTAATAAAACAAAACTGAGTGACTTATCACATAAGCATCAATAATCAATATCGCGTGCTACTATGCAACCACGCGTATTACTGTACTTTTACTACCGAGTAGTTTAACAGTATTAACGATAAAACTTTCGCCGTTATTTTCATAAAATATTTTTTGTCGTTTTCTCAATCCGACAATAATTTCGTTGTGGGGTCCACCAATGATTGTGCCGTCGTACGAATATTTCCTGTTCAAACGAATATTCCCCGACCAATCGAATATTATACACCAACTTAAGTATTTTGCAAAATTTATAAATATTACCCACAACTATAACATTATATCAAATTCATTCCATAATATTTAAAAATGATATTTATAGAAAACTCATTTTTATTAAAAAAAAATTGGGGTCTTACAACCTCCCCTTCTTATGAAATTTCGCCCTCGAAATTAGGGTACGTACCTGATATGTCGAAGAGGTAAGGATACCTGATACGTACCTGATATGTGAAAAACGTTATGAACACGAGACATACTTGGCGGCAAAGCGAGTCTATAAGCCACAGTTTCTATTCGATCGAGGATTAAAAATGGGCCAATGAATCGAGGATTGAGCTTTTCTCTCTTTCCAAATCTCGTAACTCCTTTCCATGGAGTAACACGAAACAACACATGATCTCCAATATCGAATTTCACGCCCTTTCGATGAAGATCCGCATAACTCTTTTGTCGATCTTGTGAGGTTTTTATACGTTGCCGGATCGTTTGAATCTTTTTCGTAGTCATACGTACCAACTCCGGTCCCAATAACGTTGGTTCACCCACTTCATCCCAGCATACTGGAGAACGACACTTTCTTCCATACAACGCTTCGAATGGAGTTATGCCAATACTTGTTTGATAGCTGTTGTAGTAAGAAAACTCGACTAATGGTAAGAACTTGTCCCTACTTCCCTTGAAGTCAAGGACACAGAGTCTTAATAGATCTTCAAGAGTTTGAATAGTCCTCTCCGACTACCCGTCCGTTTGAGGATGATATGCCGAACTAAACCGTAAATCTGTGCCCATAGCTTTTTGCAAACTAACCCAAAATCGTGAAGTGAATCTTGGGTCACGATCAGAAACTATGGATACTGGCATACCATGCAATCTTACAATCTCGTTTATGTACATACGAGCAAGACGTTCAAGTGTATAAGTTTCTCGTATAGGTAAGAAATGAGCCGACTTGGTCAATCTATCAATAATGACCTAAATCGCATCTATACCTTGAGAAACCTTGGGAAGACCGGTAACGAAATCTATGGTAATGTGCTCCCACTTCCATTCTGGAATTTCAAGTGGTTGCAATGAACCTTTTGGTATTTGATGCTCCGCCTTGACTCGTTGACACGTTAGACACCTTGAGATAAACAACGCTATCTCTCTCTTCATATTGTCCCACCAAAATGTATGTTGAAGATCACGATACATTATGGTACTCCCAGGATGGATTACAAACGGTGTGTTATGCGCCTCCATCATAATGTTATACTTTAAATCGGGGTCGTTAAGAACACAAAGTCTGGAGTTGACTCGAAGCATTCCTTCCTCATCGATTTTTTCTTCCGGCATAGCACCTTCTTGCACTTTCTTCCTCATACGCATCAGTTCCAGGTCTGTAGCTTGAGCAGCTTTAACTTTATCAATTAAAGTCGGTTCTACTCGTATATTCGCCATCATCACATGGGCCCCCGGAGTCTTTAACTCTATCTCCATCCTTTGCAAGTCACACAAAATGGGCCTTTGCGTTGACAATATCACACTCGTACCCACATATGATCTTCTAGTTAATGCGTCAGCTACCATGTTCACTTTTCCAGGATGGTATTGGAGGGTATGATCATAATCTTTCAACAGTTCAAGCCAACGTCGTTGCCGCATGTTAAGTTCTTTTTGGGAGAAGAAACATTTGAGACTTTTATGATCCGTAAAAATCTCCACTTTCTCCCCATACAAGTAATGCCTCCAAATCTTTAGTGCAAAAATGACTGCTGCCAACTCTAAATCATAAGTAGGATAATTCCTCTCATATTCTTTGAGTTGTCGAGAGGCATAGGCTATGACTTTCTCATGTTGCATGAGAACACATCCTAACCCTTTGTCCGAAGTATCACTATATATGACAAAACCCTCCGAGCCAGATGGTATGGTCAGAACAGGTGCTGAAATGAATCTTCTCTTGAGTTCTTGAAAACTATTTTCACATTCCTCGCTCCAACCGAATTTTGTATCTTTCCGAGTCAGCTGAGTTAATGGAGTAGCGATTCGAGAAAATTTTTCCACGAATTTTCGATAATAACCCGCTAAGCCGAGAAAGCTACGTACTTCGGTTAGTAATTTGGATTGCTCCCAGCTTTGAATAGCTTTAATCTTTGCTGGATCAACAGATATTCCATGACTTAATACTACGTGCCCAAGGAATACCACTTCTTCAAGCCAGAACTCGCATTTCTTCAACTTGGCATAAAGCTTGTTTTCACGTAGCTTTTGGAGTATCAGCCTCAAGTGTTGCTCATGATCTTCACGGCTTTTAGAATAAATAAGGATGTCATCAATAAAGACGACCACAAAGTGATCCAAATATTTCTTGAATACTCGGTTCATCATATCCATGAAGGCAGCTGGAGCATTAGTCAATCCAAAAGACATGACTAAGAATTCATAATGCTCGTACCGAGTTCTGAAGGCAGTCTTTGGAATATCCTCAATTCTAACCTTCAGTTGATGATATCCAGAATGAAGATCGATCTTTGAAAAGAATTGTGCCCCTTGCAACTGGTCAAACAGGTCATCAATGCGAGGCAACGAGTACTTATTTTTGATGGTGACATGATTCAACTCCCGATAATCAATACAAAGTCGCATACTTCCATCTTTCTTCTTCACGAATAGAACAAGAGCACCCCAAGGAGAAGTACTAGGTCGAATGAAACTGATATCTAACAATTCCTGTAATTGGGCCTTTAACTCCTGAAATTCAATAGGAGCCATCCGATATGGGGCTTTGGAAATGGGTTTTGTACCAGTTCAAGGTCAATACAAAATTTAATTTCACGCTCTGGGGGTAGGCCAGAAAGTTCTTCAGGGAATACGTCAGAAAATTCATTAACAATAGAAATATCGTTCAAAACTGACATATTTTTGTTTAGATCTGTGACATGAGTTAAGAAAGCTTGACATCCGTTTTTCAATAAACGAATAGCTTTATGGCTTGAGATGACCGTGATTGATTTTAATGGTTTGGTCTCTTGAATTCGCATAATAGGTTGTCTAGAAATATAAAAGCTAACAACCTTAAGAAAACAATCAATTTTAGTATAATGAGTAGTTAACCAATCAATCCCTAGAATCACATCAAATGCAAGTATTTTCAATAAAATAAGATCGACAGGTAATGTGAGGGTACCAATTTGAACCAAACAAGACTTATAAACAATGGATGTAATGAAGGTTTCTCCCAACAGAGTTTCCACAGATAAGTCAAAGTCTAATTTCTCCGGAGTCAAATTTAATCGTTGAACGCAAGTAGGAGAAATAAAAGAATGGGTAGAACCGGTATCAAATAAGGTATAGACTTCGCTAGAGTTTATGATAAGCTTACCCGTGATGACCTCATTCGGTTTTCTTGCTTTCTGGGAGGTCACAACAAACGCTCTCCCTTGAACTACTGGTTTTGACTTGTCTGGGACGGTATTTTTGTCACCGTTCCAACTGGACTTGTCTTCGGTGCACCACAAAATCGGGATAGGTGACCTTCTTTTCCACAATTATAACACGCTTTGGATGGCATCGCGCAGTTTGGACTGATATGTCCCTCCCCTCCGTATTTGAAGCATATGATAGGTGGTCGTTCTCCTTCCTTAACAACGGGTGTTGGTGCTGACGTCTTTCCATCATTGTTGAATCTCCTCTTCTTAAAATGTCCACTTTTATTGCCTTGGCCATTATTACCACCAAAGTGGTTACCATTTCTGGCATGTTAATTCCCTCAACGTTTGTTGTCACCGCTTCGATGACTGTTACCATTGGTATTTTCATTCTGTCGGCTGCTTTCTCTTGGTTTTGTTAACTCGTTATCGCGCTCCAATAATTGAGCCCTATTTAAAACATCTGAATACAAACACAATTTATGATGAATAAGATACTGACGTATCTCCGGTTTCAAACCTCTTAAAAATATCCGCGTCATTCTCTCCTCATTATTAACCAAGTGGGACGCAAACCGGGACAACTCGGCAAACTTAATTTCGTACTGCGATACAGTCATATTATTCTGCTCCAACTTGATGAACTCTACCTCTTTCATGTGACGAATACTTTTGGAAAAGTACTTGTCATTGAACAGTTCTTGAAACTTTTCCCAAGACATCTTCAATGCGGCAGTTGAGAACGCTTTACCGATGCCCACCAGTAATCTGCCTCTCCTCGCAACATAAAAGTGGCAAAGGGAACCTTTTGCTCCTCGGTGCATCCCAAGACATCAAATATCTTGGTGATCTGCTTGATCAACGTTTTCGCCTTAAGTGGTTTTGGCTCTTCCATAAACTCCGGTGGTCCCAGCTCCTTAAACTGCTTAGCGGTGACCATCCGAGAGTTTTCAGTGTTTCTACCTACATTTTGGACATGAGCCTCTCTCGCCTGATATTGCATGAATTGCATAAAGCCTCTGAACATTCCATCATTCATCATTTGGTCAGTGTTGTTGTTTGCATGAGGATTGTCGCCTTCCTGATGCACATTATCCTGATTATTGATATGTGAAACCTCAACGGTCTCCTGTGCTCCATTGCTATTCTCAACATTCTCGGATGTCATTTTCAGATACTGCCACAAAACAAAAGTTAATTGACATGTAACATAATATCCCTATACTCTGACCGACCAATTAAATACCAAATAAACTTAGGTAGGTCATACTAGCGAAGGAATTTCCCGTCTCTCCCCTCCTAGTTCTAGTCTCATATCTTAGCCAGGGATCATATCCCTAAGCTTTGATACCAACTGTGACGCCCCCAAAATAGGTATACATCACCTATTCTGAGTCGTCAAATACATGGTACAAAATACAAATAAAACTTAATTATACAACTGTCGTGTAAAATACGACAAAACATAAGCTGTGAGTTTAAATACAACACTTTCTTCTAAACAGGATTCAAACTCAAAATAAGTCCTCAATACATTTATTTTTACACTATTTCATAGAATAGTGAGGACTACTAATGCTATCATCTGAACCGTCACTCTGTTCCCCAACTAGTCCCCGCTACGTTCTCATTTCCTGAAGAGAACAATGAAAGCAAAAGGGTGAGCTCAACTAGCCCAGTAAGAAATATTATGACTAAGATAATGTAAAATAAATTATCATTAGTCTTCAACAGTGTTAAACTGATAAAATATAACAAACATCAAGTTTAACTGCAGCGGAACAAGCTATCCATTAAAAGAGTCAAGTAGAGAATAACATCTACTATCTTTTATGATTTAAAAAGTTTTTCATTACTTTTATCGCTAAGACTTAGCTCAATAAATAATCCACATCATCCCTGCACTACGGCCAAGGATATTCATTAGTATCACGACCATAAATTATCCATGTACTACGGGCCAAGGACATTTGTGTATTCATCAATGGTCATGATCATGCCAACAACTATCCATCAATGCACTACGGGCTAATGAGGACTTTTACCACATCATTCGTAACATTACGGTCATGATTACACCGAATAATCCATGGTTATAATCATACCAAGTCCATCTATGCACTACATGCAACAGATGACTTTCAACAAAATATAAACATGTGGATGATGACAATGATATAAGAATTCAATAAAATAAGTTCAAAAATTAATTTATCTAGAAATCAATAAAGTCCAAATTGTCAACATGATACTGCTTTGTGGAGTAAAATTCAAGAATGCTCAGAAAAATATTTCCATGAAGATATACTGGATGAAGCGCAAATATCAAGGATATTCCACTAATTTTATGGAGTATAAAAGCCAAAACTTTAACCAACTGAGTATAATAAAGAATGGAATAACAAAAGAAATCACCAGGCATGCGATAGACCGCACAGACAGGTTATTTCAACAGAATAATAAATAATAGAACCAGGTCATGCGTAAATGCACCGATAGGATATTCCGACAGAATAATAAATAATAGAACCAGGTCCGGCGTAAACCCACAGACAGGATATTCCGATAGAATAATAAATAATGGAACCAGGTCCGGCGTAAACGCACAGACAGGATATTCTGACAGAATAATAATTAATAGAACCAGGTCCGGCGTAAACGCACAGATAGGATATTCAAACAGAATAATAAAGACGGAACCAGGTCCGGCGTAAAACGCACAGACAGGATATTCCAACAAAATAATAAAGAATGGAATAACAAAAGAATTTCACTAAATATAGGGTAGCCCACGTATACAGGTTATTCCAACAGAATAATAAATAATGGAATAACAGAAGTTTTCTTCATGAATACAAAAGAAATAATATCCCTTACCTTAAGAAGAAGATTACTGGATATAGGAGTAGTGAAGTAGCAGAATACTTTTCTTCTTTCTCTCTATAATTTCTCTCTCTTAAGTTTCAGTGAATTCGTAAGAAATAATGAAGGAATGAACTTCTATTTATAGAAGAATGGACTGCATAGTAACTAATTGATGAACGGTCCAGATTGATTTACTTTTAATCGGACGATCCATATTTAAAGCAAAATCTTTTAAATAAAATATAATATATTCTATTTAAATCTAATAAAACGAATAACTTTATAAAAGTATTCTTTTTTATATAAAAAAAAATTACTATGCAAAATACTATGCAGGCACTATGCAAACACTATGCATAATAAAATATAATATATTCTATTTATAGAATAACTTTATAAAAGTATTCTATTTTATATAAAAAGTTTTTCTGTTTTATTACATTAATAATACTAATAAAATAAAACTGAGTGACTTATCACATAAGCATCAATAATCAATACCGCGTGCTACTATGCAACCACGCGTATTACTGTACTTTTACTACCGAGTAGTTCAGCAGTATTAACGGTAAAACTTCCGCCGTTATTTTAATAAAATATTTTTTGTCGTTTTCCCAATCCAACAATAATTTCGTTGTGGGATCCACCAATGATTGTGCCGTCGTACGAATATTCCCTGTTCAAACGAATATTCTCCAACCAATCGAATATTATACACCAACTTGCGTACTTTGTAAAATTTATAAATATTACCCACAACTATAACATTATATTAAATTTATTCTATAATATTTAAAAATGATATTTATAGAAAACTCATCTTTATTAAAAAAATTAGGGTCTTACAATTGTCTTCTTAAAATTTTCAATTAGGGGATTAAACTTTTAATTTTTTCTGAATACATTTAATTGATAGTGTCACATCAAAAAATTGATGACATGGCAGTGGCATGTGATTAAAAAATACTTATGTGTAATATTGAGTCTCATTTTTAAATTTATTCAATTAATTTTTTGTATTAAAAAGGGTAAATATAATACCATTTTTAATTTTTTAAAGTAAATTTAAGGAAAATTTTACCATTTTTGTTATAAAAAATTAATTATATTGATTATTGATGATTATGAAATAAACTTACAGATCAAGGTATTAATTTATATTTAGGCCTTAAATTTTTATATCAAAAAGGGTAAAATTGTCATTATATTGATTATTGATGATTATGAAACTATAAGATTTTAATTAGTAGTATGTTTATACATTATAAAATATTTATTATTATATTAATTATTGATGATTTTTTTTAAGCCGAGTTGGTAATGTATTAAATTTATTTTTTTAAAAATTAATAATGGTCTTATATTTACCATTTTTGATATAATAAAATAATGGAATAAATATTAAAATGAGAGTCAATATTACACATAAGCATTTTTTAGCCACATGTCACTGTCATATCAACAATTTCTGACGTGATACTATCAATTAGACATAATCAGATAAAATAAAATAAAAGTTTAATCCCCTAAATGAAAAAATTGAGAAGTTAATCCTCAAAGTGATGAAAAAACTAAGAGTTTAATCCCTTAATTGAAAAAATTGGGAAGAGAATTCCCAAAGTGGAAAAAAAATTAAAAGTTCAAGGTATTAATCTATAATTGACCAAATGTAAAGACCCTTTTACTTTTATTTTAGTAATCTTTATAATTTCTTTATACTTATAAATCATTTCAGTAAAGCATATTCACAACTTATTTTAACTTAATTTTTAACTTATAAATCAAAGTGGTGTAAAAAACTTTTATTTATAAATTACAATTTAAAATAATGTATAAATTATTTTAAAATAAGTTATTATCGAAAAAAGCCTAAAGTGTTTTACGAAAGTTTTCAACCATCAAAATATTTTTATTTTTAATTTGAAAGTGTGGACTCAAAAGGAATTAGAAAGAGGTTAAATATATTTTTAGTCACTGAACTGAGATCCGATTTACATTTGCATCATTGAATTGAATTTTTACGGTCAACTCATTGAACTCTCAATTTTTTACAAAAATAATTAAAACTGTCAAGTCAGTTAAGTTTTTAATGGAAAAATTACGTAGAAGTGTCTATTCAGATTTTTTTTTGTACCGTGGAAGAGAGAGAAGGTTGAACTGAAAAATTAATTAAATTAAAT